>JAGDQO010001618.1:0-600000 GCA_018342035.1 Solanum appendiculatum
CCCCCGGGTACTTACGGAGGATCCCCAAAAGGTTTCGGAGAAAAATTGACCGGAAGCCATGAGAAAAATTGCCTAATTCTTATTAAATGCCTCGTAAATGCCCAAAAACACCGTGAAAATTTTCGAGGCGTCACATGCTGCTCCACCGGGTACTTACGGAGGGTCCCAAAAAGGTTTCAAAAAAATTGATCGGAAGCCATATGACCAAAATATTCATGGCTAACACACACGAAAAATGAGAAAAATCGCCTTATTCCTATCAAATGCCTCGTAAATGCCCAAAAACGCCGTGAAAAATTCTTGAGGCTTCACCTGCTGCGCCCCCGGGTACTTACAGAGGGTCCAGAAAAAGTTTCGAAAGAAAATTGTTCGGAAGCCATATCACAAAAATATTCATGGGCTAACACACACGAAAAATGAGAAAAATCACATAATTCCTATTAAATACCTCGTAAATCTCCAAAATGGTGTGAAAATTCCGAGGCTTCACCTGCCGCTCCCTAGTGTACTTTCGGAGTGACCTCAAAAGGTTTCAGAAAAAAATTTATCGGAAGCCATATCACTAAAATATTCAATGGCTAACACAAGAGAAAAATGGAAAAAATCGCCTGATTCCTATTAAATGACTCGTAAATGCCTAAAAACACCGTGAAAATTCCTAAGGCTTCACCTGCTATTGTTTCGGGTACTCACGAAAGGTCCCAAAAATGTTTCGGAGAAAAATTGATCGAAAACCGTATCACCAAAATTTAATGGGATAACACATACGAAAAATGAGAAAAATCGTCGAATTCCTATTAAATGCCTCATAAATGCCCAAAAACACCGTGAAAATCCCAAGGCTTCACCTGCTGCTCCCCTGGTTACTTACCGAGGGTCCCCAAAAAGGTTTCAGGAAAAAATTGACGGGAAGTGATATCACCAAATTATTCATGGGCTAACACACACGAAAAAGGAGAAAAATCGCTTAATTCCTATTAAACGTCTCGTAAATTTCCAAAAGCGCCATGAAAATACACGAGGCTTCACCTGCTGCTCCCTCGGATACTTACGAATCCCCAAATGATTTTGGAAAATCATTGACCGGAAGCCATATCACCAAAATATTCATAGGCTAACACACACAAAAAATAAGAAAATTGCCTAATTCCAATTAAATGCCTCGTAACTTCCCAAAAATGCCGTGAAAATCCCAAGACTTCACCTGCTGCTCCCCCAGGTACTTACGTAGGATCCCCAAAAGATTTCGGAGAAAAAATTGACCGGAAGCCATATCACCAAAATATTCATGGGCTAACACACACGAAAAATGAGAAAAATCGCCTTATTCCTATCAAATGCCTCGTAAATGCAAAAAAATGCCGTGAAAATTCTTGAGGATTCACCTGTTGCGCCCCCGGGTACTTACAGAGGGTCCCGAAAAGGTATTGGAAAAAAATTGACCAGAAGCCATATCACAAAAATATTCATGGGCTAACACACACGAAAAATGAGAAAAATCACATAATTCCTATTAAATGCCTCGTAAATACCCAAAAACGCTGTGAAAATTCTCGAGGCTTCACTTGCCGCTCCCCCGGGTACTTACGGAGGGTCCCCAAATGGTTTTGAAAAAAAAACTAACCGGAAGCCATATCACCAAAATATTCAAGGGCTAACACACACGAAAAATGAGAAAAATCACCTAATTCAAATTAAATACCTCGTAAATGCCCAAAAACACCGTTAAAATTTCTGAGGCTTTCCTTGCTGCACCCCCCGGTACTTACGGAGGGTCCCCAAAAGGTTTCAGTAAAAAAATGACCGAAAGCGATATCACCCAATATTATGGACTAACACAAATGAAAAATGAGAAAAATCGCCTCATTTCTATTAAATGCCTCGTAAATGCCAAAAATCACCGTGAAAGTTCTTAAGCCTTCACCTGCAACCCCCCCGGGCACTTACCTAGAGTTTCATGACCTAAGGTACCCCCTAAACGTGACATGGCGTACAAGACCCTGAAAGGCCTCAAACAAGCTACTTCGATACATTCATACAAGATCATAGAAAATTAAGAGTTCAAAAGATAATGTCATATCAAAGCTTTTAAGCATAATAGCGGAAGTCTACATCTCATGTCTCAAAGTCAATCTTACATAAGAAAGAGAAATAAAGTTTGGGACGTAACCCAATACATTGTCAACATGAAAGAACATACAAGGAAGAAGCAACTAGGCTACGTCCTCGAATGGATGAGGACTCTCCAAGTCTTCAACAATCCTTCTACTAAGCTCTAGCCACGAATAGATGGAGAATCGCTGGCCTTACATTAACAAGTCAATGTAGGCAAGAGTATGCGTTAGTACAATCAAGTACCAAGTATGATAGCAATGCACATAACATTTAAGACATGGTAAAACGGACATTTTCATGACATGAGACGACCAAGCTAAAAACATGATAAGGGTTAGAAACATGAAACATAAACCATGGGCAAAGCAAGCTAAACATCTTTACTTTACATGAGGATCATCATGAAACACCTTAGTTCTTAGTTGTGGGAGGTAGCCTTAATCGACAAAGGGTTGTCCTACTTGCCAAGGTAAGACCATAACTTTTTAACTTAAGTGGATCCACTAGCTAGTGTCTATCAAAGACCATCATCCTATGGTGGCACATAGTTTATGGGATATGGGTAATCGCCACTTGTCCACTCGGTGCTAAGCATAATTCCCACGGATTAGACATAATTCAATTATCATAAGTAGACATGGGTAGTCGCCTCTTGTCTACAATAGGGAACATGGGTGATCGCCTCTTGTCCCTTCATTAGAATAGCTCCTTAGTCAGTAATTCAAAGTTAGTTGAGCAAACCTTTCAACAAGTTATGAATCATTACATTTGAGAAAACCTTTCACATTCATGAGTTGAGTAATATATGAGAATTCATTTCACAACTCTACAATAAAATCAACATATCATAAACTTTGGCACTTCAATCTCCAAGCAGCCTTAATTCATCATTAGTTTCATAAGAGACATGCATAATTTCATAAACTTCATCTTTTCATAGCTCATCATGCTCATAACTTTACAATCATAGAGTTCACATGGGTTCATAAGAATTCCTCTTGGATCATGCAATTCAATGCAAACTCATGCTTAGACAATCATCAACAAGGCAATTTGTCCATAATTGAAGAAATCGACACAATAGAGGAAAATCATAGTTTTTGATTGATCATGCTTACTTTCATAAAAGCATCATTCGGTCATTCACAATCTCATCATAAAAGGCCTTAGCTTAGAAATCATATTTCATGCATGGATTCATAAAGATTTCACATAATTCATCACTTCATAATTCAACCCACCAATGAAGGCATATATTTCGAAATCAAGAGAATTAGCATGGGTTCATGGGGATTCATCTAAATTCATGAAATTCAACTCAATTCATAGTTCATAGTTCATAAATCAATCAATTAAATCATCATTGCAAGGAACCCATGACATGGAAGAAAACCCCTAATTCAAATTGAGAACTTCTAACTTGAAATTTGAAGAATTTAGGGATTCCATGGAGGAAAGGGCTCCATAGATGAACACTATCATACATTGGGGTCTTAATCCCTTAAGCAATTGATGAAGGAAAGCTTGATTCCTTGAACCCTAACTTGCCCTCTTCTTCTTCTAACTTTTACAGAGAGAAATATTTGAGAGAGAAGAATTTGGGGAAATCTTGCAAAGTGATTGGAAATGGGAGTTTTAGGATTAGAAGGGCTTATATATTGTTAGGAGTTGAGGGGAACCGACCTTAATTAGTAAATAGGTCATTAGGTAGAAAGACCAAATGACCCCAAATAACTGTTGGGCCCATACTTACAGTCCGTAGGTAGACCTACGACCCGTCCTGTCCTTCCGTAGGTAGATTCAGAGAGCTTTCCAACTTGGACCTTGCAACGATGGGCCCCACGTACGGCTCGTGGATCAATCGACGGACCGTACATTGCAATTGTAGGTCTGAACTTAAGGCTTACAAATTTTACTAAGTCTAGAGAAAACCTACGAGACCCATCTACGACACATACACTGGACGACAGGCCGTCCTAACAGGCCGTCATTGAGGTTCTGAAACTTGTCATCTTGAAAACTTGGGCTAGCCACCTACGGTTCCCACCTACGAGCCGTAAGTCAACCTACGATCCGTAGGTGGCTTCTGTCGTTACTGGCACAAACCTAGAAAATCAAAAAATTTCCACCCTTTTGAATCTGGGGTATTACAGAGAGTCTCCAAAGGGTTTCGGAAAAAAATTGACCGGAAGCCATAACACCAAAATATTCATTGGCTAACACACATGAAAAATGAGAAAAATCGCCTAATTCCTATAAAATGCCTCGTAAATGCCCAAAAAGCCATAAAATTCCCGAAGCTTCACCTACGTCTACCCCGGGTACTTACGGAGGGTCCCCATAAGGTTTCAGAAAAAAATTGACCGAAAGTCATATCACAATAATATTCATAGCTAACACACCAAAAAAGAGAAAATCGTTTAATTCCTATTAAATGCCTCGTAAATGCCCAAAAACACCATGAAAATTCCTGAGACTTCACCTGCTGCTCCCCCAGGTACTTACGCAGGGTCCCCAAAAGGTTTCAGAAAAAAATTGACTAGAGGTCATATCGCCAAAATATTCATGGGTTAACATATACGAAAAATGTAAAAAATCACTTAATTCCTATTAGATGTCTTTATTGCACAAAAATGCCGTGAAAATTCCCGAGGCCTCACCTGCTGCTCCCCTAGGTACTTACGGAGGCTCACCAAAAGATTTCGGAAAAAAATTGAGCTGAAGCCTTATCACCAAAATATTCATGGGCTAACAAACACGAAAAATGAGAAAAATCGCCTAATTCCTATTAAATGCCTCGTAAATGTCCAAAAACGCTGTGAAAATTCCAGAGACATCACTTGCTTCTCACCCGATTACTTACGGAGGGTCTCATTAAGGTTTCGGAAAAAATTGACCAAAAGTCATATCACCAAAATATTCATGGGCTAACACACATGAAAAATGAGAAAAATCGATTAATTCCTATTAAATGCCTCGTAAATGCCCAAAAACACCGTGAAAATTCCCGAGGCTTCACCTACTGCTCCCCCGGGTACTTACGGTGGGTCCCCAAAGAGTTTCAGAAAAAAATTGACTGAAAGCCATATCACCAAAATATTCAAGGCCTAACACACACGAAAAATGAAAAAATTACCTAATTCCTATTAAATGACTCGTAAATGTCCATAATCGCCGTGAAAATTCACGAGGCTTCACCTGCTGCTCCTCCGGGTACTTACGGAGGGTCCACAAAAGGTTTCGAAAAAAATTACAGGAAGCCATATTACAAAAATATTCATGGGCTAACACAGGAAAAAAATCGCCTAATTCCTATTAAATGCCTCGTAAATGCCTAAAAACTACGGAGGTTTCACCTGCTACTCTCCCGGGGACTTACGGAGGGTCCCCAAAATGTTTTGGGAAAAACTTGATCAGAACCCATAACACCAAAATATTTATGGGCTTAACACACACGAAAAATGAGAAAAATACCCCAATTCCTATTAAATGACTCGTAAATGCCCAAAAACGCCTTGAAAATTCCTAAGGCTTCACCTGATGCTCCTCGGATACTTACGGAGGGTCTCCAAAAGGTTTCGGAAAAAAATAGATCGGATTCCATATCACCAAAATATTCATGGGCTAACACAAATGAAAAATGAGAAAAAATCACCTAATTTTTATTGAATGCCTCGTAAATGGCTAAATACTCCATGAAAATTCCCAAAACTTCACATGTTGCTTCTCCGGGTACTTACGGAGGGTCTCCAAAAAGTTTTGAAAAAAATTTAACCGGAAGTCATATCACCAAAATATTCATGGCTAACACACACGAAAAAATGAGAAAAATCACCTAATTCATATTAAATGCCTCGTAAATGCCCAAAAACGCAGTGAAAATTTCTGAGGCTTCACCTGCTGCTCCCCCTGGTACTTACAGAGGGTCCCCAAAAGGTTTCAAAAAAAAATTGACCGGAAACCATATCACCAAAATATTCATGGGCTAACACACACAAAAAATGAGAAAAATCGCTTATTTCCTATTAAATGCCTTGTAAATGTCCAAAAACACCGTGAAAATTCTCGAGGCTCCACCTGATGCTCCCTCGGGTACATATGGAGGGTCCCCAAAAGGTTACAGAAAAAAATTGACCGAAAACCATATCACCTAATTCCTATTAAATGTCTTGTAAATGCCCAAAAACACCGTAAAAATTTCTTAGGCATCACCTACTGCTCCCCTAGGTACTTACGGAGGGTCCCCAAAAGGTTTCTGAAAAAAAAATTGACCGGAAGTCATATCACCAAAATATTCATGTGTTAACACACACGAAAAATGAGAAAAATCGCCTAAATACTATTAAATGCCTCGTAAAAGCTCAAAAATGCCGTAAAAATTCCCGAGCCTTTATCTGTTACTTCCCCGAATACTTACGGAGGGTCCCCAAAAGAATTAAGAAAAAATTATCCGGATGCCATAGCACCAAAATATTCATGGGCAAACACATATGAAAAATGAGAAAAAATCACCTAGTTCCTATTAAATGCCTCGTAAATGTCCAAAAATACCGATAGAATTTTCGAGGCTCAACCTGCTGCTCTCTCGGGTACTTACGGAGGGTCCCCAAAATTTTTTGGAAAAACATTGACCGGAAGCCATATCACCAAAATATTCATGGGCTAACAAACACGAAAAATTAGAAAAAATCACCTAATTCATATTAAATGCCTCGTAAATACCCAAATATGCCATGAAAATTTTCAATGTTTCACGTGCTTCTCCTTCGAGTACCTACGGAGGGTCCCCAAAAGGTTTCGGAAAAAAAATTGGTTGGAAGCCATATCACCAAAATATTCATGGGATAACACATACTAAAAATGAGAAAAATCGCCAAATTCCTATTAAATGTCCAGTAATTGCCTAAAAATGCCGTGAAGATTCACAAGGCTTCACCTACTGCTTCCCTGGGTACTTACGGAGGGTCTCCGAAAGGTTTCGGAATAAAATTTACAGGAAGCCATATCGCCAAAATATTCATTGGCTAACACACACGAAAAATTAGAAAAATCACATAATTCCGATTAAATTCCTCGTAAATGACCAAAAATGCCGTGAGAATTTCCGAGTCTTCAACTCCTGCTCCCTCGGATACTTACGGAGGGTCCCCAAAAGGTTTCGGAAAAAAAAATAATTGAAAGTCATATCACCAAAATATTCATGGGCTAAAACACTCGAAAAATTAGAAAAATCGCCTAATTCATATTAAATGTCTCGTAAATGCCCAAAAATGCCGTGAAAATTCATGACAATTCACCTGCTACTCCCCTGGTTACTTACGGAGCGTCCCCAAAAGGTTTCGAAGAAAGATTGATCGGAAGCCATTTCACCAAAATATTCATGGGCTAACACACACAAATAATGCGAAATATCGCCTAATTACTATTAAATGACTCGTAAATGCCCAAAAACACCGTGAATATTCTCGAGGTTTCACCTGCTTCACCCCTGGGTACTTTCGAAGGAACCCTTATAGGTTTCAGAAAATTTTTTTACCAGAAGCAATATCACCAAAATATTTATAAGCTAACAAAAACAAAAATGAGAAAAATCGCCTAATTTCTATTAAATGACTCGTAAATGCCCAAAAATGCCATGAAAATTTCCGAGGCTTCACCTGCTGCTTCCGTGGGTGCTTACGGAGGGTCTCCAAAAGATTTCAGAAAAAAATTGACGGGAAGACATATCAACAAAATATTCATGCCTAGCACACACGAAAAATGAGAAAAATCACTTAATTCCTATTAAATGCTTCCTAAATACCCAAAAACATTTTAAAAATTTCTGAGGTTTCACCTTCTGCTCCCCCAAATACTTACGGAGGGTCCCCAAAAGGTTTCGGAAAAAAATTGACCGGAAGTCATATCACCAAAATATTCATTGTCTAATACACACGAAAAATGAAAAAAATCACTTAATTCCTATTAAATGCCTCGTAAATGTCCAAAAACAACGTGAAAATTTATGAGGGTTCACCTGCTTCTCCCCCAGGTACTTATGTAGGGTCCTCAAAAGGTTTCGAAAAAAATTGATCTCAAGCTATATCACCAAAATATTCATATGGGCTAACACACAAGAAAAATATGAAAAATCGCCTAATTCCTATTAAAGGCCTCGTAAATGCCAATAATCGGCGTGAAAATTTACAAGTCTTTACCTGTTGCTCTCCCGAGTACATATAGAGGGTCCCCAAAATGTTTCGAAAAAATATTGACTAGAAGCTGTATCACCAAAAAATTCATGGGCTAACACACACGAAAAATAAGAAAAATTACCTAATTCCTATTAAATGTCTCGTAAATGCCCAAAAACGCCGTGAAAATTCCCAAGGCATAACCTGCTGCTACCCCGGGTACTTACGGAGTGTCTCAAAAATGTTTCAGAAAAATATTGACCAGAAGCGAAATCACCAAAATATTCATGGCTAACACAATCGAAAAATTAGAAAAATCGCCTAATTCCAATGAAATGCCTCGTAAATATCCAAAAACGCCGTCAAAATTTCCGATGCTTTCCCAGCTGCTTCCCCGGATAATTATGCAGGGTCCCCAAGAGGTTTCAGAAAAAATTTGGCTAGAAGTCATATCACCAAAATATTAATGGGCTAACACACACGAAAAATGAGAAAAATCACCTAATTCCTATTAAATGCCTCGTGAATGCCAAAAAACGCCGTGAAAATCCTGAGGCTTCACTTGCTGATCCACCGGGAACTTTCGGAGAGTCTCCAAAAGGTTTCGAAAAAAAATTGACCGGAAGCCATATCACCAAAATATTCATGGCTAACACACATTAAAAATGAGAAAAATCACCTAATTCATATTAAATACATCGTAAATGCATAATAACATCGTAAAAATTCTCGAGAATTCACCTGCTGCTCTCACGGGTACATACGGAGAAATTCCAAATGGTTTCGAAAAAAATTGACCGCAAGCCATATCACCAAAATATTCATATGAGCTAACACACACGAAAAATGAGAAAAATCGCCTAATTTCTAATAAATGTCACATAAATGCCCATAATCACCGTGAAAATTCTCGAGGCTTTACTTGCTGCTCTCCCGGGTACTTACGGAGGGTCACCAAAAGATTTCAAAAAAATATTGACTAGAAGCCATATCACCAAAATATTCATGGGTTAACACACACGAAAAATAAGAAAAATTTCCTAATTCCCATTAAATATCTCGTAAATTCCCAAAAACACCGTGAAGATTCCGAGGCTTCACCTGCTGCTCCCCCGGGTACTTACGAAGAGTCCCCTAAAGGTTTCCGAAAAAAATTGACCAGAAGCGAAATCACCAAAATATTCATGGGCTAACACACACGAAAAATGAGAAAAATCGCCTAATTCCAATTAAATGCCTCGTAAATATTTTAAAACGCCGTAAAAATTCTCGCGGATTCCCCCACTGCTCCCCCGAATAATTACGCAGGGTTCCCAAAAGGTTTCAAAAAAATTTGACCGAAAGCCATATCACCAAAATATTCATGGCTAACACACACGGAAAATAAAAAAAATCACATAATTTCTATTAAATGTCTTGTGAATGCCCAAAAACGCCGTGAAAATTTTCGAGGCTTCACCTGCTGCTCTCCTGGGTAGTTACGGAGGGCCTCCAAAAGGCTTCAGAAAATTTTTGACGGAAAGACATATCACCAAAATATTCATGGGCTAACACACACGAAAACTGAGAAAAACCATCTAATTCCAACTAAATGCTACGAAAATGCCCAAAAACGTCATGAAAATTTTCGAAGCTTCACCTATTGCTCCCCCAGGTAATTACGGAGGGTCACCAAAAGGTTTCGGAAAAAAATTTACAAGAACTTATATCACAAAAATATTCATAGACTAATTAGATGCCTTGTAAATGACCACAAACGCCGCGAAAATTTCTGAGACTTCACTTGCTGCTCTCCTGAATACTTACGGAGAGTCCCCAAAAGGTTTTTGAAAAAAACAGATCGTAAGCCATATCAAAAAAAAAAATTCAAGGGCTAACACAAACGAAAAGTGAGAAAAATCGCCTAATTCCTATTAAATGCCTCGTAAATGCCTAATAACATAGTGAAAATTCCCGAAAATTCACCTGCTGCTCCCCCGGGTACTTATGGAGGGCCACCTAAAGGTTTCAAAAATTATTGACAGGAAGTCATATCACCAAAATATTCATATGGGCTAACATACACGAAAAATGTAAAAATCGCCTAATTCGTATTAAATGCCTCGTAAAATACCCAAAATCGCTGTGAAAATTCCCGAGGCTTCACCTGCTGCTCCCCCGGGTACTTACAAAGGGTCCCTAAAAGCCTTCGAAAAAATATTGACCGTAAGTCATATCACCAAAATATTCATGGGCTAACACACACAAAAAATGAGAACCAAAAAACGCCGTGAAAATTTTACGAGGTTTCACCTACTGCTCCCCCGGGTACTTACGAAGGGCCCAAAATGGTTTCAAAAAAAATTGACCGGAAGCCAAATCACAAAAATATTCATGGACTAACACACACGAAGAATCCAAAATATCACCTAATTCTTATTAAAGACTTCGTAAATACCCAAAAACGTCATGAAAATTCCCGAGACTTCACCTGCTGCTCCCCCAGGTAATTTCGGAGGGTCCCGAAAAGGTTTCTGAAAATAATTGATGGGACTCCATATCACCATAATATTTATGGGCTAACACACAAGAAAAAATCTGAAAAAATCGTCTGATACCTATTAAATACCTCGTAAATACCCAAAAACACCATAAAAATTCTTGAGGCTTCACTTGCTGCTCTCCCAAATACATACAGAGGGTCCTCAAAAAGTTTCATAAAAAAATTGACCGGAAGCCGTATCACCAAAATATTCATGGACTAACACACACGAAAAATGAGAAAAATTGTCTAATTTCTATTAAATGCCTCGTAAATATCCAAAAACGCTGTGAAAATTCACGAGGCATCACCTGCTACTCCCCCGGTATTTACAGAGGGTCTCGAAGAGGTTTCAGAAAAATTTGAACGGAAGCCATATCAACAAATATTTATGGGCTAACATGAAAAATGAGAAAAATCGCCTAATTCCTAGAAAATGACTCGTAAATGCCTAAAATCGTTGTGAGGATTGCCGAGGCTTCACCTTCTGCTCCCCCGGGTACTAACAGAAAGTCCCCAAAAGATTCAGAAAAAAATTGATCGGAAGTCATATCACCAAAATATTCATGGGCTAATACACGAAAAATGAGAAAAATCACCTAATTCCTATTAAATACCTCGTAAATGCCCAAAAACGCCGTGAAATTTCCTGAGGCTTCACCTGCTGCACCCCTGTGTACTTATGAAGAATCCCTAAAAGGTTTCCAAAAAAACTTGATCGAAAGCCAAATCACCAAAATATTCATGGGCTAACACACACGAAAAATGAGAAAAATCACCTAATTCCTATTAAATGCCTCGTCAATTCCAAAAAACGCCTTAAAATTTCTGTAGCTTCACCTGCTTCTCCCCTGGGTACTTATGGAGGGTCCTCAAAAGGTTTCAGGAAAAAAATTGACCGGAAGCCATATCGCAAAGATATTAATGGGTTAACACACACGAAAAAATGAAAAAACTCGCCTAATTCCTATCAAATGTCTCGTAAATGCCCAAAAACGCCGTGAAAAATTCTCAAGGATTCATTTGCTACTCCCTTAGTTACTTACGGCGGGTCCCCAAAACGTTTCGGAAAAAAATGACCGAAAGCCATATTACAAAAATATTCATTGGCTAACACACACGAAAAATGAGAAAAATTGCCTAATTCAAATTTAATGCCTCGTAAATGTCGAAAAATGCCGTAAAAATTTTTGAGGCTTCACCTACTGTTCCCCCGGATAATTACGCAGGGTCCCCTTAAGGTTTCGGAAAAAAATTTACCGAAAGCCATATCACCAAAATATTCATGGGCTAACATACATGAAAAATGAGAAAAATCACCTAATTCCTATTAAATCCTTGTGAATGCCAAAAAACGCTGTGATAATTCCCAAGGCTTCACCTACTGCTTCCCTGGGTATTTATGGAGGGTCCCCAAAAGGTTTCAAAAAAATATTGACCGGAAGTCATATCACAAAAAGATTCATGGCTAACACACACGAAAAAATGAGAAAAATTGCCTAATTTCTATTAAAAGCCTCATAAATGTCCAAAAACGCCGTAAAAATTTCGGAGGCTTCACCTACTGCTCCCCCGGGTACTTATGGAGGGTCCCAAAAAGGTTTCGAAAAATATTGATTAGAAGCCATATAACCAAATTATTCATAGACTAACACACACGAAAAATGAGAAAAACCGCCTAAATCCTATTAAATGCCTCGTAAATGTCCAAAAAAACCGTGAATAACCTGAGACTTCACCTGCTGCTCCATCGGGAACTTACGGAGGGTCCCCAAAAGTTTTCAAAAAAAAATTGACCGGAAGCCATATTACCAAAATATTAATGGGCTAAAACAAACGAAAAGTGAGAAAAATCGACTAATTCCTAATAAACTCCTCGTAAATGCCTAATAACACTGTGAAAATTTCCGAGGTTTCACCTGCTGCTCCCCTGGGTACTTATGGAGGGTCCCCAAAAAGTTTTGAAAAATATTGATCGAGAGTCATATCAGCAAAATATTCATATGGACTAACATACACGAAAAATGAGAAAAATAACCTAATTCATATTAAATGCCTCGTAAATGCCCAAAATCGCCGAGAAAATTCCCGAGGCTTCACCTGTATCTCCCCTGAGCACTTATGAAGGATCCCCAAAAGGTTTCATAAAAAAATTGACCGAAAACCATATAACAAAAAATATTATTGGGCTAACACATAAGAAAAATGAAAAAAATCACCTAATTCCTATTAAAAGCCTCATAAATGCCCAAAAGCGCTGTGAATATTCCCAAGGCTTCACCTACTGCTCTCCCGGGTACTTACAGAGGGACCCCAAAAGATTTCGAAAAAAAATTGACCAGATGTCATATCACCAAAATGTTCATGGATAACACACCTAAAAATTGAAAATAATCGTCTAATTCCAATTAAATGCCTCATATATGCCAAAAAAACGTCGTGAAAATTTCCAAGGTTTCACCTGGTGCTCCCCCGTATATTTACGAAGGGTCCTCAAAAGGTTTTGAAAAAAAATGACTGGAAGCCATATCACCAAAATATTCCTTGATAACACACACGAAAAATGAAAAAAATCGCCTAATTCCAATTAAATTCCTCGTAAATACAAAAGAATACTGTGAAAATTTCTGAGGCTTCACCTGTTGCTTCCCCGGGTACTTACGAAGGGTCCCCAAAAGATTTTTGAAAAAATTGACCGGAAGACATATCACTAATATATTCATAGGCTAACACACACGAAAAATAGGAAAAATCATCTAATTTCTATTAAATGCCTTGTAAATGCCCAAAGATGCTGTGAAAATTTCCAAGGCTTCACCTGCTGCTCCCCCGGGTACATACGAAGGATCTCCAAAATGTTTTGAAAAAAAATTGACCGGAAGTCATATCACCAAAATATTCATGGGTTAATACACACGAAAAATGAGAAAAATCATCAAATTCTTGTAAAATACCTCGTAAATGCCCAAAAACATAGTGAAAATATCCGAGGATTCACTTGCCGCTCCCCCAGGTACCTACGGAGGGACCCCAAAAGGTTTCGGAAAAAAATTGATCAGAAGCCATATCACCAAAATATTGATAGGCTAACACACACGAAAAATGAAAAAAATCGTCTAATCCCTATAAAATGCCTCGTAAATGACCAAAAACACATTGAAAAATCCCGAAGCTTCACCTACAGCTCCCCCGGGTATTTCCTAAGGGTCCCCAAAAGGTTCCGAAAAAAATTGACCGAAATCCATACCGCCAAAATATTCAAGGGCTAACACACATGAAAAATCGTCTAATTTCTATTAAATGCATCGTAAATGACCAAAAACGCTGTGAAAATTCACGAGGATTCACCTACTACTCCCCGAGGTACCTACGGAGGGACCCCAAATGGTTTCAGAATAAAACTTGACCGGAAATCATATCACCAAAATATTCATGGGCAAACACACACGAAAAATGAGAAAATCGCCTAATTCTTTTTAAATGCCCCGTAATTGACCAAAAACGCCATGAAAATTCCCAAAAATTCGCCTGCAACACCCTCGGGTACTTACGAAGGGTTCCCTAAAGTTTTCAGACAAAAAAAATTGACTGAAGCCATATCACAAAAATATTCATGGGCTAACACACACGAAAAATGAAAAAAATCGCCTAATTCCTATTAAATGAATCGTAAATTTTCAAAAACGCCGTGAAAATTTTCGAGGCTCACCTGCTGCTCCCCTGGGTACTTATGGAGGGTTCCCAAAAGGTTTCGAAATAAAATTGACCGGAAGCCATATTACCAAAATATTCATGGGATAAAACACACAAAAAATAAGAAAAATCACTTAATTCCTATTAAATGCTTCGTAAATACCCAAAGCCGCCGTAAAAATTTCCGAGGCTTCACCTGCTGCTCCCCCGGGTACTTACGGAGGGTCCCCAAAAGGTTTCGTAAAAAAATTTGATCGAAAGCCATATCACCAAAATATTCATGGGCTAACACACACAAAAAATGAGAAAAATCGCCTAATTCCTATTAAATGCCTTGTAAATGGTCAAAAACGCCGTTACAATTTTCGAAGCTTCGTACTTACGGAGGGTCTTTAAAAGATTTTAAAAAATATTGACCGAAAGCCATATTATCAAAATATTCATGTGCGTTAGACACAAAAATTTAGAAAAATCACCTAATTCTTATTAAATGCCCAAAAACGCCTTGAAAATTTCTGAGGCTTCACCTGCTGCTTTCTCGGGTACTTACGGAGGGTCCCCAAAATGTTTCAAAAAAAAATTCACCGGAATCCATATCACCAAAATATTCATGGGCTAACACACACGAAAAATTAGAAAAATCACCAAATTCCTATTAAATGCCTCGTAAATGCCCAAAAATGCCGTGAAAATTACTGAGGCTTCCCCTGCTGCTCCCTCAGTTACTTACGGACGGTCCCCAAAAGGTTTCGAAAAAAATTGACCGGAAGTCATATTACTGAAATATTCATGGGCTAACACACACGAAAAATGAGATAAATTGCCTAATTCCTATTAAATGCCTCGTAAATGCCCAAAACGCCATGAGAATTACCGAGGTTTCACCTGCTACTCCCCCGGGTACTTGCAGAGGATTCCCAAAAGGTTTCGAAAAAAAATTGACCGGAAGCCATACCACCAAAATATTTATGGGCTAACACACACGGAAAATGAGAAAAATCGCATAATTTCTATTAAATGTGTCGTAAATGTCCAAAATCACCGTGAAAATTTCTGAGACTTTACCTGCTGCTCCCTTGGTACGGAGGGTCCCCTAAAGGTTTTGGAAAAAAATTCACCGAAAATCATATCACCAAAATATTAATGGGTTAAGACACACGAAAAATGAGAAAAATAGCCTAATTCCTATTAAATGCCCCGTAAATGTCCAAAAATGCCGTGAAAATTCCCGATGCTTCACTTTGTTCTCCCCTGGGTACTTACGGAAGGTCCACAAAAGGTTTTGAAATTTTTTTATTGAAAGCCATATCACCAAAATATTAATGGGCTAACACACACGAAAAATCGCCTAGTTCCTATTAAATGCCTCGTAAATGTCCAAAAAGCGCAGTGAAAATTCTCGAGGCTTCACCTGCTGTTCCCCGGGATACTTACGGAGAGTCTCCAAAAGGTTTCAGAAAAAATTGACCGAAAGTCATATCACCAAAATATTCATGGGCTAACTAACACACACGAAAAATGAGAAAAGTCCTCTAATTCCTATTAAATGCCTCTTAAATGCCCAAAAATGCCGTGAAAATTTTTGAGGCTTCACCTACTACTCCCCCGGGTACATACGGAGGGTCCCAAAAAGGTTTCGGGAAAATTTTTACCGAAAGCCATATCACCAAAAGATTCATGGGCTAACACACACGAAAAATGAGAAAAATCACCTCATTCCTATTAAATGCCTCGTAAATGCCCAAAAATGCTGTGAAAATTCCCGAGGCTTCACCTGCTGCTCCCCCGGGTACTTACGAAGGGTCCCCAAAAGGTTTTGGAAAAAAATTGACCAGAAGCCATATCACCAAAATATTAATGGGCTAACACACACGAAAATTGAGAAAAATCGCCTAATTCCTATTAAATGCCTCATAAATGTTTAAACATGTCATGACAATTTCCGAGGCTTCACCTGTCATAAAAAGTTATAATTGAAAATTAAAAGCAAAAAAGTGATAGTCCAAGTACGTTTTCGACCATTATGACCTCAAATTAAAAATGTACTCACCTATATGAATGGTGATGACAACTTCTTTCCCAGCATGAAGCTTGTGACATCGACTAACACATCACCATAGATGTGCCAAGTAAGCTTGCAAAGAAGAAATCAAATTAATACCCATTTCATTATTGGCCTTATCCTTCAGTCTACCAATACTTTCTTTACTAAGATGAAATACGCTTTTCATCAACTTTGGAACTTCGATTTTTTCAAATAATTTCTCATCATCCAAATTCAGGGGAAGATGAATTGGAACATCCATTTTCTCTGGAAAATAACGTTCTAAAGAAATGATTTTATGTCCACGAGAAATTTCAGCCCAAGAATTAAAGAAATGCAAAAAACATGTCCCATCTCCTAAGCTATGATTCATAGTACATCCAATAAAATAACCATCAATAAACTCTGCTATTTGAACGCCAAATAAAGGCTTAGTAAAACATTCGAAATTTCGAGTATTATTCAGTGGAAACAAAGAGTGAACAATACTCGGTACGTGAGTAGAATCAAGAATCATAGATACAGTTAATTTTGGAGCGCTGGCGTGGGTGAATTCCATGCCAGCATTGTTACAATTTATAAAGAAAGAAATTATATCATAGTCTGAATTTTTAACGATCGAAAAACGGTCGGCTAAGGGAGGAAAGAAATGCAAGGTGTGACAAAGGGATTTTTTTAAGTGGTCAATAAATGATGATTTGTGAATATTATTTTCCTCTTTTTTTGTTTTGTGGAAAATGAGACCTTTTTGGATGGTGTCAAGAAGAATGAGTTGTAAATCCCATGGTGTCATTTCAATTTTAGAAACATTTGGGGTGATTTGTATGAAATTGATTCATTTGTTGTTGCTCCAATTAAACAAGTTGAAATGATTTGAATTTCTTCCATTTTTTGAGGAAAAGCTATGAGAAGAAGATAAGCAAGTGGTGGAGTAACAACCAATGAAGAGGATTCAATTGAAGTCCTTTAAGCCAATGATTTAGAGTGAGGGAGGGTGTAGGAAATAAATCAAGAGTAGGATTCCTAAGTAGTTTAGGATTTCTTACTAGTTTAGGATTTGTTATTTATGGTATTTACTTATTTATGTTTAATTAGGATTTGTTAGTTTTATAGTTTCCTAGTCCTAGTTTACTTTGGTTGTTAGTCCTATAAATAGGGGTGTCTTATTACATATTTTTAGTGTAGTGACATATACATTCAATGTGTAGAGAGATATACATTGAAGGTAGTGAGATATACATTCAATGTACACAAAAATACAAGTCATTGAGTTATTGAATAAAAGTCTCTTACAAAATCATTGTGTTGGGTCTTTCACTTGTGCATATATTATTACCTTGAGTAATTTTATTTTCTTCAAATTAATATCAGAGCTTGTGTGAGATCTTTATAAAAGCCTTGTGTGAGATCCTTATCAGAGCTTGTGTGAGATCCTTTTAAAATTCTTGTGTGAGATCCTTATAAAAATCTTGGGTGAGATCTAATCTATACAAAAGAATATGGATATTTCATATTTACCCGAATGTCTCGTTTTTGTGTTTGATGGCAAAAATAATTTTGAGAGTTGGTATCAACAGATGAATGATTTTTTCAAAACTGTTGGACTATGGTCCATTATTGATATTGGATTCGTGGATAATCCAAAGGACACAACATTGTTTGGTGAAGCTGCAAAACAATTGGAGAAAAATAGAAAATTGAATTACAAGGCACAATTTTATCTTAATTGCAAGATCGAATTGCATGTGTGTAGTAAAATTTTACATGTTAAGTCATCAAAGGAATCTTGGACAATTTTAACAAAAGCTTATCGACGTGTTACAGATGTAAAGAGAGAAAAACTTCAAGAGCTTTGGGAACAGTTTGAATTGGCTCAGATGAAACCAATAGAATCAATCAAAGATTTGTTTACAAGAATAAAAGAAATTGTCGATGGTCTAAGGATCAATGGAGAAATATTAGAAGAAGTTAAAGTTGTTGAAAAGATATAAAATTCTCTAAGTTTAGAGTTTCTGACCAAGAAGACAAATATTGAGTCTACTCGAAATCTGAAAATCTTAAGACTTGGTGATCTAGAAGATGAATTGGTTATATATGAGATACATCTTAATCAACTAACAGATGTGATAGAGGAGGAGATAGTGCAAAGAAAAGATAATCAATCAAAAGAAAAAGAAGAGTCATCAGATCTAATAGAAATAATGAAGAAGACCAAAGAAAGGATGATCAACCAAAAGAAAACAAAGAATCATTCAATCTGACAGAAATATATGAAGAAGATCAGAGTTTAAAAATTGCGGAGAAAGGAAGGGAAGGTAGAGGTAACTTTCATTGTGGTATAAATGCCTTTAATTGCTAAGAAGACTTCAATAGTGGTCAATCTAATAAATCAATAATTTCTGAAATACCTAAACAGAAAAATTTGGTGGAAACTGATGTTGCTTCGATAGAGGTTAGTAATTTAACCCATGAGACATGTAGTAGACATGATTGGTCTATACAAAGTGAAGCTATTGAAAAAGAAATTGAAATACTCACTATTGTCTCACAAGAAAAATTAGTTGAAGGCTTTTGAAGATGAAGCTGGTAATAAAAGAAGCAAAAGTGTTCACCAAGAGCAAGTTTTGGATGATCTACCCAAAATTGAAGCAAAATCAATTGGAGTTCTAGAACCGCTATTAAAGTGCATGACTATGAATAGTGAAGATACAATCTACTCTGAATCGTTATTTAAAATTATACGTTTTGAAGAGCATAAAAAATATTTGTTGAAGATACTACTCTACCACATACACAAACAACTGAAGTTGAATGGACATGCAAGACCAAGTACAAATCAATTGAAAAAGCAGACGATTTTAAGGCAAGAATAGTTGTTCAAGAATACAAGAAAAGAAAAAAACATGATGATGATATTGTTAAAATATTAAATATGAAGAAAGTCAAATTGAACTTGAATTCTGTTGAAGAGAGATTGAAGTTGACCAAAGATGGCACGCACGATTTTGTTGATGCTACATATTTCAGAAAGTTGAAGAAGATGTTAGGTATGGTCACATTTGAAGATCTTGGTTTAAGGGAGGCTATGTAGGAAATAAACCAAGAGTAGGATTACTAAGTAGTTTAGGATTCCTTACTAGTTTAGGATTTGTTATTTATGGTATTTACTTATTTATGTTTAATTAGGATTTGTTAGTTTTATAGTTTCCTAGTCCTAGTTTACTTTGGTTGTTAGTCCTATAAATACGGGTGTCTTATTACATATTTTCAATGTAGTGACATATACATTCAATGTGTAGAGAGATATACATTGAAGGTAGTGAGATATACATTCAATGTACAAAAATACAAGAGTCATTGAGTTATTGAATAAAAGCCTCTTACAAAATCATTGTGTTGGGTCTTTCACTTGTGCATATATTATTACCTTGGGTAATTTTATTTCCTTCAGAGGGTATAGTACGATATTGAAAATTTTGAATCGATATTTTCTATTTTTAATTTTTAAAAATATTACTATTATCATTTCCATATCAAGTTAATTCAGTAAAAATAATATTTTATCAGTTTTGATTTATTTTTTTGTTTTAACTCGACACAAAATTTAAGAAAGTAATTTACATTACGATATATAAAATATAAATTCATATTGAAAAGACATTATGATTAGAAAGTTGAAAGTACGCTACAAATTAAACTGAGTTTAGTTCACGTGCATTTGGATAAATTGTCTCATAACATTGTCGTTTTGACACAAGTACAAGGGGTAAAATGGTCAAAAAGAGGATAAATGTTTAAGACGCAGCCACAAGCCATTGCGTATCGATCGGTTTGGCTCGATTTTTAAGTTTATTGGTTCAATTTATCGGTTATCGATTTTTAATAAGCTAAATCGTTATAGAATCATTAAGAAATTGACATATCAGTTATTGGTTTATCGATTATTAATCGTTATCGGTTCAATTATTGGTTTAACCGTTAAGATGAGACACAAAAAAATCATTGAAATTCAATTAGAAGCAATGTAACAAACCAAATGAACCATGCACATGAGTTGACAGATTGCATCTTCTCAAAAGCAAACACTGCCACATTGTAGAATAACCAAGAGTTTGAGATAGACAGAAATAAAAGTATGAAACTAAATTCTAAGTTAAGGATTTTATACACTAAATCGTATAAGTATAATTATTTAATTTACTATGGGATTATCGGTTAACTCGTAAAGAAAAAATCTCAAATTGTTAAGAACCAATAACTCAATAATATAAAAATTAAAATCGTTCAACCAATTGTAGACATTGAAAATTTGTAGGACTCTACAAGACGTGTTCAATTTGAGTTGGGACTCTACAAGATGTGTTCAATTCCAACTAGAATTCTTGGAGGCTACTCAACCCTAAACCCTAGTTCATGCCTATATAAAGGGTACTATATTCCCTTTAAAAGGCATCTCAAAATATCTCCAAAATTCCATCAGAAATTCATGGAATACTCATAAAGAGATCGAGATCTCGAATATTCTACAAATTCATGGAATATTCATAAAGAGATCAAATCCAAATCAACTTAATTCGAAAAATACGCCACTAACTGCCCTCGAATTATGAATATCAAGTCCAAATCATCCAAGTTCGAGAAATACGCCACTAACGGCCCTCGAATTATGGAGAAATCTAAAGAGAGAGAAGAATCAAGGGAGGAACAAAATTCTACTCACTATCTTGATGAATAAAATTATGTTTCTTCAGATTTTATTTGTGTGGTTGATTTATTTTCCATATGTTTAAAATTTGTTGCAAACACCAATAACCCATTACCAACAAACCAATAACTATTTTTTATTTAAATTAATAATTTCAGTTCGATTTTGAACAACCCTTCGCTATACCATAAAAATATGTTAGACTGACCATATTGCCCTCAAAGCAATCTAGACCATATTATGGTAGTTTGGTATAAAGAGTTATTTAGTATAATTTACATAAATCTCATAATGTTAAGAGCTAATTACATTATTTCCCTACTCTTTTTCAAATTACAAAAATTCCTTAAAATATAGGAATTTTGAATACATTACTGGACTTTCGAATACATCAATAGACATCTGGATACATAGGGGAGAGATGTATCCGAGAGGGGGATACATAGGGGAGATATGTATCCGAGAGGGGTGGGATGTATCAGAGAGGGAATAGGACATCCGAATACATAGGAGAGGGATGTATCCGAGGGGAGGGATGTCTCAGAAAGGGGACGGATGTATCAGCAAGAGTGGAGTGATGTATCCGAGAGGGAATTTTTTGAATTTCTTTAAATGGTAGAGAATTTTAGAGATTATGATAAAATAAAATGTGTATCAGAGAAGGGAGGGATGTATCGGAGAGGGGAGGGATGTATGTATCCGAGAGGGGAGGGATGTATCAGAAAGGGGAGGGATATATCAGTAAGAGTGGAGTGATGTATTCGAGAGGGAATTTTTGAAATTTTTTTAAATAGTAGAGAATTTTAAAGATTATGATAAAATAAAATGTATATTTAGGTAAATTTTCCATAAAAGAATGTCTATATCAATAGGCTCATTTAATATAATTTTTACATGTGAGGAGTCAGAAAAAAATAGAAATATACGTACATTTTATTTTTTTCTTCAGAAGATAGAGATATCATTTTTAATAGACTTCAACTTTTTAGAACATATATTTTATAAGAAATACAAAAATAAAAAGTTAAGATGAAAATATAAATATCCTAGATTTTTTCAAAGAAGTAAATGGTCCCCCTTAGACCTTAGTAAGTAAAGAGAGAAAATTTTAAAGTGTTCAAAAATTTCAAATAAAATGAAAAAAATATTTCTAATAAGATGTAGTAGCTTCAAGCTCGTATATGAGATCTAATATATAACATTATGTGGCTATTTATTTTTAAGATATAAATAAATTGATCGAAACAAATTCATCAAATATTTATGATCTAACACACATGAAAATATAAAAAAAATATGTTTACATTATGATATATATAATATAAATTCATATTCAAAAGATATGATTAGAAAGTTGAATGGACGCTACAAATTAAAGTGACTTTAGTTCACGTGCTTTTGGACTAGGAAACTTACTTTCACGTGAATGAGACATACTTTTTTTTAGTCTGTTTTAATAACAGTATTTATATTTTATTCATGTCGGATCCATGTATTTATTTATTTAAAAATTTATTTATAAGTTTTGAGAATAATTTTGAAATATTAAAGGCTTTTTATATCTTTTAAATTTTTATATCAATTAAACTACGTCATATAAATTAGAGACAGAGGACATATTGATTAAGAGAGACAACAAAAATGTAAAAGACAGTACACATTGAAAACGGACAGAAAGGTGTGTGTTGATATTTGATATGGAAATTCTTATCTCTTCGCCATCCACCGAAACTAATTATTCAAATGTTGAAACTTTAACTACTTTATCTTTAATCGAAATATATATTTTGTGTAATTGATTAACGAAGAAAATTATTATATTTATTATTGAATATTTCTACTTGTGTAAGATATTCGTATAATATAATATGATTAAAATATTTCTTAAAAAGTTAAACTCATATTTCTCTATTATAAGAATATACGTGAGTTGAAGTGGAACAAAACTACGATTACCTATTTAACGAACCACAAAATATAAAAATTGAATTTAAAAAGGCATAATACATAAATGTGTCCTTAAACTTGGCCTCATTTCATTTTAGGCCCTCCAACTTTGGGTGTGCATAAATAGACACTTAAAATTGTATAAAGTTAAACAAGTAGAGACATGAGTCCTATGTGCCATAATACACATAAGACATCATGTAGAACACAAATTGTCACGTAGGATGCCACGTAAGACCTGTGTGTCTATTATAGCATCAAAATGTTAGACTGACCATACTGCCCTCAAAGCAATATGTCATGGGCTTGTTTTTATGACAAACAGTTGCTAGACCCCCCAATCCAACCCCCCACAAACAAGCATAAGATTATAGTTTTGCTCTCTAAATATGTTAATTTTTAATTTTTATATATTAAATTGGTTGGATTTTAATTTTACATTTTAACAATTGAACTAAAGCTTAATATCGAGTGAGACATAAGTTTTTTAGAAATCAAAGTCACATAAAGGCATAATTTGTGAAATTTATGATATAAAAATATAAATCTATTACTTGTAAAAAAAAATTACTATGAGAAGTATAAATTAAAGGGAAAAGGGTCTGATATACTCCTTAACTTTGTCATTTAGAGCTGATATACCCCTCGTTATGAAAGTGGCTCATATATACCCTTACCGTTATACAAACGGCTCACATATACCCCTATCGTTCCAAAAGGAGCTCACATATACCCTTCATCTAACGGAAGTGAAAAAATTAGTTTTCAATATATTTTTTTGACTTGAAATTTTTTTTAAAATCATGTAGGGGTATATATGATCCTTCTAGCAAAGTTCAAGGTATATTTTAATCTTTTTCATACATAAATTATTTTTTAACTTCTTTGATTATCGTTATTTGAGCTTCTTATCTTTTTCTTTCATTCTTTACCATAAAGAAAAAAAAGTAAAACTAATTTTTTTCGGTTATATTATAATTTATAATTATTTTTTTGAGGCTATATTGTAATTTAACTTTTGTATTTGTAAAAAAATATTTTGGGGCATCTATAATAAATTTTTCAAGAAAATTAGTGAAACATAAATAAATTTAACCATCAAAATAATAAATTTAAATTAGCCGTTGAAACAAAAAAGTCAAAAAAAAAATGTATAATGAGGATCAAATATACCCCATGTGGATTATATTATTTTTTCACTTCCATTAGAGGAAAATGGTATATGTGAGTCATTTGCATAACAGCAGGGGTATATGTGAGCCACTTTCATAATGAGTGATATATCAGCTATAAATAGCAAAGTTGAGGGGTATATCAGACCATTTTCCCTAAATTAAAAAACAATACAAAAGAGAAATAAAAGTGTGAATGACCCTACAATAAAGGGTGGGTGGTAGTTGGTATAAAGAGATAAAAGAAGGAGAATGTCTATATCAGCAGGCCCATATGGTCAGAGAGGACTGGATTTTTATATTTTTTTAAAAAAAACTCATTATTTTGTTTTCATTTTCACAATTTTTTTATTTTACATATTTTAGTCTAATTTTTTTATTTTGTAGGAAATAAACCAAGAGTAGGATTCCTAAGTAGTTTAGGATTCCTTACTAGTTTAGGATTTGTTATTTATGGTATTTACTTATTTATATTTAATTAGATTTTGTTAGTTTTATAGTTTCCTAGTTTCCTAGTCCTAGTTTACTTTGGTTGTTAGTCTTATAAATAGGGGTGTCTTATTAAATATTTTATTGTACAAAAAAATACAGGAGTTATTGAGTTATTGAATAAAAACCTCTTACAAAATCATTATGTTGGGTCTTTCAATTGTGCATATATTATTACCTTGGGTAATTTTATTTCCTTCAAATTGGTATCAGAGCTTGTGTGAGATCTTTATAAAAGCTTGTGTGAGATTCAACATATAAAAAAAACATGAATAGTCAATATATAACCACTTGTCCTGTTTTTGTGTTTGATGGAAAAAATAATTTTGAGAGTTGGTATCACCAGATGCAGAATTTTTTCAAAGTTGTTGAACAATGGCCCATTATTTATAAAGATATGAGGAAGTCCCAGAGGGCACAACAATTGACTGGTGAAACTGCAAAGCAATTGGAGAAAAATAGACAATTGGATGTTAAGGCACGTTTTTATCTTGATAGCAAGGTTGAATTTCATGTATATAATAAAATTTTACATGCTAAGTCAGCAAAGGAGGCTTGGACAATTCTGGTAAATTCACATCGTGGTTCAGTAAATGTTAGAAGAGTCAAATTGCAAGAGCTTAGAAGACAATACGAGTTAACTCAAATGCACTCAACTGAGTCTGTCAAAGATTTTTTGACAAGGGTTACTAATATTGTCAATTGTCACGACCCAAGCCTAGGGCCTAGATGTGACCGGCGAATGGGGAACCCGAAGGAACCCCAAACAAGCCTCATAGCGTATCATTACACATCCTTGGTCGCGGAAGCAATTAAATGACCATAAGCGATAAGCATAATCAAGGGGAAATCGGGACTAAGGGAGCAAGAAAAAAAAAATGATACATAAATACCATAGATGAGTCAAGCTCAAGCATAATACACAACTTGTCCAACACCACCTCTAAACATGAGTACTTAGCGGGGGCCAAGACAAACTACCGGGCTCACCCTCATAGTCAAAACATAACTAGAAAGGAAAAGTTTTATACATAGCAAAAGATCATGAGCAACGTCCCCGAAATGGAGGACTCACCAATAACCACTATAGAAAATCGTACTAGCCACGCGGAGGAGGATGGTCAAGCGGTGCTCCGGTCCCTACATGGTGACATCATGTAGGCATAGAGTATGCGTTAGTACATTTGAATGTACTAAGTATATGGGATGCAATGCAAGGCTACATTAGATGGACATCATAGGAAAAATGCGTAATCATACCCAATAGATAGCATATTAATAAATGAGTATGTATAATGATGCTTACATAAAAATCATATTTAATGGGACGTAGTACATGTGTGGCGAGTGACCATCAATATAGTATTTCCAAGGCCTACCACCCCCTTGGAGAGGCGAAAGAGGTACAAACCCCTCAATATGGTTACACGGGGTTACACGGGCCTACCACCCCCCGTGCTAGGGACCAAGGTACAAACCCCTCGATATGGTTATACGGGCCTACTACCCCCCGTACTAGGCAACCAAGGTACAAACCCCTCGATATGGTTATACGGGCCTACTACCCCCCGTACTAGGCATGGTCGACTCACAACACTTATTTAGAGAAAATCATATACATGTGTCCATTTCATCATCATTTCAGTAATTACATAACCATCCGACTCATAGGACGTACCTTGGACCTTCCCTTTCCTAAGAATTCTATAAATGGGCATTTTATCAAACACATGGTGGGCAATTGTTCATGTAAATGAAATCATGTATTTCAAGAATACTAAGTCCAACCAATTCCAAAATCCATATAAATCAGCCCACCAACAACATACATATATATATCAACCTTCATAATTTGATCATGGAAGCATGTAAACCATAAACATCACATAAAAATTCCATTTCATGATAATATGCAAAAAGGACCATAATAGGGTGTGTAGTAGTAATTCCGTAATTCAAGAATTCATAATTGATCATGAGGACCCATAAACTTGAAGTAGAAATAGAGGATAAATGGTTGGACTTGTGGAAAGGAAGGTTTCCACAATCAAACCCACATACCTCAACTTTGGAGAATCCTTGATGAAGATTGGAATGGAGAATCGAAGCTTGAGATTGAGTCTTGAATCCGGAATTAGAGCTTGAGATGTTTGAATTTGGTTGAAGATCTTGGTGGAATTTTTGGAGAGGGCTTAGAGAGTGTTTTTGGAGTTAAGAAAATGAATAAGTATGGGACATATCCCCTTTTTATAAAAAAACACCTCCAACCCGCCTAGAAAATAGCTCACTGGAATTGGAAATTCTGCACAGACAGGTTTTACGAAAATGGTCATAACTCCCTCATCCTAACGCGGAATAAGGTGAAACCAAGTGCGTTGGAAAGCTAACTCAAAGAGCTTTAATTTGATAGGTTGCAGAACTTCCAGTTCCTTGTGTGCTAAGAGATATGCCCCTTTAAAATTGACCCTCCAAATCGCAATTTTTGCGATTTTCGAATTTTGATACGGTTGCTCTAAAATTCGGGTTAGACCCATTTCCCACTCAATTTGACCCCACAAATAAGAATATGAAGTCGAATTTCCGAAATCATGCACGGATTTTGAGATATATGGAAATTACAATTATAGGTGTTTCCGAAGCACATTTTCGGACATTTTTGGGGTCGTTTCATCAATGATATGAGAACTAATGGAGAAAACTTAGATCAAGTTAAAATTGTTGAAAAAGTATTGCGATCATTGAATACAAAATTTCACACCAAAAAGACGATTCTTGAGGCCACCAAAGATCTTAGCACTTTGACACTTGATGATTTAGAAGGGGAATTGATGACATATGAGATGTCCTTGAATCAACAAACGACAGAAAAACTTGATGAAGTGTTGCAAGCAAAGGTGAATCAACCTAATCCAAAAGAAGAGATAACAAACTTGGCTGAGACAAATCAAAGAGGTCAAAATTTCAGAGGTAGAGGACAAGGAAACAGAGGTAATTTTCGAGGCCGTGGTAGAGGTAATTATTCTTACCAACAGAGAAATAATAATAATTTTAGGAATGAACAACAAAATAATCAAAATTTTCAGAGACATGACAAATCAAAAGTTCAGCGTCATAATTGTGGAAAATTTGGACACTATCAAAGAGATTGTTGGTTTAAAAAATCTGAAAATAAAGAAGTACATGCAAAATTGGCTGAAAATAATGGAGATAAACAAGAGACTTTATTATTTTCTAGCTCATAAATAGAAGAAAATAAAGGGGATGAATGGTTTATAGATTCTGGTTGTAGCAACCATATGTCTGGGGATAAGGAATTATTTGTTGATCTAGATGAATCATTTAGAGCTACCGTAAGACTTGGTAATAACTCTAAAGTGCCTGCTGTTGGAAAAGGAAAATTTTCAATTACTTCAAAAAAATAACTCTTCTCACTTTGTATCTGATGTTTATTATGTTCCAAGTCTTCATCATAATTTGTTGAGCTTAGGACAACTGACAGAAAAAGAATATGATTTGTGATTTAAGTATGGAATTGGCACTATTAGCGATGATAAATTAGAATTAATTGTAACGGTAAAAAGGAATCAAAGTCGTTTGTGGCCTCTTTATCTTAACCGTGGAGATTTACCTTGCTTTAATTCTGTGAACTCTAATGATACTTGGTTGTGGAATCTATGCTTTGGGCATCTGAATTTTGGGAGCTTGAAATATCTTGCAAGAAATAAAATAGTTGATGGTTTGCCTTTTATTGATTTTCCTGATACAAAGTGTGAGTCTTGCATTTTGGGAAAGAAGTATAGAGAAACTTTTCAAAAAGGCAAAGCTTGGAGGGCTAATGCACCATTGGCGCTAATCCACTCAGACTTATGTTAGGTTGAAGTTCCTTCCAATGGAGGTAGTAAATACTTTATTACTTTTATTGATGATTTTAGTCGAAAAACTTGGGTATATTTTTTGAAAAATAAATCTGATGCATGTGAAATCTTTAAAGTTTATGTAGAAAGGCAAAGTGGATATTTTGTTAAGACATTAAGAACTGATAGGGGTATTGAGTTTCTTGTTTGTGATGACTATTTGAAGAAGTTTGGCATTAAACATCAATTGACTGATACTCCTCAACAAAATGGCGTAGCTGAAAGAAAAAATAGAACAGTGATTGATATGTTGAGATCAATGATGCATTCCAAAAATACTCCCAAAGAATTCTGGGCAGAAGCTGTCTCTTGTGCAATTTATGTTCTAAACAGGTGTCCAACTAGATCTAATTTTGGAAAAACTCCACAAGAAGTTTGGACTGGTAAGAAACCAAATATCTCTCATCTAAAAGTATTTGGTTGTCTTTCTTATGCTCATGTTCCTGATGTTTTGAGAAAGAAATTAGATGATAAGGCAGAAAAGTGTATTTTTATTGGTTATAGTCATGAGACAAAGGGTTACAAGTTATTTAATCCAGATACAGGAAAAGTAATTATTAGTAGAGATGTAACTTTTGAAGAACACAATACTTGGGAATGGTCAAAGAAAAATCCTGAGTTGCCTAGGTCTGAGCCAATTGTTTCAATTATGGAGGAAGGAAGCTCTAGCAGAGATCAAGAGGAACAAATAGCTTATCCTGTTCAAACAGAAACATCGATTTGTCCACAAAGAAATCGCCAACTACCAGCCCGTCTGCAAGATTATGTTGTTGACAATAATAGAAATTTATCCAACGAAGATATTGTGAACTTTGCACTATTTGTAGATTGTGATCCAATTACTTTTGAGGAAGATGCCAAAGATGATCATTGGATGAAGAAATTCATGCTATTGAGAAAAATAGCACTTGGGAGTTGACAGATTTGCCACCTTCAAAACAACCAATTGGAGTCAAGTGGGTATACAAAACCAAATACAAACCATCTGGAGAAGTAGATCGCTTTAAGGCAAGATTAGTTGTTAAAGGATACAAGCAAAAGGCAGGTATTGATTATTTTGAGGTATTTGCACCTGTTGCTAGACTTGATACTATTCGAATGATTATCTCTCTTGCTGCAAATAATTGTTGGAAAATTCATCAAATGAATGTTAAATGTGCTTTCTTGAATGGTGTTCTTGAAGAAGAAGTATATGTTGAGCAGCCTATGGGATATATTAAAAAAGGTCAAGAAAATAAAATTTATAAGTTGAAGAAAGCGTTATATGGGTTGAAATAAGCTCCTAGAGCTTGGTATACTCGCATTGATTCTTATTTTATTGGACAGGATTTTCATAGATGTCTTTATGAGCATACATTATACATAAAATTTAATACTGATGGAGACATTCTCATTGTATGCTTATACGTGGATGATTTAATATTTACTGGCAATAATCCTAAACTAATTTCTGAGTTTAGGGAGGCTATGATTAGCCAATTTGAGATGACTGATTTGGGATTAATGTCTTATTTTCTTGGCATTGAAGTTACTCAATTGAAAGATGGAATCTTTATCTCTCAGAAAAAATATGTGAGTGATATTTTGAAAAGATTTAATATGGACAAAGCTAAACCAATCTTGACCCCTATTGAAGAGAAATTGAAGTTGACTAAAGATGGAACTGGTGATTTTGTTAATGCTACATATTTTAGGAAATTGGTAGGAAGTCTAAGATACTTGACTTCTACAAGGCCTGATATTACTTATGGAGTTGGATTAATTAGCAGATTTATGGAGTTTCCGCGTCAATCTCACTTGCAAGCTGCCAAGAGAATTTTGAGATATATTCAAGGTACACACTCTGATGGTATATTTTATTCAAAGACTAATGATAGTAATCTTGTTGGATTTACTGATAGTGATTGGGTTGGTGATATGATGCAAAGAAAAAGTACTTCAGGCTATGCATTTTATTTGGGATCTGGTGTATTTTCTTGGTCTTCAAAGAAACAACAAGTTGTTGCTTTATCAACTGCTGAAGCAGAGTATATAGCCGCAACAAGTAGTGCTACACAAGCATTATGGTTGAGAAGGATGCTTGGATTTCTTCAACACAAGCAAGATAGTCCTACAAAAATATTTTGTGATAGCAAGTCTGCAATTGCGTTAACAAAGAATCCTGTTTTTCATGGCCGTAGCAAACACATCGACATCAAATGGCACTTCATTCATGATTTGGTCCAAGATAAAGAGATAGTGGTTGAATATTGCAAGACTGAAGAACAAGTTGCTGATATTTTCACAAAGCCATTAAAAATAGAGTTATTCATAAAGTTGAAGAAGATACTGGGCATGATCACATTTGAGGATCTTGGTTTAAGGGAGGCTATGTAGGAAATAAACCAAGAGTAGGATTCCAAAGTAGTTTAAGATTCCTTACTAGTTTAGGATTTGCTATTTATGGTATTTATTTATTTATGTTTAATTAGGATTTGTTAGTTTTATAGTTTCCTAGTCCTAGTTTACTTTGGTTGTTAGTCCTATAAATAGGGGTGCCTTATTACATATTTTATTGTACAAAAAAATACAGGAGTCATTGAGTTATTGAATAAAAGTCTCTTACAAAATCATTGTGTTGGGTCTTTCACTTGTGCATATATTATTACCTTGGGTAATTTTATTTCCTTCATATTTTTATAAAAATGACATCTAAATTATATTTTATGTTATTTTAAGTAAGGTATCTTCAAACAATCAAATATTATTTGCAAAAAATATAATCAAGCATGATTATAAATAGTGTTAAAGTGAAAAAAATATTTGTAATAATAAGTAGTGTTTACATGGGATCTAATATATAACATTATGTGACTATCTATTTTTGAGATATTACTCTTTTAGAGCGGATTTGTGTAATGACTCAGCCCGCTAGTGATATTGTCCGCTTTGAGCCTAGGTCCGCATGACTTTAAAACACGTCACTAGTTGATAAAGTCTGTTTACTTATATACCAACATCTCTCCTGTATTTTTGTCGGTGTGGGACTTTTTATCTTAAGCTAGGGTGTCACATACACCCCTTCTATGGACTCAACATCCTCGTTGACGTTTTTTCCACCACATGAAATTTGCCTAGACTCAACATTGAGGTTTGCCCTGTCTTATCGGGATTTGTCTAAACTCGCGAACTGGGTCCTTACAATTTGATTGTATGTTTTTTGGTAAATTGGTCATGTTCGGTGATTTTGCTAGGTTTTAGAAATCGGGGGATATAAATCATATTGAGAAAAAGTAAATTCAAATTCTAAATATTTTTTGCAAAAAATATGATTATACATAACTCTAAATTTAAAAATTCCAAAGAAAGTAAAAACTATTTTATTTTCATGGCCAAACACTTACTATATTTTCATCCTAACTTTTTATTCTTGCATTTCATACTAATCATGTTTTAAAAAGTCGAGAATCTATCAAAAATAATATTTCTACCTCACAAAAATAGAGATAAAATCTACTTACATCCCAATATTTTCCGACTCCTGACATATAAAAATTATACTAGAGAATCGTCACCACTCACAAGCAGGATCAATCAAAATGGGCTTGTTGATATTTGATAGGGCCATTCTTATCTCTTCACCAACCACCAAAACTAATTATTTAAACGTTGAAACTTTAACTACTTTATCTTTAATTGAAATATATTTTTTGTGTAATTAATTGACGAAAAAAATTGTTTATATTTTTTTTAAATATTTCTATTTGTGTAAGATATTTATATGATATAATTAAAAAATTTCTTGAAAGTCAAACTCATATTTCTCTATTATAAGAATATACGTAAGTCGAAGTCAAACAAAAACTATGATTTACCTATTTAACGAACCACAAAATATGAAAATTGAATTTAAAAATATCGAATCATACCGAATTAATTTGATGTAATAATAATAATAATAATAATAATAATAATAATAATATAATATTTTTAAAAAATCAAAAAAGTAGTTGCTGAACCAAAATTTTCAATACCGTACCGTGCCCTTCTTATCCTAACTCATTGGCTTATAACAATTCAATTAAATCCTCTTCACTACTATCTATCTCTTCCATTTCACCCAAAACTCTCCTTCCTCATAGCTTTTCTTCAAAAAAATGGAAGAGATTCAAATAATTTCCACTTGTTTAATTGGAGCAACATCAAATGAATCAATTTCATACAAAAATACCCCTAAAGTTTCTAAAATCGAAATGACACCATGGGATTTAAAATACCTCCTTATTTACACCATCCAAATGTGTTACTAAACCTTTATTTGGGGTTCAAATAACAGAACTTGTTGATGGTTATTTTATTGGATGTGCTATGAATCATAGCTTAGGAGATGGTACTAGAAAATGGACTAGGATGGGTTGCAATGCAAATAAATAAGATGGTTGTTTCTCAAAACTCTGAAGAAGTGATGAAAATGTATAAAGAGTTTGTAGAAAATCCAATTATATTTAATATTGGCTCATTATATGTGGGGAATACTAAATTGCTCATTAGTAGTACTCCAAGACATAATATTTATGGTAATGATTTTGGTTGGGGAAAACCAATTGGTGTGAGGAGTGGAATGGCAAATAAAAGTGATGGGAAAATTACTTTATTTCCTGGTGCAAAAGAAGGAAGTGTAGATATTGAAGTTTGCATTTTGCAAGAGACTTTGCAAGCATTGGAAAATGATCAAGAATTTATGGAGGCTATAACTAATTGAGAGAATTGTGATTTCTTTAGTATTTCCCAGTCCTAATTTATGTGATATGTTTTTATATTTTAGTTAGTATTCACAAATAGAGTGCTTTTAATTGTTTTGATTTTTGCAGTTTTTTCTTCACATGAAACCCAAACGCATTTTATGCAATTTACTAGAGTTAAAACCACAATTTTCCATGTGAATTTGACAATTCAGGTGTTTACAAAGCCAAATTAAATCAAATTAAGATGTGTAGATGTGCATTCTTAAAGTTGGATTGTTTAATTACCAATTAAGACCAAATTAAGGTATCTATCTATGTTTTCTATCCATTAATCAATAATGAAGCATATAGCATCCAATGGTATGGCTTAGAGGTCAATAAAGTGGGTTGAAAATCACGAGGTCTCAGATTCATATCCCAGCTAGAGACAAAAATTCTAGATGAATTCTTCTCATCTATCCTAGTCTTGATGGATAGAGATATCTGATACATGTAACAGGTATCCCATGAAATTAGTCAAGGTGCTCACAAACTAGTCCGAACACCATAGTCAATCAAAAAAAAAATATAATGAAGCCAACAATGTGAATGCTTTACAATACACTATTAAATTTGATTAAATTACAAACAATTCACTCTTCTCCAAAGCTCAATGAGAACATGAACTATGTATCAAGCCTGCATATCTATCTAGCTGTGACTTTCTACAAATTGGAAATTTCCTATTTCTATGTAAGCCAAACTCTTAATTTTCCCAAAATATTTTTGAATCAACAGCGAACAGCATACACGATGAATCATCTCAAGGATGATTTTCACCGATGAGTTTGTTCAGAAGTGTTGTCAACAGGGCATCCCTCTTTTCAGCACGGGTCTCCTCTCTCGTTCTCCTTTGCTCCTCCCTCTCCCTCCAAGACTGTTCAATCATCATCCTATCTCTTTCAAGCTTCTCCATTGACGACCGCCATTCCTGCTCGAATTCTTCTCTTTCACGAGCACGCTTCTCCGTTGTCTCCCTCCATTGCATTTCAATCCTCAGCTGATGCTGAAAGAATTCTCTAAGCATTTCTTGAATATTATCAACAGCTCTACCAGTGTTGTTAATACTCCCAAAGCTGGCTTGTCTTGAAGCTTTTTCTGCATTGCTTGTTCTTGGACGCTTTTCTGTTTCGGTTTTCTTTTTGGGAGCAACATTGCTTCTGGCTAATTTTACTTCATCACTCTCATAGGCATAACCTTCTGCATCTTCTGAGATTTCCTCTGAAGATCGGTCTCTACTTGTTCTCCGAGGTCTCTTCCTTGCCTGTTGGGAACCAGCCTCAGATTCAAGCTGTACTCGCTGTACATTATTCGTATTTGATGAAAAGTGTGCATGCAGCTCATCAAAATATGGAAATTGCCCGCCATTATCTGGATCAGATGTTTCCTTACCCTGTGAAAGTTTACAGACTTCATCAAAACAAACTCTACAGAATTCTACAGAATAAACAGACTCCTGCGGAGTTGAATTTCAATAGTTGATGAATCAATTAAGACGAGCTGACATAATGAAGGGCTTAATAATGCTGTGAAGGAGTAATACACTTCGGACTTGTACTAATAGGACCAATTTACATACTTGACCAAGAGTCGGGTTTTCTGTGTGAGTTGCCAAAACTATGGAATTCTAGATGTGATAAGACAGAGAGTGTGGGAGTACCTTTCAGCCAAAACGGAATAAGATGACTCTAGATCTTACCAATAACCTAACTTATAAGAAAGCAGCAAACAAAGGATAATGCATCTTCTTGATGCTTTTCTAATATGATTTGATTACTTTACCAAAAAAAGGATATAGCAGCAAGAAAGAGAACTTCGAGATTCATAAAGGCTGCAACCTAAATAAAACCAACTTTATTGTTTATACATTGGCTTTTATCCTGGCTCTGCTCTTCCTTGAGCCTCTTACAGCACAGTAGTAAGCATCCAAATAGATGGAATATAGTCAAATCGTATCACTGCCCATTGTTAACTTAACTTGATTCAATCCATCTGCCTGCTGAAGTATGTGCCGCAGGCAGGCCAACTGTGGCAAAAATGTCATAAGAAGGCCATGTAGCAGATACTATTTTTGGATATGCTAACTTTTCTAAAATCCTATCCTAGTAATACTGGTGCTATCGTGGTAATTCAAGACGTAAACTAGAGGTATTTGCCCCCACTTATATTTTTGTATAATATTTTGCCAACTTATATTTCCAATGATGGGGAAAATATCTTTTAGCCTGTACCACAAATTAAGCCAAGACATGGTCATCTCTCTACCCAGGCAGGATAATTGTGTTATATAGAAAATAATTACATCGGAGTTCTCAGCATGCATTTCAATTCTTTGAAAAATAGGTTACAAGAATGAACTTCTAGTGGAAGTACACACTATGCCTTCTATATCATAGTATACACCTCTTTCCTCACTCCCTCAACCAGCCGGAAAGATAGAAATTTTGCTAAGGGTGTTCAAAATTTGAAGGAGTATATAAGGAAAAAATATTGTCAATGGGTGCACCAAATTTTTTAATCTAACTGCATAATATTTATCTATATCATAAACACTAGTAATAGAACAACAATTCTATAAATCAAAACTAACATAAGTCAATAAAAGAAATTCGACTAGCAAATTCAAATATGTTATTACAATTGTACTCTACAAGGTCTCAACTTTTTTTACAATAAACTCATTAGGAACGATACTATACATTTTTCTTTCTACATAAGGCAATAAGCAACAAAGGACAAAGCTACTGTGGCTAAAGGGTGGTTAGTTGAATATCCTTCGTTGGACGATTATACTGTGTATATAGGTCAAATACTACTTTTATGTAGATATATTAAATCTTGAATAACCTTGACGCAATTGAGAGAGGTAACCCAATGACAAAGGGTTTCATGATTTTAAGTCAAATTCACCAACCTTGTAATTTTGCTACATTAAACTACTTTAAAAAATAACAGATCAAAATGGCATCATTTGGTCAATTTGACTTTTTTAATTAAATATTAGGCAATAAGAAAACCCCTAAGAGTAAAAAATTTCAAGAATAGAACTCCTCTAAAACACAAAGAAACCAGAAGAAGAGTCTCTGTCAAGTTTCAAAAGACTCTCTTCTCTAGCTTTCTGACAGGCACCAGAACCTCTCACATTGTCTTCAGATGCCACTGAACACCGTGTGTGGCCACCTCAACTGCAGTTTGAACTGAATGCCACGAGGCTTGTTTGTCTGACTCCAACAGTGTCCATTGAACCTGGTTCTATTTTCTTCTCTTGCTTATTTTCTTCCAATAAACTGATTTGTTTTAGCCATTGTTGTTCAGATTATGATTTTGAGATAAAACATAGTAAAGCTTGAACATCAATGGTTGGGTTATGATTTTGTGTTGTGCAATTACTCTTCTCATTAAAATACTTGTACTCATTTGAAGTTCCAATGGGGAAATATTTTCATAAAACATCAAAAACAAGTTCAGTATCTCAAAATCAACCCAACTGAGAATAAATCGCCGATCAATCAGAAATACCATCACACCCTTCTCAGAGACAAGAAGTTGATTCAAATGCTCTACAGGTCGGTCAAGCTAAAAAGTACTTCAATTTTGGAATATTATCCAAACCATCATGATTCAATAAAGAAGGCATACATTCAAAATGGTCCTAGCTAACCTCAAAATCATGGTAATTGGTTGGAGCATAGTGTAAGGACAGATACAGCATATTGTTTGCCTTGTTATTAACTTAACGGCGAAAATATTCATCAAGGTACAGGTGATGTATTTTCATGTAGAGAGTTTAGGAATTGACATAGAAAAGATAGGTTTGTAAAACATTTTGGTGGCAAATATCATTAATCAAGCAAAAAGGATTTATGAAGATCTGATGCAGCAACAATAGTCGATATAAGTTACACTTTTGACAGTAATTTAATCAAGTTAAGCATGAATAGTGGTTTCGCGTAAATACTTCAATTGATGTGATAAGACTTATTCCAAATAGAGGATTGGCCTTTCCCGGTCACGATGAAAGTGAATCGTCACCGAATAAGGACAATTTATTCATAGTATAGATGTTATAAGATCAAATCTTTTGGGTTGAAAATGCTCCAAAAAATAATAGGATGACTTCTCCATATGTCCAAAAAAGAAATTTTTGACCTCAAATAAGATAGAAACAATTTGGGCTACAATAGAGGATCTAAAAGGTGATTACTATGCTGAGCTGCTCTATTAGTTGATGAATCTTTAGATGTGTCATGCAAAGAGCAAATGGTTATTGTTTTACAACATGTTGATAAAAAGGGATCTATGATAGAGGGGCTTATTGAAACTATTCATTTTCAAGATACTAGTTTTGTTTCTAAAGAAAACAATTTTTGATGTACTTGCTAATCATTCTTTAAATTTGTTCTTATATACGTGGACAATGTTATGATGGCGCAAACAATAAGCAAGATGATATCAAAAGTCTTAAAATGTTGATTAGACAAGAAAGTAGATCAACTTATTCTATTCATTGTTTTGTTCCATCAACTACAATTAACTTTTGTTGCTATTTCTAAGAGAATTTGCTCCATCGAGAGAGCGTGTATTATTGGTTTCTAATATTTGAGATGTGTTGGAGGATTCTTTTTTTAACGTGTGGATAAACTTTGAAAATCTCTAAAAGAAAAACTCCAAGAGGCATTGATATGGGTGACCTAGAAACGGGTAGAAGATTGAATCAAGAACTCAGTCTTGTTAAAGCCAATGATACCATTGAGGATATTATTACAAGTCATTCCAAAACATTATTCTTAACTTTGGTTGTTTTGTCAATGTATTTATACTCTAGTTGAAGATACAAATACTTCATATGAAAGAGATAAGACAAACAATAATATCTCACACCTAAGTTGCTCGGACTCGGGTGCGGGTGTCCGATACGGGTGTGGATCTAGAGGTCGAATCCTTTATGATCTAATTTTTAAGATTCGGGGATATGGATCCATGCATGGATACGAGTGCGGGGATTCGCCTAAAAATAATTAAAATATCTAAAAATAGAGTTATAAAACCTAAATTATGAGATATTATGTGGAGAACTTGAGGAGAATCCTGGAAGGAGATTAAGCGAAAAGGAGTGACATAAAAATTTCTATATAAAAGGTATTCCGTTTTCTTCAATTGCACTTTAGCTTTTGTATTGATTACAAAAATCATTAAAATCGTCCTGACTTTCCCCATCGATTTTGGTCAAAGTACCCAAAATCGGTTGACCAAATCAGACACGGATCCCACACCCATGTCGTGTCGACACGGGTGCGGCACCAAAAGTGAAGAGTCCGAGCAACTTAGTCTCACACATTATCTTTTGTGTTTTCCTATTTGTTACTTCTGAGACATTTTGATACTTTAGCTCTTTTATATAAAATACTTAGATCTACAACAAAAATATTAAGCACATCAACAATAAATCCCATAGGAAAAAAGTTTTCAAACGACTTGTAGTGAGATCCCTAATGAATATAACCGGCTTTAATAAGACCGAATTCTTGATTCCAACACCTATGATTTCTAGCTAACTTACATTTAATGTCCTTTGGAGTTTTTCTTTTGAGATTCTCGAAATTCATCCACACAACTTAAAGAAACCCAACACATCCAAAGTACCAATAATACAAGTTTCTCCACTTGAACACTCTTCTTAGAATCCACAACAAGGGTTAGTTGGTTGATGAGCAAACAATGAATAGAATAGGCCGATCTACTATGTTGTCTAATCAATATTTTAATATCACAGATATCACTTGTCATATTTTTTGCGCCATCAATAACAATGCCCACGTACAAAAGAAAAACTTACAGAATGATGAGCAAGTACATTAACAATTGTTTTATTTAGACACAAAATACTAGTATCTTGAACATGAACAACTCTATCTCATATCCCTTTTCATTTGCATATCATAAAACTATAGTCATTTGCTCTTTGCGGGACACATCAAAAGATTTATCACCTAACAAATTTAATTGTTTCAGTCACACATACGAACATAATTTCTTTTAAACATCTATAGAAGTCATTTTATTGTTTTTTGAAGCATATTTCAATACAAAAAGTTCAACCTTATTATTTCTATCCCCGTACCATGAAAGAATTTCAATAAAATTACCTTTGTTCAATGATGATACACTTTTATCATGATCGTGAAATATCAAACCTTTTGGTTCAAGAGAAGTCTTATCACATCAACCGAAACATTTAAGCGAAGTCAGTATTCATGATTAACTTGATCAAATTACATGTCAATTCCAACATGAATCAACTATAGTAGTTGCACTTGCATTAGATTTTTCACAAATTCTTGTATTGAAGTTATTTGACACACTAATATGTTTTTCAAAGTTGTCCTTCTATGTAAATTCTTGAACCTTCCACTCAAAAATATAGCACTTTCACCTTGATAGATCTTTCGCTTTTAAATAAATATCAAAACAAATAATATGTTCTATTCTTCAACCATTAACAATAATCATAAAACCATTTAGGAATAAAACGTTTTAATTCAAAAGCCAGATTGAGGGTCATAATTCGAGGTTGGTAAGGACCATTTTGTATGTATATCATTCTTATTTCATTATGGTGATTTGGATGATAATAAAAATTGGAGTTCTTTCAACTGGATCAATCTTTAGAGCATTTTAAATCAATTTCTTGACAAGAATGAGACATTTCTGATTGGTCAACATTTTCTTCTCGGTAAGGTGGATTTTGAGATACCGAATTTGCTTTTTGTAATTTATGAGAATATTTATCCATTGTAACTTCAAAATGAATAAAGTATTGAATAAGAAGAATAGTCACACAACACAAAAATCATAACCCAAACAAAAGGTAAAAGAAAGCACAGATGTCCAAAGTTTATTGAAATTTCATCTCAAAATCATAATCCAAATGGTAATAGGCAACACAAATCAGTTTTATTAAAAACAAATAAAAGACGAAGAAAAAAAGAGAAAGAAGAGAATTGAACCTGCTTCAGCGGAGACAAAAGGGTCTTTAGACTTGAGAGAGGTTCGCTTCTTACAGTTTCTACACATTTGCGACAAGAGGGTTTTTAAAATTGACTTTTACGGATTTGTTAATATCCAATTTTTATAGTTTTAAGGAAAGGCAAACAAACCAAACGATGTTGCTTTGGTCTGTTTTGTTTCTTCAAAGTAGGTCAATGCAGCAAAATAACTGTTGTAGGACACAAAGATCAAACCTGTGACTTTCAAGTCATTTTAAATACCCTCTCGTCGTTGGGCTACCTCTCAATTGGTCAAGGCCCAAGGGTGTTCAAGTTTCAATATATATGTATAAAAAGTACTAATACTGGACCTACATAAACTATAATCTTCCAGCGAAGAACGTTCTACTGACCACCCTTCGACAACTACAACTCCGCTCTTGTCCCAACCCGACCTTTTTCTCTATTTTCAAAAGAAGAAAAACTTCCTTTCCTTCTCTCTCTCTCTTTTTTTTTTTGTGGGGCGGGGGGGGGGGTTGAGAATCAAGAAGCATATTGATCTTTCCTGTACTTCTAATACACGAATACATATTGCAACTCCAGCAAGCAAATCATTCATACTATTTCTCGAGTTGTTCCCTCCAAGTTGCAAGAATGTCTAGAAAACACATTTGTCAAGTTAATTGAATCGAAGGAGATGAAAGAAAAATGAAGTTTTGAAGGAGTGATTGGCTTTTTTCTTCGAAGGAGTATCAAACTGTATTATCCTACAGCAGCAATGAAGGATTAAAGCAAAGGAGTAGACGTAAACTTATCACTATTAGATCCCAGGCAACCAAGCCTTCTTTTTACTAGATAAATTAAGTTTATCCCTATTGGATCTCATCTTGATATTTCCCTGGTTTGGTTAGAAAGTATGAGGACAGAAAATACTATCCCTCAACATTAGCATTCTCAATGCCTGCAAAGTTGGAAAGGAAGGAGCAAGTAAATGTTTTTTCCCCTATCCTTCCAGTTTTATAGAACAATTTGAAGGGTAGGGTAAATATTTCTCACAGGAGAAGCAAATCAATGAGTTCTCTGCCCCTCTTTGAACAAAAATGGTGTCAATCTGTCTTTTGCAAAATGAAAAGAAGGGGCAAGATACAGCTACCTCCTTTCTGACCATTTATTATCACTAGTCTACAGCAAGTATATGCCATTTGATCGTACGTCAAAGGAAACCATGAAGTTTATTCTCTGTCTTGATATTTTCTTAATTTAACAGTACATAACTCAATCTTGACAACCAACTCAGAAAGAATGAGATTTTCTTTCATTCTTTGCTGCCACCCCCACCCCCAAAACGCATACTTCAAAAGTAGCGTGAAAATATAGCTGTTAGAAAAGCATCAGATAGTTGTGAAGTAGACTGTTAAGGGATCTAAACCAAAACGACAGCTAATTAGGTATTATGATAATTCCTCTTTTTTTTCCAAAGTCCATTGTCCCTTCTCTTCTCCCAAAAGGAGCAGTCTTGACACACATGAATCTAAAACTCATTGGAAATTACAAAGTCAATAGATGGTCTTAAAGTCTTGAACACACCAAAATGCAAGAATAATACATTCATCAACTTCCTTATCCTTCGGCTATTCCAAATGACATGCTAGAAAATCCACAATATGTGAACATAATGATACGACTTCTTTATTGGGTAAAACATCTCTCAGGAGGTATATACTATATCCTAACACGGGAAGGTAACAATCGACCAAAATGAACAAATAAACGAAGAAATTCTGACTCCATTTGCACTAGATACCCTCTTTGTTCCAATTTGTATGGTGCAACTACTATTTTGAGGAATCAAACAGTTTTCTCTTCAACTAGAACCTTGTAATAACATTTTTTAGATATTTTTAACTATAAAAGAATTAATTTTTGGTACTTTTGCCATACTCACTCCATTTCAATTTCTATAGGCTCGTACCACTGTATCCTTGATTTCTAAGGAGACAGGAAACTAAGTCTGGTGGATGAATGTGGCCATTAGACCAGACCCATGGTCTTTTGGGTCATGGTGCCTGGGATGGTCTAATGGCTGTCTGACAGAATCTTCAAAAAAGAATGCCTTTTTACTATTTTGGCAAGGCATTAATTCTAACTTTACACTCAACGTGTTTAAGACCGCAAGATTAAAGAACATATTGGTACATTCTACCTACCATTAATTTAATACGAGAAGATTCAAAATTCTTCATTACTTTCTTAAACTCCTTCGAGTCGAGTCGAGTCAAAATCAGACAAACAAATCGAATTACATTCTTACTTAAACTCCTATCAAGTCAAAATCAGACAAACAAATTGAACCGGATCGAATAACTTACTAAATTTATTAGGGATTGAGAAAATAATACCTTGTAACGATTTATCAAAGTCTTCCACTTGCTTTTACATTGTTCAGCACTTCTCCTGTATCCTCTCTCATTCATCCTAGCAGCTACAATCTCCCACAGATTCTTCAAATTACTCCGCTTCGCCGAAGAAAATTCCATCTCAAGCTCACGTCGAATTGCTATGAAATCCCTAGTCTCCTGAATACTCCACGGCGGAACACGCTCGTCCCGCTTAGGAAACTCATCGTCTCCGCCCAAACCGCTGCCGGAAGAACCACCGGCGCCGGGAAGGAGGTGGAGGGGGTGCTGCGGAAGCATCAAACGCTGGGTAAATGGACCGAGATTTTCATTGTTTCCACCAAACATTGAGTGTTTTCTTTCTTTGCTAAAATTTTTTGGGAAAAGGTAAACGGGTTTGGTTTATTTAAGTGGAAAAAAGAGCAAAAAGGACAGTTTTTAGGGTCAAAATTAGAAAAAGACTTTTTATTAAAGTCATATATTTATGACTTTTTTTTTTCTTAATAGACAAGTAAAGTATAATGGTTGGTTTTAAAGGGTAATTAGGACATTTTTCAAAAAAAATAAAAATGCACAGCCCATCGCAATATTTAGGCTTTATTTATTTTCATTAAGATTATAATGGCTGAATTTGAATGCATATCTTGATCATTAATAGTTGTGATGGTAGAGGTGGTTGGTGTTGTAGTGATTGATGTGATGATGACGGTTGGTAGTGGTGTTTGTGATTGTGAAGTTGGTTGATATTAGTAGTTGGTGGTACTGGTGGTGATAGTTGAACTATGAGTGGTGGTTGATGATGGTAATGGTGGTGTGGGGGTAGCAATTAATATAATCGATGAAGATGGTAGGTGCGGTAGTGACTAACAAGAGCGGTTCAATGATGGTGTGGTTGCATTAATTTTAGTTGCGATGTTGGAGGTGGTAGGTGGTGGGTGGCAATGGTAATGATGGCAAATGTGATTAGTGATGGTGACCAGTGTTAGAATGTGGTGGTGAACAATTATCAACACAAAAATATCAATTCATTCGGATTTGTATCGCAAAATTATGTTGTGAGAAGAGAGTAGAAGACACCCTATCCAATGCAATTTCATTTTTAAAACTCAAACTCAAAATATCTAAAATCAATGATTATCACTCCACCATAAGCTTTGATGTTGTGCCCATGCCTATGGCTACACAGCATTAGGTTGTCCATTGCCTTGTAATGTGCTCTACTTCTTTGGACTTAATTTGTCTAAGCAAGAACTTTATGTACATCGAACACTATGAAGAAAATATATAAAGCCAAATGTTGCTAGACATTTATAGGACAATCACTAAGGATTAGGGCGGATTTAAGCCAAAATTATGATGCACATAAATTTATGATATTTTTTAAAAAATCGATATTTTTTTATATATTTTGTTAGAATTGATCTAATATTATTTGTTGGCGTCCATGCTCTGAAAATGTTAAATGAATCACTAGGTTGAATGCTATGTTATTTATGTAAATGAATAGGGATCAATTTTACTTAATACTTTTTTTTTATGATACACCCATATTCTAGATATTCTAGATATGCGTTTGTGATAAGAAAAAAGATACATTTAATCTAGAAAAACACAACTTTGATGATAGAAATTATCCTTTAAACTCTTCATGCAATGAAAAGAAGTTCATATTTTTATATAGGGTCAAGGATGAACTAAGAACTATAGGAAAGAGATGAGAACGTGGCCCCAAACTAACAAGGAGACATAGTTATTTGGTACGCAGGATAAGATAGATATCTTAAGATTAAGTTTGGAATAAATTTATATAGTTAACCAAATGTAGTAAAAAATTTAATTCAAGCTTACTGAATAGGATATTCCACTTTATTCCATTCAACTTAAAATTATTTTATCCTATCTTTCAAACATGATTTCAAGATTATAATCTCAGAATAATTTAATCTGCATACCAAATGACCCCTTAGAATTTTGAAGAAGAGGCACATCATAAGTGGTCTAAAAGTATGAAAGTGGATACATCGGATATACAGTATAAATAATTTTTTATATTGATGATCTATATAACTTAAATACTTTATTTATTTATAATATATCAAGGGACGATATACACTTTTGATAGTTGGTGGCAACTGCACTCATTTTTATAAGAGTTATAAAACTAAGAGAAATTATTTATATTTATAGGGTGATATAAATGACCAAAAGAAACAAACACCTTATCAATTATGATATTATAAAGTGTTGAATGAAACCAACATTGAGATCCTTGCTAAAGATGATATCAAATTGGCTGCAGAGTCAAATGAACTTTTGGGATGATGTAGGGTGAAAAAAATATTTTTCAATATTTTCATATTCAATCGACTTAAACATATTAGAAAATATTTTTAAAATTAATTTATTTTTGTTAATTTAAGAAAAATGAATTTCCTTCTAAAAGTAAGAACAACATTTTCCTAAAAATTTCTTTCCACCTCTTCACTCTCCCCCCCCAACCTAATCCACCCAAACGCCTTGACCCCTAGCCCCTCAACCTACCACTTCGTAACGCACCCCACCCCATCCTCGACCAACTTGGAGCTCGACTTATTCACCCGATCTGAATCCACCTTGACTTAGGACCCAAACCAACCCTAACCTTGGATCTTACCACCGACTTGAGACTCTCCCCAACCCCGATCATAAATTGTAACTCAACCCTAAACTTCGAACCGACACGGAGCCCGACCCCAACCCCCCAATCCCAAACTCGACCAAGTCATGGGTTGGTGTCGGGGTAGGGGTTGGATCTCATGATCGAAGTCAGATCTCTAGTCAGGAAAAAGAGACTTTTGAAGCAAAATTGGAATATAACTACATACAAAAAAGCCCAATAAATATCCTAAACCATCCATTCCCCAATATCCTCCTAAAAAATTCTAGGGTTTCTTTTCTTTTTTCTTCCTCTCAATTCCTTCAAACCCCAAACCAAATCAAACAAGAAAATCCCTTTATCAATACATATGCAACCTCCAAACATATTCCAAATTCATCAAGGATTCATATAATAGCCCTTTTTTTTCTATAAAAAAACAGCTATTATATATACATATTGTTTGCGTGGTTTCTTGAATTGATAATGATAATATCTGCATTCCTTCGTTTCACTTCATCTTGTGTGTTCAATAAGCTTACAAATCTTCGTGTTTTTGGTCCTGGATTGAACCCTTTTGGTCCTTACAACTTGGCTAATCATTCCTCTCGCTAAAGCCCTAATTTTTTCTTGGTTGTTTGCCCCTGGATCATGTAAATTGAAGGTTGTTTAAGAAGATTATCAGTTGTTTTGGGTCGTCTATTGAACACTTTTCTGGGTTTTTCTCGTAGTCGGAAGACAGATCAATCTTGTTGGTCAAAGTTGTTAGTTTTATGTAAAAGGTCTTGTTTTGGTGTATTGAGATTCAGTAACTGATATACAAGTAGAGTCTTTGGACTTGTTGTTGATTAGTTTTTCGAATTTTCTCTTCCTGGGACTGGTGAAAGAAGATTCTGACAGAAAGCATAGAATTGGATTGGGTATTTGTTTTAGTTTGTGGCAATAAGGATTGGATTTTGGAGCTTGGTTGTATTAGTGAAGTGAAGAAGAGAAAAATGGAGGAGGATCAGGTTGGTTCAACTCGCCGATCGAGAAGAATGCGAATCACTGCAGGTGATACGGATGATCGCGGTTGGACTCCACTTCACATTGTTGCTCGGAAAGGTGACCTGAAACAGGTAATTTATCTTTCATGTATGTAGCATGTATCAGATGCTTAATTTCATGTGCAATTACTGTTGTTTAATAGTAAGATATGTCTATTAATTATGGTTTGCTATTGGACAATTTGTTATAAATATAGATTATATGACATTTAGTTAATACTAATAGGAACATAGTGATTTTGAGATGATAACTAAGTGGAAAGGTTCAACATCAAAGCCTTTTCATTGTATGATAGGTTTTTATTAAGGGGAAGGTTCTGATAGGTTGTTGGTCAATGCAAAAATAGTCCTACTGTATATAAAGGACTCAAAAATCAGTATGGTCTTGGTGTTGTGCTTAACTACTGCATTGACATCGATGTGTTGTGTCCAAGTGTCATGCGAACAGAGTGCAGGAGAAGATAAAAAATGTAATCATGGCGAATTTGTGATTTGAATATTTGTATTCCAGATTCTTTTATGTGTGATAGCCTGATTGATGCTCCTGCTTTGTGGAAATTTGTCAAGGAACATTTCTTCCCTTGCACTTGTTTTTGAAGTTAGTGTGCTAGGGGCACTTAATGGAAAAGAAAAATGAACACAACTAACCAGCCATATATAAGTATGGTTGTGGCTTGTGAGATCATTGACTTACGAGTTTTGTTAGCAAAATCATGTTTGTTGGTTGCTATCCTGCACTTGTGACAGGTTCCAACCAAATTCAGACCCCTGATCGTACATATGAGTCCCCCCCCCCTTTTCCTGTATCCTGTAATTCTCTTTGTCACCACTACATGCCTATGGTTGTCAAATGTCACCAAACCTCTTATGGTTCTTATCCAGAAAGTGCTTTATTATATAAAATAGATTTGGACATCCACAAAATCTTAGATCGGGAGAAAATTTGGATGTACAATATCTTAGCTTCTCTGGGATTTTATTTTTAAAATGTTCTTTTTGACAAGTTTCCTGTGCTATATAAGTTTTATGGTGTTACAGAATTCTCTCTTCCGCTGTTTTTACATTGGTTTAGATGTCACATTTTTTCTGAAATGTATTTCTTCTTTTCCTTGGGACAGGTTAGAAGGCTTCTTAATGAAGGCATGGATGCAAATGTGATGGCAGGGGGTCCTAAATCATTTGGTATGACCCCACTCCATCTTGCTGCTAAGGGAGGTCACGTGAGAGTTATGGATGAATTGCTTGAGAGAGGTGCTGATATAGATGCTCGAGCTAAGGGTGCCTGTCCATGTAAGTGCATAAATTATTCTTAATAATATATAACACAAGGCTATGCTCGTTCTACTTTTCTAATCCTTAGTCTTATCTTTATATCGCTTTCTTTGTTTCAGGGACTCCTCTCCATCATGCTGCCAAAGAGAGAAAGAAAACGGCAATCAAATTCTTGATTAGGAATGGTGCATTTTTGCCAGATGACATCTCTGACACCAGGTTCAACCCACCACTCCACTATTGTCCTGGCCTTGAATGGGCTTACGAGGAGATGAAGCTGCTTCAGCTAGAGAGTTCATCATCTGGCGAGGCCTCCTACAGCTCAGAAAACTGAGGTGGAATTGAATGTCCCAAGTGTTGGTGTGTAGAGTTCAGGATGGACTCTTCTCAATGTAGTCTACTAGATATTAAGTATTGTCGTCGGTCTACTCAAGTGTTGCATTTGGATTGTGAGCTTTGGATTTTTATGTTCTCTATCTTTGTGGTTTGCGTGTTTGGTATTTTATCAAGTAGTTGTTACTGTGACTCGGGTCACTGTAAACAGTCTGTCTCTGTTCACCATCTGCTATAGCTGTGTGACATGTCGTCGAGAAAACATTTCATATGTGAAAACTATACAATATGATTGTGGGTTTTGTGAAAACTTTTGTTCGACTGTGATATGAAGTTTATCTTCTGCTTTCCTGAATGGATGCTGAGAACTAGTTTTTCTTGAAAAATGACTTTCAAATGCATTCATCCTTTTTGATAATTGTGGACATATGGATAAAGCATATAAGAATTGCTTGACACGAGGGATAAGGAATAATGATCTCGAAATAAAATGAAGATTGTTTTATTCTATGTTTGATTAGGGGTATTAATTAGTTTTGGAATTTGTTATTCCACCATTTGTACTATAGAAAAGGGATAAGCTACTCTATCCCAAACAACCCCTAAGTTCACATGAACACGAAGCTTTAAATGGACGAATAAAGGCTCACTAAAAATGACAAAAAAAAGGCATAGTTTGGTTCATTCCATGAACTAACCCATTAGGAGTATCCTCACGAATGAATGTAGGACAAATACTTATCTTTGAATAAGTATCGCGGTTAAGTCAGTTAACAAGACAAGAGTCGGAAAATTGAAATAAGAAATGTCGAGTGGTTCTTGAATGCTTCTGCCTAAAGAAAAAAATTGATTACACAACTTTTCTTGTCTTACTTTAGAGCAATCAAAAGTAACAAGACTTGTTCTGTCAATACTGTTGGAAAAACCAAGGCAACAAGACTTGTCATCCCAACTTAAGTATTCAAATTGAATCACAAATAGTACAAAAATTTCATGTAGTGGTTTACACCTTTTCTAACTCCATGATGTGTTTATCTAGTTGGTCCTTTAAGTCCTTCCTCCATCCTTGGATCAATCTCTCTTGTTTAGCTATGAGCTCAGTTTTTGTTTCCAACTCTTCTTCCATCTTCTCTATCTCCTATATATGTAAAAAGTAATTAGAAATCATTATCAATGGTAAAAAGGGGAGAGGTAATTATAAGTCCTTTGGTACCATTACATTAATCGGACACTCGCTCGCCCGCCCTTGTAATTGACAAATAGTCACACTCCTGAAGTTTCAAATTTCACAAGTGAATCTCCAGGATAATATCTTAGTGTTTTACTTGTTTCAGTTAAAACTCCCCGACAATGACGATTTTCCAATACACAGTTGATGCTAATTCTAACAATGGAAGAGATTCCTACAAATTACCTTCCGAAGCATCTCGGGCCTTGTGGGCAGATCTTCACGTTGCAACCCAACCAAATTAAGTTGAAGTTTTTTTGCAGCTTCCATGAAATCTCTAGCATGTCTCTCTACATCGACTGTGGAACAAAAACAATATTTGAACCTCAATCAGCCAAAGATATGAACTGCAAAGCATCAAAATGGAGCAATAAAACTTTATCTCAATGTTGCCATTTCCAACAACATCTCAAGGGAAATGTAGTGCTATGAAAATTCAGCTGTTTTTCGCTAATGAGTGGTTGTATACTCGTACTATCTAGATACAGAAGGGAATCTTGAATCAGAGAAGAGATTGTGCTTCATCAATGTAGAGAAGCCAGGATGATTTCCATAAAAAAGAACATCCTACACTGTTTTTTTTTTTCCAAAAATGTGCAATACTTCGTACAATGAAGAGCCTGAAACAATTGATGGCTCGTTATAGCCATCTAGTCATCGAACGAAAGAGAATGATTGATGACTAGTTGTAGTCATCTACCCAAACAACAGTAACTGCACTTCAATCTAAAACATTGTATGATATTTACTCATCCAAAGAAAAAGAATGACTGATGACTAGTTGTAGATTAAATCGCGTTGAGCATATATGACTAGTATAATTTTTCAACGAAATGGGTTCAATACCCTTATTGGTTCCAACCTTGGCTGGATTCATATTGCACTCAAGGGTGTGGCCTAGCGTTAAATGAAAGCTGAAAACGACAATGGATGACCAGAATTCAAATCTTAACAAAGGCAAAAACTTTTTTAAAAAAATAGATGATGGTGGGCAAAATTACACGATATCTGTACTAGTGTGAGGCAACAAGTAGCCAGTGGATTACTCTAGGTGCATACAAACTGGCAAAGACACTACCACACTGAAAAAAACAGTCTAGTTGGATTCATATATATTAATAGAACTTTACTGATTTACGAATTAACAATGCAGCAAAACCTCAAAGTGTTGCTACACAGATTGAGCTTATCAAATCTCCAAACATAAATTAAGGATGAAGTGGAGTTTCAAAAATCACACTGATAGAAAAGAGATTCTAAAGGAAAACAGAAGTTTTGCATACATAGGATGTAAGTGATAATATTTCTGTTTTATTACTTTCTTCTGATGTATCACTATGTTTATCCTTCGAAGACATATCTGACAATGCTAGACACAACATTTGTACCTATTCAAGCAAATTGGTAAGGTTGCACCAAAGGCGGATCTAAGATTTAAAAATTATCCGTTCCTACAACGACCCCAAGTTAATACTAAAACAATAATTGGGTTCATAGTCAAATATTTTGCAGATATTTACTAGATTTCTAGGTGAACATATGGAGTCTGGAAAAAAGCTACTAGGTTCATGTGAAGTTGAACTGAGCTTCTAGATACATACAACTATAAGCCTGAAATTACTCACTCTGATGGTATGGATGAGCTGAACGGTCTATTGCCTGGAGTTCTCGTGCCGGCAAACAGGGTAGTAAGGCAGCTTCTAATGCAACCACATAGGCGGTCATGTCATCCCTTGATGCAGGAGAATTTATCTGTGGTTCAGTATTTTGCTGTTGATCAACCGAATGTCTGTCAGCCATGAAGCTCAAGTAAATGCAGAATTGCAACACTTCAAAGGCTAATTCGAGATGCTAAGGCCCTTAAGAACAAAAAATGAATCAACATCTTGCAAACTGAGTGAGAAAAAACAAATAAGAAGGAAGCAGGGGTGGATCCACAATTACGATACCCACGCATCTGAAGTCTGAACCCAATATTTTCGACATAACATAATTTTTGTTCAAAAATCCACTAGAATTGTAACAAATAATAGGTATGTGCCCAAAGGATTATATTATATCTTCAAAGGATGACTTCCCTGATCAAACAGTAACAAGGGACTATATACTCCAAAACATAGTATAGGTTCTTCGGCTGAATATGGCTCAAGCTCACAGACTTCATGTTTTTAGTTTTTATAACCGAGAAATCCTCGAGCCCCAAGGACACATAGTTCGAAACTCAATGGCTAATGGACCCACCTCTCTATCCTTCTCCACTACCAAGCTTTTGTCTGTGCAGGGTTCGATCCCATGACGTACACCTCACCCACACAGATTTGCTTGCTTAACTTATAATAAGGGCGTTTCACTTTCAACCAGTCTATCAAAAAATCATGGTAAATGGATCTAGGGCAGAGCTAGGTGGGGGTTCATGGATTCGGACGAAACCAATAACTTTTTTTTTGTAGATCATGTATTTATACTAGAAAATTAAATAAATATATATGTATATTAACTCGTGAATCCCTAAAAAAAAAAGTGATTGACAGCTTGGTGATAAGGAAGGGTCATGAAAATGCTTTCCACACTAGAGTTGTGGGTTCGAATCCCACTATTTACAAAAAGTTTCTCTTTCCTAATCCTGGCTCCGCCTCTGAACTTATGGATCTTTCATCAGCAACTAAAGATCCTACTAATAAGGATGCTAATCAGAAGCTTACCAATCAAAGGCACAAACAAGAATATCTAATTTCAATCAATAAATCCCTTTATGCATAAAATAACAAATGTAAATCAGAAGCTTAACAAAATAACTAAAGTTTACAACTTTGAAAAAAAAGAAGAGTAAAGGTAGTTACCTTTCAGCTATGGCTTGCAATTTTGCAAGACTGGAATCAGCAAAAGTGAAGATAGAAATTTGAACTGTGCCCAAAATCGAAAGCCCTTTTGAAGGTATTCCAAGGGGGGCTTTTGGGTTAGGTGATTATAAATAATTATTCCCTCCGTTTTAATTGATTTGTCTTGTTTTGACTTGATATGATATTCTAAAAAGTAAATAATATTTTTGAAATTTGTGATTTTTAAATTAAAATGACTGATTGAAGATAGAGAGAGATCACCTCCACTCTTTGAATAGTAATACGGTAAAGCCAAAGATCTGATTCACTATCTGAAGTAGCGAACCTATAGGTGTAACTGAACTTGACACGCTAAAAAGGAGAGTTAAAAAAATTGAAATAGAAGGAGTAATAAGTATTAATTAATGTTGATATTGCAAAAAATGATTTTATGAGTAAATAGTTATGTATTACAATTACAATAATATATCTCGTGTAGTTTTACAAAGCTGAAATTTGGAGAGGGTAGTGGTCTTACTCTTACCTTAAAAAGATAAGATATTATTTCCGGTAGATCCTTAACTCAAATAAAGCATATAAAAAATCAAATATGTAAAGTAAATACGGGAATGAAAAAGTCATGCTGGAAATAATTAAGAAGAGAACAAGTAACAATCAACAAATAATACAACAACTGCAACAAAGGGAAAAGCATGTAATACTAAAATCGAAGAATAAGATAGTAGGAGAGTAATAATAGTAATAATGGGTAATACGATAACTACAACAAATAAGAAAACTAGACAAGACTTGACCATCTTATACCAGCCACTAAAGTCATCTCTCCAGCCACCTCTCCCAAAGACTTTTTCAATCTACTTCTACCTCTCCTTATACTAGCTACTAAAGTCATCTCCTCACTAAGATATTTGTGCATCTTCCCTTTACATGTTCGGGCCATGCTAACCACATGAATAATAATTATGTATTTGCATAAAAATATTGAAGCTAATATTCTTATATTCAGCATGTGAATTTTTATTTTATTTTTTGGTTTTATATACTCTTGAAAAAGTAAGTATAACTCTAAAAGTAGCTTTGCAACCAAAAAAAAGAAGAAGAAAGATGAACTATGAATGAATATGGAATAGAGAGGACAGCACTAAGCAGGAGTTTTTTTTCCCTAAAAAAGTGTTTTAATAATTAAAAAGAATATTATGAATTAAATAATAAAAACTTAAGCAAGTTGAAAAGTCATATTATCTGCAAAAATAATATTAGTAGAATTAAAATAAGATAAAATAATATTTATTTAAAAGGATTGACAAAAGAAGCTATGGATGTGAGAAGTCATACTCCATGTATATGACTTTGAAATTCAGATTTCTTTTTGTTAGTTTAAAAAAAATGATTGAATTTTAGAATTATGTGCATCGTTTTTATTTAGTGTATTATAAGCGTGTGATGAAATGATTGAAATTCGTTCATTTTTATTGAACTTAATTCAGATCTAGAAATAGAAAACTTCTTTATGTGGAGCAATTTATCACTTCATAGTAAGGTTTACAATTTACGGACATGAATACCAAATTTGTCGGGCCAAATAATTAATAACATATATTTTAAACAATTTTAGCTAGACAACTAAAAACATTTTCACTCGCCTAGCTGTTACTGTTTGTAACCCTCATTAAATTATATATTGAGTCGAGGATCTTTCGAAAACAGTCTTTCTACCTCCACAAGGTAATGGTAAGATATGTATATACTCTATCTTCTCCAGACCTCACTTAGTGAGATTTTACTAAATACATTGTAATTGTTGTACGTGTTAAAATTAAAAAGGCCTCAACCAAAAAGGAAATAGAGCCTAGTAAGTTCCTTTTCTATCACTAGACTAGATCAATAATATATTTTATTTATGAATTTTTAACTCGTAGTTTTTATATGTTTATTGAATTTTTCAATACAAATATAAAATTCACACAAAACTAACTAAATTCACCCGTGTTTAAAGAACAAAATAAAGATCAAAAGTAGACTTACCACACCGATGTAGTGTGTTTGTACGAATATTAAAGAAAAAAGGTAACCCGTGAAGCTCACTATACTCTATCTTGTGTTACGTTCTTTTGACTTTTAAAATTAATTTTAAAAGTTGAAGGTACTATTTCCTTGTTCACGAAGTGAATTTGTGGTCTTTCTGTAAAATAATTTTTTTTTTCTAGAATTGATCTAATATTATCGTTTTGCATGTACCCATGTTACAAATATGCTTAGTGATGCATTTGGTTGAAAGCTAAGTTATTTATCCCGATGTAACATTTTTTTTCCTCTTATCTTTAGTAGTGCATTCATTTTTTAGAAATTCTAAATTCGCTCTCTAGTTAGCAATATATAGTAGTTGTTGATTGTGGTGATTATCCTTAATGCTTGATGGTAATGACGATGATTGCAAATAATAGCTAATGATGGAGATAGACGCTTCAACCCAAACATGAATGGAAAGGCTGGCTTAAGGGGTATTCTTGAGACTCCGTAGGCAAGGGTGGATCCGCCTCTGGTCACACAATGTAGTAGAAGCAGAAGCATAGTAACAACTGATTGTGTTGATTGGTGTTGATGATGGTTGTGACTGATGACGGTGGTATTAGGTAATGATGGACAATGTCTGAAATAGTTAGTAGAGAAAGTGAATGAAACAGTGATGAACTGCATGTCATTTTTATAGACCGTAAAATTATGAAAATAAATGTACCTAATGATTAAGATTGAGTTCTAAGAAACAATATGAATAATTAATTAAGGCATTTGTTAAGTACAAACAAAACAAATGAGACCTAAGTTTATCATGTGTTTGATTAAGATTTAACGGTATAATTAGCTAGAACTAAGATAAAATTTATATCCCACAATCATTGGAAAATATGTTCGGTATATAAGGTGAAATTGATAATCTTTATTATAATCTAAATTTCTCAATTATATATACTTGAGATTCATCTTGTAGCATAAAATCATGTCAGCTCTCATCATGGACACAAATATGTATCATGCATATTGCTACACAAATATACAAAATTTGAGAAAACTTATCAATGGCTCATCCTAGGCAAAACATGTATATTCAAAACCTGAAACCCTACCGGAGTTTCAACCACCACCAATCTCGGTGTCTCCGCCACCACATCCACCACCACTATCCCACTACCACCAACACCAACCACGCAAACCCTACCACCATCCGCCACCACATGTTCCGCACCTTTTAGCATTTCATTCTCCATTATCTCCACCCAAACATCCATCTCTTCATCATATCTTCTCAACGCTCCTTTCGATTCATCCACCATATAAAGTGTCTCCTCCGCCATCGCCGCCACCGGACCCCTCCACCCCAATAACATCCCCTCCGGCATATCCTGCCACGTGTCCGTTTCGACATTATAAATTATCCCTTGTTTAGCAGCATCACCTTTTACATTCACCATACATAATTTTCCTTTCCATCCAATAGCTTCAATTGCTTCTCTACTAAATTTCCCATCTTTTAATCCACTCATTTCCTCCCATTTCCATCTCCTTTTTCGCTCGTTACTACGATAACAGTAGTGGGCCCGATCCTCACTATTGTTATCCAGGTCCCATTTTATAACTGATCGAGCTACCTCGAGGTTATAGTGGGACCCAACTCCACTCGCTACATAAACCGAGTTTCCTAACGCCCCTGCAGCGCACCACCGGCGAGGTGCAGCGAGGCGGGGACCGTAGCTCCATTTTTTTGCCGTCGGATTGAAAATCAACGGGCCAGAAATCGCCGGCTGGAGCTGATCGGCGGTTGCAGCGAGGAGGATTAAGTTGCCGGAAACGCTTACCGATTGAATCGGGAGTTTTCTGGAGATAAAGGAAGGATGTTTAACGAGGATGCGAAGTGGCGGATCTGGTAGCGGAGGAGGAAGAAGGTGCCATTTCGATGAAATTGGATCGAAACAAGCAAACTCTACTTGATTTGTAGCTAAAATTAAGGCGTATAGAGACAAAAATGGAGGAAAAGAAGGTGAGTAGATAAGCTTACGCCATGAATGACAAACGGAGAAAAGTGTAGAAGGATGTACTTGATTTAAACAAATTTGAGCAATATCATCGGGAAGTCCAGGGATCAAGGATTGATGATCATCGTTGTTCCGGCGGCGGTTGACGGAGGCGGAGGCGGTGGTAGAGTTGTTCATTTGTGGATAAAGAAGGGGGAAAGTGAAGAGATATGTGATAAATAAATAGAATTGAAAAGTGATGTGGTGGGCATAGTGTGAAGTAAAAGGCAAATATTGGACACAAGTTGTTATTATTATTATTTATGAGTATAAAACAAGAATACTCCATTCCTCCTTTTTATTACTTTTTATAATTTAAGAATTTCTCACTCTAGTTATTTTCGGAGAATTTTAATAGTTCAGTTGATTGATCATCTGAACTTTTAGTTTGTTAGTGAGTATTCGATGTTGAAAATTTACTGACATTTTGAATTTTCATAAACTTCACATAAGATAAAAGTTCTGTTCATTATTAGAAACAACCAGATTTCTGACCTCTTGCATTACATTATCATAACGAATCTTAAGAAAAATATTTTATCACAAATATTATAAGAAATTTTTTAAAACTTAAAGTATGTTAAAAACAATATGTTTAACGATATTTCACTCAGTATAAATGTATAAGTGACTCTTTTAGGTTAGAATGAGGAGTATGTGAACTAAAAAAAATATTTTTCAAAAGGGAATCCAGTACAACCTATATTAAGTATGTTGTGTTATTTTATAATTTAAGAAATTTTGATATTATTCAATTATTAGGACTGTTTTCAAGTAGAACCCACAAGGAATCTTATTATCTGTTAAAAAACAAATTGTCATGGCTATGCATGAATCATTATTTTTTTGAAATTTTGAAATATGTTTGTCGTTAGAGGCTGTTTAATTTTAAATTTGTGGTTTTAAATTTTACGATAAAATGATTTATATTAAAGTTATTTGATTCGATCGAATCTATAATTAGAATGCCGCCGGCTCCGTCCTATTTGTGTTATCTGTGACTTTTATAAAAACATGAATATCTCCCATCGGAAATTATCTTTTCTAAACCTCATTTAGAAATTATGTTATATATATATAATTATTTAGATGTAAAAAAAATTGTTTCTAAGTGGTGGAATAGATTAACTTAATTGAAGCATAATGATCATACATTTGTAATGTATTGTATGTCTCATAATAGATTAGAATATTCGAGGCATTTTTTTACGTTGTGGAGTTAAAATAGATTAGAATATTCGAGGCATTTTTTATTTTGTGGAGTTAACTCGTCTTCTCCGAAGAGAAATTCACATATAAATTAATGTATATAGATGCATTTATAATTTTGAAATTATATGTTATGAGATTGTCAATATTATATCGAGTACAAAAATACCACCGCAAAAATTTAAATTTAATTTGCAATTCAATTTTCTTGGCATTACCCTAAATCAAACACTCTTAATTAAGCGGAAAAATTGGAAATTTCCCAAATGTGATGAGAGATAACAAATATTTAATAGAATAGTCGAGATGTGTATAAACGACTCGAATATCAATATCATCATCCCCCCCCCCCAAATGTGGTATGATTGAGAATACTAAAGAGAAAGAAGGGCAAGAAAGTAACTAAACAAATTAGGAAATTTTGTGGATACAACTAATTAAATGGTTGGAACTTTTTGCAATCAATACTTGTGATAAAGAGGTTAGATAGGGAGTCAATAAATTGAATATATGGATGAGATAATAAATTCTATAAAAAGAGTAATAAATGAGAAAAGGTGGTTTGTATTTTAATGGAAAGGAAGTGGTTAATTAAAAGGCAGCCTTTTTGGTACACCCCTTTTTCTGCCAAATATTCTCTTTTTTTCTGCCTCTTTTAACCTTCTCTTCTTGTTTTTTATTCTCACTAATATTCCATGTATGTGTCCCCCTTTAGTACATATTTTCTCTATTTTATATTAATTGGCTCATATTAATTTTGATTGTGATTTGAAAATTTAAATTTAACTACTATCTCTATCTTGATTTCTATGATATTGTTTAATTTGAGATAGAATTTAAGAAAAAAAAACTTTTAAAACTTGTGATGTAAAACAAATCATAGATGTATGTGTGACTATAAATCATCTAGGAGAAAAAATAAAACTACAAAGTTAAATTGCTATTAAATATAAAAATGAGTCATTCTTTTTAGTGTAAATTATAGGAATAGCAAACATACAAATCATATTAGCGCTCTATAGATACAGTTTTGTTATTTGCGCTCCATAGCAATATAGCAAACATAGTTTGCTATGGAGCATCAGATTTGTATAAATCGCGGCGATTTGTATATATCGTGCATCTATGTCTATGAAAATTGTGTTTGTATATGTATATGTTCTTTGTGTTAGGCTAGAGTAGCGAGCGAGATTAGAAGAGAGAGGAGAAAGGCGAGCGAGAGAGGGCGGATAGTGGAGAGAGGTGAATTGTATATGTATATCGGTTAGATAATTGTATATATGTAATTACGATGTATATGTATCAATGATTGTGTTTATATATCTGCATAAAATTTGAATTTGTATATAATTGAATCGAGTTAAAACATTTGTATTTGTATATCATATCTCTCTCTCGCTTTATACAAATACAATGTAATACAAACACAACTTGTACATTGTATTTGTATAATTTGTGTTTGTATAAAGCGAGCGAGAGAGAAAGACAAAAGAGAACTGGGCAAGGGAAGATTTGTATTGGTATAATTATAAGTGTATAGGACGGAGAGATATGTATATGTATTTGTATTTGTATATACAGTCTATCTCGCTTTATACAAACACAAACACAGTTTATACATTTGTGTTTGTATAAAAGTGAGAGAGACGAGGGAGAGAATTGAGAGTGGCAAGCGAGATTCAGGGGAGAGAGGCGAGAATGACAATGTGTTTGCTATGAATTAGAATTAAATGAAACAGTAGCTATATCATTTATTTTGAATTAATAGTTTGTTATAATGCACAATTTTCCCTTCTTTTTATACTGATTAAGAAGAAAAATATGTCACATAAATTGGAATAGAAAAAATACTACTTTATGCGATCATTTAATGATAAAGATAGCATTGAAAGGAAAAGATAATCTTCTCTTAATTTTTAAAATTGAACAAGTGAAAATAAAATATCTATTTTTGATACAACAATCAAATAAAATAATAAATATATTTGCTTGAAAATAATGTGATTACTTTTATGCCTATACATGTTGATTGAGGTTTACTTGATCTTTAGCCTCAATTATCTTTTTTCACCATCCAACTAGCTTGAGTGAACTCCTTATAATGAATTCACAATTTTTATTAAGGGGATTTGAAAAATAAAAATATAATATTTGAGATTTGAATTTGAAATGTCAAGTTAAATTTTGAACCTCTAAACTACTAAATTATCATCGTGCCTAATGTTTAGGAATTTCAAAAACCATATATATAGAGATAATTTTTTTTTAAAATATCTTAAATATATTGCATGGTTTTATTAATTATGAATATAATTGTAATTGTGACTTAAAAGTAAATAAAGAAATTTTGATTAAAAGATTCTTAAACTAATAAAAATATTTAAAATACTGATTATTTTTCTTCACATTGTCTATCTGGTCCATTAGCTTGTGACAACTTTGCAAGAGATCAAGTTCATTAAATGTTAACAATGTGAACAAAAAATCTATCACAAAAAGCTCAAGCTCTTTTTATTAGTGTCTTTAGTCCTACTACTATGTGTTTTGTCATTAAAATGTACGTGACAAATTGGAGGACCAAAAAAAAAACAAGAAAGATATTAAACGCATTAGACAAGTTTTGTGTGGCGAACTCAACTACTCAAAAGGTGTTGGCACTTGACAGGGAGTCGGAAATCGATCCTTAACTAACGCATCCATTCTTACGGAAATCTCTATTCATTTTATACACTATTACTATCACACAACTAGAATCTTTTTCTAAAATATTAAGATGAGAGACAAATTTATGCTTTATTGATAAAGAATAAGAAAGATTTTTTACTAATCAGAACAAACAGAGGCAGATGCAATATTTCAATAATATATACATTTGAATTTAGTATTTTTGATATTGTATAGTTGATCTTTCAGATTGTCACTTAATTAAATAAATTATCTTAAAAAATTATTTTCTTCTTAAGGAAAGTTGGTTTTAAAAAGAAATTAACCTTAGAGTACACAAAGGGACCAAGAATTTGTTGACTTTTTGTTTTGTTTTTAATCTATCCTCTTGACACAAATGAGAAGGATTAAATATTAATTCGATGACAAAAATAAATAAAAAATAAAGTTCGGCCGGCTATAGTAATTTTTGATACTCTTATTTAATTAGATAATTTTAATGTGGCAAAAAATGACAAAGTGTTTCATTGAGTGATTATTTGAGAAATTATTTTATTTTCATATTAATATGGAGTTGTATATTATTAATATGAATAGAATTATTATTGGAGATTTTTATTTTTAGATATCTGAAAAGGTCATTTTCTTTCTATTTAATTTGTAAGTGATCATAAGAAATCATTTTGTTCAATTAAAATTTTATTCCAAAATAATATTAGGATGAAACAAATTTGTTATTTCTTGACTATAGAATTATTATTTTATGCTAATCAAAGATTTGATGATTTTTTCTTCCATTAATGAAAAGGACTATAAGCTTAAATAATTATCTCAGTATTTTGTGGCGTATTGAGTTGATTTTCCATTTAAAAGACATCTTTTCATATATTATTTAAGTAATTCATCTTTCAAAAAAAATATAGATTAGTCTTTTTCGTTTAGTTATAAATAACTCGTACAATGTGATTTTGACCCTTTAACTTTGATTACACGTATGCAAATTTTCTATCTAAACTATATAATCAAATGGTTATCGAAATACATTTTAACAATCAGTTTGTTTACTTTTTCTTCCTGAACAATAATGATATTTCAGGTACAAAAATGAACAACTGATAGTTGATATATTTCGATAAATATTTGATGATAGTTCAGGTAGAAAATTCACACACTTAATGATTCAGGTATGAAACACAAAAGCTGATGAGAAACATTTTAGATATGTTTTTGATCTTTCACTCTTTTTTCTATTCTTTTTAAAATTGATCATAGGAGAAGAGAAATGAGGAAAAGAATTACAAGATGGAGAATCGAATTCTCACCAATAAAACTAAAAATTCAAATAGCCAATCAACTCATAAACTAGTAAGATTCTCAACCCTTCACTTTTTAACTTTCTAGGATTGGCAATATATGATTTTGCCTAGGTCGTATCCCTAATCACAACTTGTTTGGATGGATGTTATCTATTATATCGTGTTGTTAGTTTAAAATTTAAATACATTTTTTAGTGGTCCTCCTAATATAATTTTCTCCGCTCAAACTCGAGAATTCTAATTAAGGGATGAAATAGTGTCATCACTACACCACAATTTATATTGATTCTTTTAGTTTAATTATACCAAAAAGAATGTTATACTTTTTATATAAATATAATTTAATTCTAAATTTTTTATTTTACCTTTAATAAGATGATTTATATCTAAACAAACAATTAAGACTTGTTTTTGCATGAGTTTTATTTTATTTTACTTTTTAAAATTTTGTGACCAATCAAATAATGACAGTAAGAAGAAGAGAGTATAAGAATTTATTGAGCAAATTGTCAAACCCCTTTCATAATAATATTCGCTGTTCTAATTTATTTGTTTTATTTAATCCATTTAAAAATGAACCTTTATTTTATTTTCTTATAATTTTTTAATTCTAAAACTTTTAACAATATTTAATATCATATGATTAACTAATATTTTGATACATTTTGTATATCTTTAGTTTAAGACAATAAGATTCAAAAGTTTTTTTTAATTAAATTTTGTGAGCAGATAAAATCAGACAAACAAATTAAAATGGATTGCGTAACTTTTAATTTGTTTACCCATCATTATTAAATTCGAATTCGCGCTGGAAAGTCGCACATTGGGGTTAAAACGCTCCCTAACAAAGGTGGCTCCGTACCTAAGGGGACTCGAACCCGAAACCCTCTTGATTAAGGATGAAGGGCTACTTACCACTCCACCACAATCATCGTTGGTAACCCCTCCCATTTCCAACTATACTCAACCCCTCTTTAAGGCAAATCAACATCCCTTGTTGTGGGTCACAATCACCCAATTGTATGGTTGTGAAATAATGGCAAATTTGCAATAGCAAATTGAGAAAAATAATTTTTTAAAAAGTTAAAAATGTTGGCTGATGAGTCACACTCACAGAAAAGTTAAGTGGACATAAATATAACAAATGAAAAGTTGCCAAAAAAAAATAATAATAAAGTTGGTTTTGTCCCTTGGTACAATTTTGTCCCTTAAACTTTGAACGCCTCATGTATTTATCGATCCATATTCGAGTGGTGTATGCAAAATTTTATACAAATAACATATTCGAGTTAGAAATTAAAAAGGAGATTATATGACATAATTAAAAGACCATGTAAATATAATTCTCCCCCAAAAAATAAAAAGTTCAGCTAAAATGACTATAAAGTTAACAAGATATAATAAGTTGATTTTTGGGAGAATTTTTAAATTAAATTTAGTGATCAATGAAATAATATAGTGAGTATAAAGTTTGCCCTTTCTAAAATGGTGCGACAAAAAAGTATACATTCAAACATGCTCTTATTATGATAGCGGGGTGTGCAAAAATTGAACTAATCAATAAATTGAATTTAAAAAATACTATTAATTTCTTGATAGTAGATTATTGGACAGTTTTTAAATGGTTTTGTAGAATTATTTATTGGGTTATTAGTTCGGTTTCTGATTCTATGATTTTGATTAATGATTAAATCGATAACCAAATAAGATTATATTAAAATTACTATTTTACTCTTAATTATATACGAGAGATTTTAACATTTTACGAACCCTATTTTCTAAATTTTAGTATTATTTTTGGTTGTAGGCAACACAAACTAGCCTCTTTAATTGCCTCTCTTTTGTGACACCTTATCTCATCACGGCATAAACTAGTATTACTTTCTCTCTTCTCAATTTTCTGTTTTGATTGTGATAAAGACAGACAATTAATGTTGTTTCTGAAGTTTATTGCATGAGTCAATTTAGAGGAAATTCGAACAATTCTGTCTGAAACAAAAGTGATAAATATAGAAATTTGTATTACGCTTCTATTTTTGCAACTATTTCTATTTTACGAACATTGTGTTTGTATATATAATTATATGAGTATTTTCTTATCTGTTAAATAAAAAATCGAACCGTTAAGGATAAAAAAAGATCTATCGAAAAACGATAATAAATATCTTATTGATTTATTTATCAATTTAGCGTGTTCACAAATAAAAAAATCAACAAATTGAACTGATGATATATAAAATTCGGATTGAATCAACCAATGCACACCCCTAATAAGATAGGAAAATGAAGCAATCAATCTGATTATCATATTTCACATATATTATAGATAAAATAACTTGAAAAAAGAATTTAAATAATATAATTGAAAAAAATTACATTACATAAATAATATAAAAAGGAATTAGGATAACTTAATGTTGGAGGGAGAATTTGATTTTTAAGGCGAAATAAAGGGGGAAATTTATTTTCACCTCTTTTTTTGTTTTATTTTCAACTACTTAACCAAGTGAGATGTTTCTTGTTCAGATTTTCAAATACTTATTTCAAATTCTTAAGATGAAGAAAGATATTCAGATTTGTTAAACTTAATTGAAATTAAAGAAATAAATCCAAATTTAATTTGAAATTACATTCTCATAACTTCTGTTTTCCAAAAAATATTATAGATATATGAAGATAATACTGCATTAATTAATTAGGAAAATTTTAACAAGTATTTAAGGACCATTCGTCTAGGAAAAAAAAAATACAAAAACAAAGGCAAAAAGCATCTACAAAAATGAATCTCTTTCACTTTATTTTTTCATTCTTGTTGCTCTTTTTGTTCCTAGTTGTGAGAAAAAAGTTCAAGCTATTCGACAACATGATAGTTTAATAACGAAAAGTGAAAAAACATTTCAACCTGTTCTAGCGGTTTCATACCGTTTGATTCCTGGTGAACCTGATCCAGATCGTCCTGCAGCTGCACCAATTAAGTCAGATAAACAGTTTTCATACCGTGTGATTCCTGGTGAACCTGACCCAGATCGTCCTGCAGCTGCACCAATCAAGTTAGGCAAAAAGTTTTCATACCATATGATTCCTGGTGAACCTGATCCAGATCGTCCAGCAGCTGCACCAATTAAGTCAGGCAAAAACTTTTCATACCGTGTGATTCCTAGTGAACCTGATCCAGCTCGTCTGGTAGCTGCACCAATCAAGTCAGGCAAAAAGTTTTCATACCGTGTGATTCCCGGTGAACCTGATCCAGATCGTCCTGAAGTAGCACCAATCAAGTCAGGCAAAAAGTTCTCATACCGTGTGATTCCTGGTGAACCTGACCCAGATCATCCTGCAGCTGCACCAATCAAGTTAGGTAAAAAGTTCTTATACAGTGTGATTCCTGGTGAACCCGATCCAGATCGTCCTGTAGCTGCACCAATCAAGTCAGGCAAAAAGTTCTCATACCGTGTGATTCCTGGTGAACCTGATCCAGATCGTCCTGTAGCTGCACCTATCAAGTCAGGCAAAAAGTTTTCATACCGTGTGATTCCCGGTGAACCTGATCCAGATCGTCCTGCAGCTGCACCAATCAAGTCAGGCAAAAAGTTCTCATACCGTGTGATTCGTGGTGAACCTGATCCAGATCGTCCTGTAGCTACACCTATCAAGTCAGGCAAAAACTTTTCATACCGTGTGATTCCCAGTGAACCTGATCCAGACCGTCCTATAGCTGCACCAATCAAGTCAGGCAAAAAGTTCTCATACCGTGTAATTCCTGGTGAACCTGATCCAGATCGTCCCGTAGCTGCACCTATCAAGTCAGGCAAAAAGTTTTCATACCGTGTTATTCCTGGTGAACCTGATCCAGATCGTCCTGTAGCTGCACCAATCAAGTCAAGCAAAAAGTTCTCATACCATGTGATTCCTGGTGAACCTGATCTAGATTGTCCTGCTACTTCACCAATCAAGTTAGGCAAAAAGTTTTTATACCATGTGATTTCTGCTGAACCTGATCCAGATCGTCCTGTAGCTGCACCTATCAAGTCAGACAAAAAGTTATATACACCGACACCTTAAAGAACTAATAGTTTTTCATATATTAGTATGCATTTATTTAGTCCGAATGAAATAGAAATTGGAAAATTTAGTGGTTTCTTGCTCGAAGTTTTTAATTATAATTATCAAAGATTTTAATTATGTTGAAATTTAGAAAACTTTATCTATATAAAACTAGTAACAGGAGGTCCATGCTAAGTCCGGACCCAAACTCAAAAAATATAAACAGCAATTTTAAGTAATTAAGAATTATAATATGTGTTACGCCTTATTGCATAACTTTTTAATATAATATCACGCTACTTTTCGTATAAAGGAAATGAGATTTCTTATTCTCGAACAATATGAATAGAAAAAAAAAAAGACCTTTTCTAATCTCTTATATAAAAAATTAAAATTTCTCTGTGTAAAAATGAAAATCTTATGTAAAAAAGCCATAAATTGTATTCTTTTTTTTTTAATAAAAGGTTAGAAAATTATCTCTCCCTCTACTTTATACTAATACTAAAATATTTATATAATTTTAGTTTAGAGTGTCTTTACACAAATTAACTTAATCTAATAAGGATATTACTTCCTCCATCTTAATTTATGTGACACCTTTTTTTTCAGTCCATTTCAATAAAAATATCATTTTTTTAATAATTAGAAATAACTTAATTTTAATACTCCTATTTTATTATTAATAAAATAATTTATAGTCATATAAATATCTAAAATAGATCATAAGTTCATAAAAAAAAACTTATAAATTTTATATTAAATTAAATAATATCACATAAATTAAGACGGATGAAATACTAACAATAATGGAAGCACATATATAAAGTAAAAGATTTTTTAATGTGGCTTCAAAGTTATCTAAAGTATAGGCATGCGTGCAACTTTACAACATCAAAAAGTTACTCCTGCATTCATGTTTAATTTGTCCTAATTCGCTTTATAAGAGTCAAAATTAACTCATTTTTGGAGCTACAAAATAAAAATAGTTTAATATTTTAAATTTTAAATTTAGATATTTGAAAGGGATAATTTCAAAGACCTTCCTTCATATTTCGCTTTATTATGCTCACTTTTTTGTAGTTTATGATATTACGCCTACCTTCCTTATTTTTATTTTTTGTAATCATTCTTCAAACCTATTTATATTTGACAAATTTACCCTTCGTTATATTAATTTCTTCGTATTAACAAATATTATTACAAAAATAAAAAATAAACTAATAAACTAAATACTCATCTAACAAAGTCTTTAAAATAAATCTAACACACATGAAGCTAACTATACTCCTCTGAAGATGCATACTAAATATGGATAGATTTGAAGAATGGTTACGAGAAAATGAAAATAAGGGAGGCAGGCGTAATATCATAAATCACAGGGGAGGTGAGTGTGATAGAGCGAAATCTGAAGGGAGGTCTCTGGAATTATTCCTATTTGAAAACTATATGAAATTACTTTAAGTTGCAATCTTTCTCATATTAATATGATGAAAAATTATATTTTAAAATACTAATCAATGTTTATGCACTTTGACTCTCAAAATCAAAATATGACAAATAAAAAGAGACTAAGAGAATAAAATCTTGTCATTAAGAAATATTTTTTGATTTATGAATGAAATTGAAACATAAAAATACACCCCCTCTATCTTCTTCTTTTTTTGGGTGTGTGTATGTGTTGTTGATAAAGCTTGACTAGATCATGAAGTTTTAAGATATTAATTAGTTTTACTCATGAGTTATTGTTGTACTAGTTTAATCTGAAGGCCCCTATTATATAATTTAGTTATAGATAAATCTCATTTATTAGCCAGTTAAATTATAATTCATTCAATTCATTTAAGTTTGTGCTGATTATTGACTCGCTCATTTATAAGTTTAAGCTATTTTAGTCAACTTATTTTAGCCCAAAGGCTGATATTTGATCCAAATTGATCCCTGAAAAAAAGTTTGAAAATATTTTCAATTTGCTATAATAATAATAAAAAATATATAATTTTATTATGAAAAATAATAAAAAAACAAATAAAGTAATTAAAGTTTAGTGATGAGTGGACGGGTTGGATTTTAATCCGCTTATTTCAGCCAACTAACATTTGGACGGGTCAATAATCCGTCTATTTATTAACTCAACTCATTTTAATCCGTCTAAATTCAATTCAACCTGTCCATTTGTTATCCAAATGTATTTAAATTTTTATTAAGTGAACAAATTAAGGTTTAGTGTTATTTTCTAAATAATTTATGCTTCTGCTCGATATTGCTCAAGCACACTAGTTAATTAATATTGTGTCATTGCCGCTACAAAGCAACAATTCTGTTTTTATAAATATTTTAAGAGGAACTTTCACATATAGCCACTCAAAATATTTTAATTATGCTCCATAGCCATAGTTTGCTAATTACGATTCGTAGCTACATGTTATAGGAGGAGAGTGGCGAGCGAGATTGGGAGAGAGAGGAGAAAGGCGAGCGAGAGAGGGCAGAGAGTGGAGAGAGACGAACTGTATATGTATATCTGCCAAATAATTGTATATATGTAACTAATATACATATGCATTTGTATATCTGGCGAGCAAGAGTGAGGCGAGCGAGATTGGGAGAGAGAGGAGAGAGGCGAGCGAGAGAGGGCAGAGAGTGGAGAGAGGCGAACTGTATATGTATATATATCGAATTGTATATGTATATCTGTCAAATAATTGTATATATGCAACTAATATACATATGTATTTCTATATCTGGCGAGAGAGAGTCAGAGAGGGAGGAGAGAGGCGAGCGAGATTGGGAGAGGGAGGAGAGAGGCGAGCGAGAGAGGGCAGAGAGTGGAGAGACGCTAATTGTATTTGTATGTTTGTCATATAATTGTATATATACATATGTATAATTTATATTTGTATATGTATAAGTGACGTAATTACAGTTAAAAGTAAGCTGCGAGCCGTAATTAATTCAAACTATAGCTATGTTAGCTAATTAACTAGTATATATTTGCTTATCCGTGTAATTTTTCCTTATTTTAACGTATTTGGTTCAATATAATCCTTTTCTTTTTTTTTAAAGAATATACTGCTCCGTCCATCTTTACTTGTCCAATATACTAAAAATAGTTGTCTAACAATATCTGTTCAGTTTGGAAAATCAAGAGATAATTTATCCTTCTGTATCTATTTTACCCTTGCTATTAAATATTATTCAATATCAAATACATTTTCCAAAACATTTAATTTAATATATTCAAGGGGTAATATAGTAATATTATCCTTATTATTACGGTAATTATTTGTTAAGGTCTGTACCAAATCAATAGTGGACAATTATAGTTGAACAGACGGAGTACCATTTACATACTGCTTCTTAATGTTACATAGATGAAAGTAAATATCGCACTAAATGCCAATTAAAACTTAAAAAGACAATTAATTACGAGTTACAAGTTACAACTATTTAAATGTACAATAAAGTCCTCATATTAAAGACATTTAAAGGGGAAAAAAGGTCACCATATAATATCCTACTATAATATAAATATGGCATATCCTCTCCAAATACAATTAAAATTAGCTAAATTATATATTCGATAAGAAAAATGACTTATGTCTATACGTGTATACTTATTTTCTTGTGTATATCCATCGAGATTTCTCCGAGCATCTCACAATTACTCGGAGGATGAGGAGGCCTTTAGCCAGGTTTAGAAGGTCAGGTCGATAATGTTCTTTTTCCGGATATCTCCAAATGTGTCGCGTCAGTACTAAATGTACCTGGATGTGTCGAAGAGATTATAACATCTTTCTTAAGAATTCAACTTCGATTAATTGGTCCTCAATGTTGCAAAGCTGTATTAGACATTCATGATAGTTATTGGCCAAATATTTTCCCTTTTAGTTCACTTTTCCCTTTAACACTTAAGAGTTTTTGCTCCATTCAAGGTTCATTACCACCAACATCATCCCCTCGACCTCTAGTTAACGCGAAGAATGAAGATAATACGAAAAATTAAGAACTAAGTTGTTTAACTTCCGTCCTTTGAATTCTTTTCAATAAATGAATGACGATGAAATTTGCACTTGTAGTATATGAGGTTGAATTGTATGATCATTAAGATGAATTGAAGGATACATATATTTTTTAAAATTTAATTATATGTTTTCGATAGATCTGCATGATACAAATCGTGTAATAGTTGCTAAAAAAAAGAAAGAGACATATAAGACAAAAAAATTGAAAGATAGAAAAAAGTTGTTTCAACATTATCCCCTAGACCTCTAGTTAGCGTGAAGAATGAAGATAGTACGAAAAATTAAGAACTAAGTTGTTTAACTTTCATCCTTTGAATTCTTTTCAATAAATGAATGGCGATGAAATTTGTACTGGATCATAAGTTTTTTTCCTGCTTGTGCATGTATGAGGTTGAACGATATGATCATTAAGTTGTTGAAGGATGTATATTTTTATTTATTTAATTATATAAGTTTTCGATAGATCATCTGCACGATACAAATCTCGTAATAGTTTCTTACAAAAAATTTGAAACACGGAAAATAATTGTTCATTGAGATGATCAAATATCATTTATCCACATTTTCTTGGAAGATTCCAAGTATATTTATATGACTCCCTTTCATCATTTGGCAGAGCCATATAATTTTTCCAATCATTAATGGCCATTCTTAAATCATGCATTTTGTTATGAAGACCTATACAACAATTTGCATGCATTGTGCATACATAATTAATATATTTGCTAGATTCACAAAATCCTCCAAAATAAGCAGTGTCTAAAAATCTCATTTTCAATCCAATTTTCTTGATAAAAGGACTATATTTGATTATGTTGAGCACATCTTGTTCATTCTTTCCTGGATAAGTTCTTCTTGATTTGATCCAAAACTCGTAGAATTGTATCGTCTGATTATTTGACTTCACGAACTTAAATCCTCCATTTGGAGCATTATTCGGGTCGGATGAGTTGTTTAGATAATAATCACAAGCAATTTGGAAATCAACATGTGAATAAAAATGTGTAAAAGGTTGTCGAAACCATAATATATCTGCATCCTAAAAATACCAAAAAAAGGAAAGAAAATAAATTCATCAAATCACTTAGAGATACAAATTGAGCACTTGTTTAAGTTGTTTTCATTTTCTTTGGCCAAACTCTTGGAAAACTAAAAGGGTTCATTTTCTTTATTTCAATTATAGTACGTTTATTTTTTAATCCGTAAAAAAAAAAAAGTGAACGTTTTTTTTTTAAGAAGCAAACTAAAAAGTAGTTTTTTTTTCTTTCTAAAAACATTTTTTGAATCTTGGAATGAAACAAATAAGCCAATTTGGCGAAACTTCTAAAATCTGCATATTTTAGAAAGTATTTCTCGTCAGAAGTGCTTCATGAAAAAGTACTTTTGGGAAGCAGCAATTTATGTTTGACTAATGAATTTTAAAAATACTTTTGTTAATATTAGAATAATAATTTGTATTTGACCAAGGTTCCAAGAGTGCTACGGGGAAAGACTTTTTTCAGCTTCCAGATATTAATTTCTGCTACTATTCAAAGGCACTTACTTTTTTCTTAAAAGAATAATCAAACACCTCAACTCTTTAAAATAAGTAGTTCCTCTGTCCCAATTTAAGTAACACTAATTGTATTTGGAGATACACATTTTGTAATTTTTTATCAATATTTTATAATAATATAAGTTTTCGTAATTATTCTATAGTTTTTTGAATGTCTAAAATTTAATTTAAAATATTAAATTGATCTAATTCAAATTAACTTAAAAGATTACTCAAATCAGCTCTCGAGAAGCAAAAAATATCATATAAATCGAGACAGATCATCAAAGAGAGTATTTTATAAGAAAATGAGATCAATTGATATCTAAAAGTTTGACCAAGCAGGCTATAAAATGCGTACCGTAAAGATGAAGCTATATCCCATTTGAAGAACAATTCTTAGAAAATCAGTTCTCCTCCACATCATCTTCAAATAATCACCACTCATATATATTTTTTCTCCAGAAAAATCAACATTTTTGGTGATTAATGCATAGCAATGTGTGTGAATCTCTAAGCATCTTGAATAAGCAATTTGGTCCAAAGCTACAACTAATAAATTCTTCAACAATGATTTTGTATTATTTCCAATTCTAAAACTCTCCAAGAAAATATCAAAAATTGAATTTGGAGCTGTCCATGCTGCATTTAGTGTTGTTATTATTACTGTTTTATCTCCCATGGCTGCCTCTTTTAACACTTTCTTTAATTTAATTTTCTGCTTCTGAAAAAATGACAACAAATTAGGTAATGATTGGAAATAATTATAAATTTTCACTCAAAAAAATACAAATTGCTAACATTGTATAAAATACATATAATATATTATGTACATATTTTTAATCAAGCGAGCGATCAAATATGTATCTTACCCTTATTAATAAAATGCTAGGTAATTTTTCTGATATACTTCATATAGTTATACTTTCTCCCCACCCATATATATGCCTCTTCTGCTTCTGATGAACTCACTATGAATATTCAACGTCAAAATCAGAGTTTTTCTTACTAAATAAATGGTTTAAAAAAAAAGAGTATGGGGCTATTTAGCTATCCTTAGTTCTAGGTGACTTTGATAAGATCAGAATCTGGGATTTGGGTTCTATGTCTAACAAAATCAACCAAAAAAAAAGAAAGAAAGGATGTATGACCAGGAAAGCAGAGAAAGAACGCATATCTAAAAATAAATTTTGAATGTTTTCCTTCCATTAATATGCTAGCACTCTCTATCGATAAAAAAAAGTTTAACTTATATACATCATTATGTAAATATATTGCACAATTAGGTCATATTTCAACTATAGCAATAAATATCATTTGGATAATTTGACGAAAATAAATAATTCTTTTTTATATTATTGATATACATAAATCAAACTCAACTGAAAATTACCAAAGGTTGTGTATGCCATTCTTAAAATTTCTAATACAATCACCCAAATTTACCAAAGATTTCACGATAAGAATTTAAGAATTAAATTAACCTATCAAATAAAAATTCTGAATTTACTCTTGATTAATTAAAAAGAAACATATAACTCACCTTTGAATAATAAGTTAGATAATTTTCTTGTCTAGAGCTCTTCTTCCCACTAATATTGGAGTCATAAGTTGATAATGAAGAATAAATTGAATTCCCATGCTTTACATTTTTAGACAAAATGGAGTTGTTTGTACTAGGAAAAAATTCCAAAATGTATGAGTTTGAGTGAAAATTAAGAACAAGGCAACAAATAGCAACAATGAAGAATAAGATGAAAATCTTGACAATTTTATTGGTGCTTCCTCCTTCTAAATTATCCACCATTTTGGCACTTTCATTCTTGAGCATACCTAGAGCCATGAATTATATATATATATAAAGAGTTTAAGTAACATATATACCGTTCATCAATGTAAATAATTTTTAATTTCACTTATTAAGGAGAAAATGTATAAATATTTTTTAAAAAAAATTATTTATACTGACGATGGATTATTACATACTTTAGTCTGACCAAACTTTTTTCAAAGTCTTTGAGTGCCTACCCTACGCTTCACCTCTAAAAGTCTCACTCACCACTTTGCCTTTAGCTTTAGTACACTAGGCAAAGTTATATGAATTTTAAAATTAAAAATAGTTAGTCAATATATAATATATACTAAATAGTAAATTTAATCGATTATTCGCACAAACAATATCCCAAAAGTTTACTACTTGATTATATAATTCATATCCATCAAGTTCTTTTTTTTTTAAGTTTATGCAATTATTCACTATTCTCCTAGTAATAATTTATATCATTTTGAAATATTATGAAAAATGGTTCTCTAGAAAAAAGATCAAGGTAAATCTTATCATTATAAAAAGATATAGTTTTCTCTCCTTCTATCGATAAAAATGTTCAGTATAAAATTAAAGAAGACTATACTAATTGTGTGACATAGTAATTCATGAAGTATAATAAACATTATATGAAATCAAGACTTAAATCCTGACGACATAAACAAAAAGGTCTAAGGTAACTTTGTTTTTTTCATTTGCTTAAGTCTTTATGGATAAAATTATTTGATTTTGTAATGATGGAAAATTTAGGACTCTATATATGTGCTCAAGGTTCTGCCATATGTAGATAAAACTCATCATATGACCGAAGTTATTAAGGTAAAATTGATTAAATTTCTGCTATATGTAATTGTTAAATATTTTTTCTGAAATTAGGTATTATCAAGCTTAGTAACGTCTGAAGTTATTTCGAAACGGATAAAGTTATAAATTTTTATATACTACAAATATGACTTAAATAATAATCCATTTCCATACTTGACAAAACCATATGATTCTCAATTAAATCATGTACGATATTTTGTAATTAACAATACCGTCTAATCATAAAGTAGCATGATTGAATTTCTCCATTTACCTAATTTTAATTAATTCTAAATATAATATAAAACAAAATTGGTCCTTAGCTTCTATAAAGTAAACCTATTTAAAATAATTAAATTTGTTGGACCACTTTTAAAGTCTATCTATTATAGTTCAAAATTATTATCCCCACCCCCAACAAATAGTAGGATATGAATGATAAAAAATGAGTTTTTTTCACCTAACAAGGAAAAGAAGGTCAAATGGCTAAATACATATGTATCATGTCTTTATTAATTAAGAAAATAAAGAGGTTTGATGGTATACTATTATGGATAGCAAAATTAATGTTAAAACTTTTCAACTTGCTTTTGATTAGACACTGTTTGGATTAGAAAAATATTTATTTTGATTCCATAAAAAAGAATTAAACTTCATATTAACATAATCTTGTTCCACGGAAATATGAATCAGAGAAAAATTTTAATTTATATTTCTCTAGAATGAAGGCGATTATCTCCTTATACGGCAATAAGAAAACCATACATAATAAGTATTATAGATGGTAAATATAATTAAAAAATATTCTATACTAATATTATGTAATCAATTATATATGACAGATAGAAATGGTAATTAATAGGAAATCCATTCAAAATATTCCTAAAAATGTCCTAAGATTGTTATAGAAATTTGGGAAAAGATATAGAAGCATATTACAATAATGATAAAATTATTAATTATTTACCTAAATTATGTAATGGTCCTATCATTTTTAAATTTATTTATTTTTGTATTATTCACTCCTCCAAATTATGAAAGGGGTTCTTGAACTTATTTTTTTCATATTATTTATCCCCTTCACTCTGAAAGGGTCCTAAGATTGTTATAGAAAGTTTAAGCAATGGTTAGAAATTAATTATTAATCCCACTATGTACAATAGAGACATTATATGTATAAATAAACAGATTGAGAATAAAAGCAAATTTGAATTCCCATGCTTTACATTTTTAGACAAAATGGAGTTGTTTGTACTAGGAAAAAATTCCAAAATGTATGAGTTTGAGTGAAAATTAAGAACAAGGCAACAAATAGCAACAATGAAGAATAAGATGAAAATCTTGACAATTTTATTGGTGCTTCCTCCTTCTAAATTATCCACCATTTTGGCAATTTCATTCTTGAGCATACCTAGGAGCCATGAATTATATATATATATATATATAGAAAGAGTTTAAGTAACATATACCGTTCATCAATGTAAATAATTTTTAATTTCACTTATTAAGGAGAATGTGTATAAATATTTTTTAAAAAAAATTATTTATACTGACGATGGGTTATTATATACTTTAGTCTGACCAAACTTTTTTCAAAGTCTTTGAGTGCCTACCCTACGCTTCACCTCTAAAAGTCTCACTCACCACTTTGCCTTTAGCTTTAGTACACTAGACAAAGTTCTATGAATTTTTAAACTAAAAAGAGTTAGTCCATATATAATATATACTAAATAGAAAAAGTAAATAGTAAATTTAATCGATTATTCACACAAACAATATCCCAAAAGTTTACTACTTGATTATATAATTCATATCCATCAAGTTCTTTTTGTTTAAGTTTATGCAATTATTCACTATTCTCCTAGTAATAATTTATATCATTTTGAAATATTATGAAAAATGGTTCTCTAGAAAAAAGATCAAGGTAAATCTTATCATTATAAAAAGATATAGTTCTCTCCTTTTATCGATAAAAATGCTCAGTATAAAATTAAAGAAGACTATACTAATTGTGTGACATAGTAATTCATGAAGTATAATAAACATTATATGAAATCAAGACTTAAATCCTGACGACATAAACAAAAAGGTATAAGGTAACTTTGTTTTTTTCATTTGCTTAAGTCTTTATGAATAAAATTATTTGATTTTGTAATGACGGAAAATTTAGGACTCTATATATGTGCTCAAGGTTCTGCCATATGTAGATAAAACTCATCATATGACCGAAGTTATTAAGGTAAAATTGATTAAATTTCTGCTATATGTAATTGTTAAATATTTTTTCTGAAATTAGGTATTATCAAGCTTAGTAACGTCTGAAGTTATTTCGAAACAGATAAAGTTATAAATTTTTATATACTACAAATATGACTTAAATAATAATCCATTTCCATACTTGACAAAACCATATGATTCTCAATTAAATCATGTACGATATTTTGTAATTAACAATACCGTCTAATCATAAAGTGGCATGATTGAATTTCTCCATTTACCTAATTTTAATTAATTCTAAATATAATATAAAACAAAATTGGTCCTTAGCTTCTATAAAGTAAACCTATTTAAAATAATTAAATTTGTTGGACCACTTTTAAAGTCTATCTATTATAGTTCAAAATTATTATCCCCCACCCCCAACAAATAGTAGGATATGAATGATAAAAAATGAGTTTTTTTTACCTAACAAGGAAAAGAAAGTCAAATGGCTAAATACATATGTATCATGTCTTTATTAATTAAGAAAATAAAGAGGTTTGATGGTATACTATTATGGATAGCAAAATTAATGTTAAAACTTTTATACTTGCTTTTGATTAGACACTGTTTGGATTAGAAAAATATTTATTTTGATTCCATAAAAAAGAATTAAACTTCATATTAACATAATCTTGTTCCATGGAAATATGAACCAGAGAAAAATCTTAATTTATATTCCTCTAGAATGAAGGAGATTAACTCCTTATACGGCAATAAGAAAACCATACATAATAAGTATTATAGATGGTAAATATAATTAAAAAATATTCTATACTAATATTATGTAATCAATTATATATGACAGATAGAAATAGTAATTAATAGGAAATCCATTCAAAATATTCCTAAAAATGTCCTAAGATTGTTATAGAAATTTGGGAAAAGATATAGAAGCATATTACAATAATGATAAAATTATTAATTATTTACCTAAATTATGTAATGGTCCTATCATTTTTAAATTTATTTATTTTTGTATTATTCACTCCTCCAAATTATGAAAGGGGTTCTTGAACTTATTTTTTTCATATTATTTATCCCCTTCACTCTGAAAGGGTCCTAAGATTGTTATAGAAAGTTTAAGCAATGGTTAGAAATTAATTATTAATCCCACTATGTACAATAGACATTATATGTATAAATAAACAGATTGAGAATAAAAGCAAATTTGAATGAGTTTATTTAATCATAACATCTATTTAATTATAAGTAAATGTAACTAAGGTTTGGCATGTGAAAATCTACTTATTTTTAGAAGCATTTTTTAAAAATAGCTTTTTAGAAAAATGCTTTTGAAAAAAATAATAATTTGTGTTTGACTAATTCATTTGAAAAGTGCTTTTGATAAACAAATTGTGTTTGACTTATCTTTTTTATAAAGTGCTTTTAAGTATCAAATTACAAAAAAGGTCAAGTATCAATGTACTTTTAATATGAAGATTATTTTGTAGATAGAAATTATTTTAAATATCTAATATAAAAAATTGATCAAACTTTTATTTTTATTGAATTAAAATTTACATATTCAATTTTCAATCAATATTATACATAGATAAATAAAAAAATAAATTAAATACTGATATAATATTAATATGATGATTTAAATATAATTAAAAACATCAAATGTAAAGTAATGATAATAAACGTAAAGTAATTAGAAATTATTATATAAATAAAATTTTTAAATGAAACTTTTACCAAAGTTATGAGATATGTTAATTAATTAATAAGGAATATATGAGTAAATATGTAAATATGGAAGGGATGTTTTGGTCTTGTAAAAAATAATTTTTTGCTTCTGCTTCTGTTTTTTTTTTAAAAAAAAAGAGAAATTTTTAGCTTCTTGCCAACAACAGAAAAACTGCTTCTGCTTCTATGTAAAAGCAGTTTCATTGATTTGCCAAATACCTTATTTTTCAAAATTAGTGTTTTTTTCTCAAAATAACTATTTTTGGCCTTCCAACAGCAATGCCAAACAGGCTCTAACTCTAGTAAATTTAAGGAAAACTAATTTTAAGGAACTAATTTAACATCCAATCTTGTAGATATGATTAGATACCTAATTAAAACTAATTCAAATTAACTAAATATATTCTTAACAAACTGATAACTACAAGCATATCTTAATAATAAATACCAAATGAATTCTCTCTATTATATAAATAAAAGAACATTAGAACATTTCCCTATATTGCAAAAATATATATCTTGGTATACAACAAGAACAAAAATGTATCTAAAAATGTTTTTTCCTTTGATTCTATTGATGATGTTTATTGTTGAAGAAAATTACCTTGTAAAAGCTTATGGGCTCAAGTTAAAAAATGTTTATTGTAAGCAAACTTTATTTGGAAATGTTTGTATTTGTGAACACAATCCTTAAAGTATCAAAAAAAGTATTCATCTTTTTTCTTATTTTAAATATATGGTGATAGATGAGAAGATTAAACCAATTATGGTAAATAGTTTGTCCTTTGTTAAAGAAAACAAAAGGTTCCTAATAAAGTAAGAAAATTAATCCAAAATTTAATAGTGTTGACTATCAATAACAAAAATACTTAACCTGACACCATAAAAAAAACAATTAGATGGATATTTCACTATAAACATATTGAAAACCCATTCAAAAAATTCCTAAAAGAGTCCTAAGATTATTATAGACATTTTATAAATGGTAATAAGAAATTAATTATTAATCTTAATATGTACAATGGATATACATTAGACACATCTATATATAAAGAGAGCACAATACTTCTTTCCAACATTACAAAAATATTATCTTGGTATAAGAAAAAATGCATCCAAAAATGATCTTTCACTTGGTTCTTTTGATGATATTTGTTATTGCTTCAAATGGTCAAACAATCATTATTCAATGAGATCAAGCTTCTTGCTCAATGCCAAGATGCATATGGATCCAAATTAATAAAAGCTTATTGTAAGCAAACAATATTTGGAAATTTTTGTATTTGTGAACACAATCCAGTCATCCATAAAGGATCAAGGAAGAGTTTACATATGTTATAAATCAAATAAGAAAATAAAATTATTTATATTTCATGTCTTTTGATGATTGTTGTTTCAACTATTTCAATTCGATTTCTCTGAATTAGTTATTTTATTTTGTCATGTTTAATTCATATATACATAGGAAAAGAAGGATTTTTGTGTCTCCTATAATTTAATTGAGAAATCTCTAAGGGCAAATTAAATAATATTCACTAACATACAACTTCCAATTACCTTTCAAATACTCGATTGATCAACTTATAAGAACTTTGCTAAACACAAGTTTATTTATCATTAATAGACAAGCCACAAAAGAGTGTATTAGAGAAAAATGTATTTTTTTTCTATATTGTAAAATCTTTTTTCTAATTTGTTTATGTTAAAATTCACGTATCTGCATTTGTTTGTCATTTTAGTGTGAATTGTACATACTTTTTATGTTTCATTGTATATTAATTTTGTGTTTAAATGAGTTAGTAAGAATCTTCTTGAAGTGTTAAGGTGATAAAGAGACTTAGTGTCACAATTCAGATCTTCGTGAGTGACACCCACAATAAACCACCAGGTGGGAGAACTAACAACTAATTCAAACTAAACCCAACACACCACTTACTTAAAACAAATTTATCATATAAAAGTAAGAAAAAATGGTTTTCAAATAACTAAGGTTAGATTGAGTCCCCATTAACTCAATCAATAGTCAAAACATTTGCGGAAATAAACCCCCAAGAACTAAAAGTCGTGGTACCAAGACTCAAATGTTTAAAACAAAAGGAATGCAACCCCGATGCTTAAAACAATAAACAATAGTCTAAGAATGTATGAGTCCGAAAAGATGGACAAGAAAAACAGAGGAATCCACGGCAGCCTAGAAGAATAGCTCACCCTTGAATTCGAAGTCAGATGTCCCTTAACTGATCGCTCTTGGATCAGCCATTGGTACATGCCCTATACTCAACTAGGAAAGAACAGGTGCAGTATCAATACACAAATCACGGTGTACTGGTAGGATCACATGGCCAGTCCAAGATATGAATGTAAGCAATTTACCACAATACAGTAACACAAAACAACACAATTAACAATAATTATCAATTCATATAGACTCCTAGTCACATATCATGAACAACCATTTCCTGGATGCATGTCTCACATGATCACAAATGCAAATGTCCAGTCCTCTCATGAAACGATTACACATATTTAGTCCTCTCATGGAACTCACACTCAATTTTTTAATGTACCGATCTGATACCCGGAGCCATCCTTAGTTAGTGTTCCGGCGTGGTACCCTAGCCAACCAGAATTAGTATCATACCAGGCATGATACCCTAACCAACCGTTAGTAATCATACCAGGCGTGGTATCCGAGCCAATAAAAATTCAAAAATAAAAGAGAATAAAATTATCTTTTGTTATAATATGTTATAAAAGAGAATAAAATTATCAAAAACAAAAAAAATTTCCTCTTAAACAAAATTCACTAACTCTAAAAAACTATATTATGGATCATGCTATTATTTTCTTCCGGAAAGAAAGGATCCTCAATTTATACAATTTCAATGTTTTTTTCCTTTAAAAAAAAGAAGAAAGATTACTTTTCCTTTTAGAAGTAAAAACCATTCATGATAAATAGCTTATTCTTTTTTCAAGAAAACAAAACATTCCTAATAAAGTAAGAAAAATAATCAAAAATTTAATAGTATTGACTATACATTGCTTGAATAGCAAAAATATTTAAAATTGACTCCATAAAAATAATTTTAAACAACTAAATGGTGATTTCACTATAAACATATATTATTATAGACATTTTTAAAAATGGTAATAAGAAATTAATTATTACAATCTCAATATGTACAATGGATACATCAAATATATCTATATATAGAGAGCACAATAACTTTTTCCAACATTACAAAAATATTATATCTTGGTATAAGAAAAAAGAAGAAGAAGAAATGCATCCAAAAATGGTCTTTCAATTGGTTTTATTGATGATATTTATTATTGCTGCAAATGGTCAAACAATCACTATTAAATGTGATCAAGCTTCTTGCTTAAAAAAATGCCAAGATGCTTATGGATCCAAATTAATAAGGGCTTATTGTAAGGAAAATGCATTTGGAAATTTTTGTATTTGTGAACACAATCCTGTCATCCATAAAGGATCAAGGAAGAGTTTACTTATGTTATAAATGAAATAAGAAAATAAAATTATTTCTATTTCATGTTTTTTGATGATTACACTTTCTAATATTTCTATTTCATGTTTTTTATTCATACATTGGAAAAATAAGACTTTTTAACTAGTGTTTTATATCTTTTAACCGAGTAATTCTCAAAGATCGAGAATAGTGACATAAGGTATGAAACTCGGTGAATACTGGTAAGCGATTGCATTAAGTAGTGGATTAATGGAATTGATGAACGGCAGTTTTTAGAAATCTTTGGACATATATTGATAGATGTTGTTATAAGCAAAAAAATTGTTATATAAAGGTTAATTATAACATAAAAGTCCATTATAAAGAAAACTTGTTTGTTATAGTGAAATAATGTTATAGTGAGTGATTGTTATATAGAAGTCTAACTGCATTGTTAGAAAATAATTGTTCAATCACAAGAAAATAGTAGAAAATTCATAAAAGTTAAAAGGCATGTCAAGGGCAATACTGTCCTTAATTAAGAATATATATAGGTTGAGAGAGGGACACTATAATATGGATATAATAAAGGCCATTGAAATGGTGTGGTTAGGGATGCTTATTGAACATATCAGATGATAATTATGCTTAACAATTTGACTTATCGAATATTAGTTTTTAAATATACTAATTCATTAGCCAATCAATAAGCTACCAGTTGACTCAGTATCGAATTAGTAATAAACAGGCAATTATCAGGCGATGTATTGACTAAATCATTTCATGCTCCTTTTTTTCACTTTCACTTATCAATATATTGATATCTCATCAAACAATTTCTACTACTACTACTTAAACTGGTAATTCTGTAATTGTAAATCACAATGAGAAATATATGAAAGTCTAAATTTTGAGGATGCATACATTTATTTAACAAATATACATATGGTAAAAATGTAACTACGATAATTCTTAACATGTTAATGATTTACCCAATAAAGAAATTGTGTAATCCGCTCTTGCACCAATAAACCGTTAACTATAAATTTCTAATCCGTTCACCAATCATTAATTCGATAATCTAATATCAATAAGTCAATTTTGTAGTTGGCTTATTGTTTACAGTTCGATTTTGAAAAATTCTAGTGTGGCATAGCCCATTGCATAAAGTCCCCCCCACCCTCATCCCCTTTTTTATTTTTCTATGAAAAAGGGTCAAAAACACCCTCAAGCTATTCGAAATAGCTCAAATTTACCCTTCGTTTATATTCAGTATCAAAAATACCCAAAAACACCCTTTCAGTCTATTTTTTGGACTACAAATGCCCTTCAAACTAATGGATGTCCACATAAGCCATTTATCATTGACATGACAGTCTAGCGTGACAAAAAAGAGGCAAAATTTCCTTCGAACTATAAAAAGTAGCTCAATTTTACCCTTCGTTTGCTTTTGGAGTACAAATACCCTTATCTTTTAGTTTTTGGTGCATTTAATCAAATTATTTTCTTTTGGTGGGTTTAATATAATTTCTTTTTCATGCCAATGCTAGAATTTTTAAAAAAAAATTATAGGTACAAATAATTTTTCGAGTTCACATGAGTTTATAAATTAGGAAAAGAAAGAATTCTTTAAAATTATTATACATTTTTAAACCATCACAAATTAAGTTCGCGTTTAAAATTATTCCAAATTTTTTGAAATGAACTTTGACATGCAAATAAAGTAAGTTTGTTTGCAAGTTTACAAGTTGCTAAACAATAGACCCCTAAATTAAGTTGCACATGATAGAAGACGACACTAAAAAAATTTTGTTAAGTCAAAATATGTCGCATAATTTTTTTGTTTAGGTTAAAATTAACATATCTCCGATTTGTTTGTTATTTTGGTGTGACTTGTTCATACTTTTTGTGTTTCATTGTATATTAATAATTAATTGTGTTTAATCCTAAAACTCAATATTGTGGATCATGCTTCTTGTGGAAAGGGAAAATTCTCAACTAATAGAATTTCAAAAAGATTTCCTTAAAAAAAAAATTCATTGTATAAGTAAAAAAAAAAAAAAAACAGTCATGGTAAATAGTTTGTTCTTCCTTCAAAAAAAATTCCTAATATGGTATAAAAATCAGTAGAAAATCCAGCAATATTTTAACTATTGACTAGTTTGTGTTTGAATAATAAAAATATTTGACTGGACTAGTAAAAATTATATTTAAGTAACTAGATCTATATTTCACAATAACACACCAAAAATCTATTTAAAATATTTCTTAAAGTGTCCTAAAATTGTTATAAAATGACAAGAAATTAATTATTTTCTAAATATGTACAATGGAGACATCAGACATATCTATCTATAAATAGAACACACATTTTTTTTTCCAACATTGCAAAAAAATTATTTTTGTATAAGAAAAAATGCATCTAAGGATGGTCTTTTGTTTGGTTTTATTGATGATATTTTTTATTGCAGGAAATGGTCAAAGAGACATTGCTCAATGTAATCAAGCTTCTTGCCTAAAAACATGTCAAGGTGCTTATGGACCCAAATTAATAAAGGCTTATTGTCAAAATACAACATTTGGAAGTTTTTGTATTTGTGAACACAATCCAGCCATCCATAAAGGATCAAGGAAGAGTTTACTTATGCTATAGATGAAATTAGAAAAATCAAATTATTATATCTTTTTCACACACTCTAATAATATCAGTTCGATTTCTCTGAATTAGCTATTTCATTTTTTGTGATGTTTAATTCATATATACATCTTTCAATCTGCACTTACGTATCAACAACGGAGTCTATTATTTCTTCCCTATAAGCTTTCTCCCATAAAGGGGTTCTTAACCTATTCTCGCGATCCCTTAAGAGAGGGCGATACTAGTGGTGCAAGATATGAAACTAAGTAAATATATAACATATATATCCATCAATTCTCTACCCTTTTTCACTCAATACAATATTTTTGTACGTTATTATCACTAGGCTAAAGTCTTGCTTATTTCTCTTATGTATCATATTTGATAAATTATATTTATGAAATCAGTTTAAGGTCTTTTAATTTACAATGCACACCTAACATAAATTTAACATGAATATCAAGAATCTCATTGATTCAACCAAATAAAATCGAAATAAATTTGATTGAATCAACAAAACGATTAATTCTATATAATTACGTAGACAAAATTCATATCATATCTAAAATCATACCATTGAGATAAGACACTAAATCAAAAGGCAGGGATCCATGTCACAAAAGTTGATGCCTCCATCTATGATTCAAACCTAGGTTTAATTAGTCTTGTTTTATATTTTGTTTGTGTGTTATCTTTTGTTAGACAAAGAAGGTATATGCATCATTTTCTTAACGAGATATAGATTCGTTATAAATAGCAAAGTTTAAGAGTATATTTATCTTTTTTCCCAAATCATTTTATGGACAATTGGAAATGTTGGAGTACCTTTTTAACCCTCATTGAGAATTCACACCCTTAGATCAAGACACACAACACCGAAGTTTTTAGGACAAAAAAATGTATTTTTGACCATCTAAATTAGGGGTATTTTAAAATATTTTGATAATAGTAGGAGTATATTTGGTCTTGTAGCATATCGAAAGATGGGATATTGAAGAGTCCCACATTAGATGTAAAAAAAAATAATCTCTTTATATGGTCTTGAATGAGTTGGTGTATCGTATGAGTATTGATTAAAATAGTTAATTTTCTATTATTATTTTTTTACTTCAAACATTGTGAGGCACATTATTAAAAAATACACTTGCTAACTAGTAATATATTTAGTGTGATATGATAAATAAAAAACTCATTTTTTTCTTACAAACAAAAAAAATGATTCCAATAAGTGATTGACTTTTTCGTTAAAACTTTTTTTAAAAAATTGTTTCAACATTCTATCTCCCCTCTCTTATTTGTAATTTGTAATTATGTGAGGAAAAAATGTCAAGACTTTTCTAACTTGATTTTGACTAGACGCTTCTTGAATAAGAAAAATATTTAACTTGACTCCATAAAAATAATTTTAAGTAACTAGATCAAAATTTCCATTTAAAATCATAGAAACTTGGTAATTAATTAATTAATCTTCCATTTTTGTTTTTTTGGTAATGTATGGATCCTTTTTCTATTCATTCAATTGTAAGAAATTAATTATTAATCTTAATATGTACAATGGACATATAACTATCTATATCTATATATAGAGACCCCAAGAACTTTTCCCAACAATATTGCAAAAAAAGAAGAAGAAAAAAATGGTTCTAAAAATGATATTTCCTTTGGTTCTACTGATGATTTTTGTTGTAAATGGAGGAAATTATTTTGTAGAAGGTCAAGCTGATATTATTATTTACAAAATTATGCAAAGAAAATTGGGGACCCAAATTGGTAAGAGCTTTTTGTGAGCCCACAAAGTTTGGAGATACTTGTACTTGTGAACACCATAATGTTATGAAAACAAAGAAATTGCTTATGTGATAGAGAAAAGCAATTTTATGTTACAATTATTTTCAATTCCATTGTTCTGAATTAGCTTTCTTATTTTTGTTATGTTTAATAAATAAAAAGGAAGAGACACAACTATTCAGAATGTTTTTGAAAAGTTGTATCTCTTTAGATTTGTAAAAGGATTGTGTTTCAACAGAAAAGGAGATGATGCTTCCTTCCTTCTTTTTTCTTCTTCTTTAAAAAAGTTTCTGCCACAAAGAGTTGTTGATTGAAGATTCTTCTATGAATATTAGGAACAATCAACTGTAACAAGTACGCGATTATAGATTGTTGTGATATTAGATTGTATGATTGATCTAATTTGTGACTTAAAAAAAGGAAATGGAAAACTCTATAGATTGTAGTCTCTTGAGTTTTTTCGAATTCATAACTTCACTGAAATCAGAATAATTCTTATACTACTACACATTAGTATGAAAACATTGAGTGATTCACATTTCATGGCTAGACACTGATAAACACGACTCATAATTGTTGATAGAACTAGAATAGATACCTTTTCATTTTTTACTTACACGAATCTATATCCTTACTGAAATATCGATCAATTTTATAACACCCTTTAATTCGAATCAACAAAAGCAATATCTTTTTCATTTATATGACAAAAGGATAACCTATCCCAAATTACTAAATTTTTTTGGTAATTTTTCAGATCCAACGTTTGTTACGTTTTGACCCCTTGGCTCTTTGAAACCATCTATCCCATTTAACATCTACTGGGCCTTTGGTCCTGCAAAACCAAACCAACAATCACTTTACTCTATTTATTCAATTAGTCGATTACATTCACTATTTATTTTTTTTCAATCGATATATGTATAAATTACATTATATATTGATAAATTTAACTCTTTAAAAGGAAGGAAAAAAACTAAAAACATTTTAAGAATATTATATAACACACTAATTAGTTCAATGAATTTATCTCTATAGCCTATCATTTGTTGGTCGATCTGGTTGTTGGAATACACATCTCTATAAATGTTTCCTTTTTATTATGCTAGCTTGTTATTGTCTCTTCTTTTTAAATCATATGTTTTTTCGAAAGTTAGTGAAATACAGTTTGAAATTCGATCTATGAATAACTTATCCTTCTTTGTCTCTTCACTTATTTAGGATTTTGTTTGCGACAGATTCAAAATTTATGACATGCGTCTAATTCATATTATACATGATACATACGCACTAGACAAAACTAGATAAATTTAAGTCAAAATTTAAAAATGAAGTAGAATTTTAATACCTCTTGGTGCTAAATAAGTCTTACTTTTAAAACCAAACAACAAAGACTAAACGATCTCTTGTGACCACTTACAAAATATTTATGAAAGACGAATTCTTTATCTATTTAAACTTTTAATTTCCTATTGACTTCCAACTATCAAAAAAAAAATGGGCAGGTAGTAGCACTAATATTCCATAGTTTTAAATTAATTATAAATATAAAAATATTTCATTATTTTGAAAAATTATTAATAAATTAAAAAAGAGTATCAAATAAAAAAAGAAAAATGTAAATTGTGATAATTCTTACCCTGGAAGCAGGGCATCTGGTTTGGATTCTACCACTGAAATAAATCTGCAATAAATAGAAAGAGAAAAAAATAGTCATAGTTCACTCATTTAGAATAAATAGATATTTTATTTTTTGGGTAAAAACCAAGCATTTCCAAACGGACCCTTATCAATATATTTTGATTTTTCATCTGAGGTTCGATATTTTATGTTGTTCAAATTCGGGTGTGAATATTTGATCCGAATATGAATTTAGAAATCAAATTCTTGATCTGAGTGCATATTGGGTGTTAGGATAAACTTCATTCTTTATAAATATCAATATTTTATTCTTATCTTGCGTAATAGAAAAGCATTCGAATACTTTATATTACTAGTCGGTCGTTTGGTTGGAAATACGTTATTTCAAGATTAATTATCCTGAGATAAGTTATTCCACTATGTATATGGATTATTTATCTCATCACTAAGGTATAAATGAAGGGATAAATAATTCAAAGATTATCTAATACTTCCAACCAAACGCAAGATAAAATAATCTTGCATTTTATCCTGAGATTATTATATACACCTTAATGCATCACACCAAACGACTCCATATATGTAATATCTATGACATAAACCCAAAAAATCAAACCAAATACTCAATGCATTAATCTATACTTCTCGAATGTAATCAAACTATCCAAGGTAAGTTGACCAAGCCCGCAATGGATCCCACACTCATATGACACTCATGTCATGTCGATATAGGTGCGGTTAGGATTTTGAAGAGTATGTGCAACATAGTTGATATTCGAATTAGAGTCCTACTAAATTTGGATTCATATATTACAGTGTTTATTTTTGGGGCAACACTTCCAACAAAACAAATTTCATTCTCAACTCAAAACCTCTAATTAAGAATATCTCAATCATTCCATTATAACTCAAATCCGATACGAATATGACAAACATGAAAGAAAGTGATCAAGAAATGAATAGTCTAAAACTTACTCTTTGCAAACTGTGGAGGCCTTTCCATATGATTCAAGTTTGTCCAATTCTTCCTGCATTACCATTCATAAAACTTCAACTTTAAACTACTTTTTAAAAAAATAAAAAAATACAATTAGATTTTATAAAGTAATTACAAGTATTTTGTTACAATAAATATTAATTGATAATTAGAAAACTCAAATAAATTCCTACCTTTAATTTGTGGGGGTAAAAAGGACGTTTCCAATATACTATTTTTTCAAAAGAAGTATAATTAAATCAGCATTGAAATGAAAATAACCACGACAAAATAATAAGATAAACAAATTAAATGAAGCAATAGATTATAGTAAAAATGAAGAGTAAGATAGCATGTGAATATACTAAATAATGCCACTAAATAAGGAGAAGATGAAACTAGCTAGCCCTATGCCTCTCCCACATAAAAGTACGATAACACTCAGCTAACTATTACCTTTCTACCCTAATCCTCAACTTCATTATCTCCAATCTTATCGAGAATCCTGTCCTTAATAAGCTAAGGACATGTCATGTTTCGTACGTCTAATCAGCTACCCCAATTCTTCTACCTACCTCTACCTCTCCTAAAACCTTGTACAGCCAACCTCTCCAAAAAGTCGAAAAAAAGGAAAATATTCAAAAAATAAATTTTAAAAACCTGAATAAATTGTATTTGTTGATCAAGAGAAGAAATAGCAGCAGCCATACGATGTTTCCCCATAACAAAATGACTAGTTGTACTTCTTGAAACAAGGTTTGTACTTTTCTCAACCATAGATGATGAAGAAGGATAAATTAATTGTTCTTCTTCTACTTGAGGTTCATCATCATCATTAATTATAACTTCTTGTGAAATTGATAAAATTGATGAATCCATTAAACTTAATTAAGATCAAGAAAAAATGGAGATATGGGGTTGGATATTTTTAATTTTATATATTAAGAAAAATGTGAAACTAATAATGAGTTGAGGTGGTGGTTGTTATGTGAAAGCAAAAAATCAAAGTGGTGGAATAAAAAATATTGGTCAAAAAGGTTGGTGGAGAAATGGGAGTTGATAGACATAGGAAGAATAAATTTATTTATATAAATATTGCATCTCACAAATAAATAAAATTTATTCACATCGATCGATGTATATTATATGATGTTTTTAATTAGCTTGGATGTATTCTTTTAAAAAAAATTACTTAAAAAGTGCTTTCACTAAATTATGTTTCATAGAATAATATCTATTTAATATGATTTCTTGATTATATAAAAACTTAGTTACCTAAATAAATATAAAATTTGAAGAAGAAAAAAATTAACACCTTTTGATTATATATAAAGTCATTTACTTTGAACTAAATATAAAAGCTAATTAAAAATATCATACAATATGAACCAATAAAAGTATATGAGAGCAACCCGTCAGAAGCACTTCCTTACTAATACGAATTAAATTTAGCCGATCATAAAAAATAGTGATGTAAATAACATGATTCAAAAATATAAAAAAGTAAATATATAAAAAAAGTCTAAAAAAATTTAAAATTTACTGTGTACGTTTACATAAAAATTAAAGTTTGATCTTGAGTATACTATGTAATTTTCAAGCGACGAAATACGAATGAACCCCTTACACCACCCTAACTCTGGATGGAATACAAATGAAAAGGGCCCCGATATACACATTTTTTTGGTCTTGTGAGTTACAATAAGAGATGGCTATATGGTGTAGTTCTAAATTCAAACAATGAATAGTATTTAAAAAAGTGAATGGTCAAATACACCTCTAAAAAAAATTAATTTTTGAATTTCATATTTAAACTATTAAGTATGCAAGTTTTTTTTATCTAAACAATCACTAAATATTTATTGAAACACACTTCCACTATCAGTTGTTCCATTTTTCAACGTAAGTGATTGTGATATATTCATATTTCGCTAAATAATTAGTAATAATTCACACAAAAACCTCACACGCCTAATAATTTAGATATAAAATCATAAAATTTAAATCTTAAATCCATCTCTCGTCCCAAAGTAAAATGTCCACTTGGAAAAGTGAAATTAAGTGGGAAATGGATTAGGTGGGGAGGGTCATGGAAATTAGTCCAAAAGGTTAATGTCAAAGAGAAACAGCCACCAAAGTTGGCATTAGCATTTTGTTTTCTTTTATACTTTTTTTTAACCTCTATTTCTTCTTTTTTCCCAAATTCAAATTTAAAATTCTCTAAAACTTTACTGATTTTATAATTACATGACCTAGTAATGTATAATAACAATAGATTCAGTGAAATTCCATAAATAATTATTTTTAATTTTAATGACAAATTGGCATGAATAAGTATATATATTCAATATGCAATATCTAAAGTTAGGCTTGACAAAACCAGACAATTCATTTATAAAGGAAAAAAATATCATATATCAATATCTGAAGGTCAATATGATCAATTTGAGAATTGCCAGTACTACAGCAGAATCTCTTAGCCTTTTATTGGAAACAAAATATATTTGAACTCTGGCTCCTAGCTATAGTGGACTTTGTTGGTTATTGGAAAATATAATAATGGTAACTACATAGATCATTTTAGTGAAAACTTCATAAATGGTTATAAAATCCAAAATAATTACATATTTATATCCAAATCCAAAGTAATTCAAGAAATACTCATTCTCTCATAAATAATTACAGTCCATACCTCTCATTCATTAAGGCTGATAATTATCGCTTAATTGATACTAAATCAGTATCATATATTGTATTAGTATCATTAAGGCTGATAATTTCGCTTAACTGATACTAAATCAGTATCAAATACTGTATTGGTATCATTAAGGTTGATATATATATATATATATATATATATATATTGGTATCATTAAAGTTTCTTGTTCAAAAATTACTCATTAGTCAATGATACTATAAGGGTATAAGTATATTGTTATGGTATCATTAAGGTTTCTTGTTCAGAATTACTCATTAGTCAATGATACTATAAGAGTATATGTATATTGTTGTGGTATCATTAATGTTTCTCATTCAGAAATTACTCATTAGTCAATGATACTATAAGAATATATATATATTTTTATGGTATCATTAAGTTTTCTTATTTAGAAATTATTCATTAGTCAATGATAATATAAGAGTATATGTATATTGTTGTGGTATCATTAAGGTTTCTTGTTCAGAAATTACTCATTAATCAATGAAACTATAAGAAATTAATCATTAGTCAATGACTAATGAGTATCAATTACTCATTAGTATACAATGAAATTACTCTTACAGTTTCATTGATTAATGAGTTATTTCTGAACAAGAAACCTTAGTGATACCATTACAGTATATATATATATTGACTTAGTATCAATTACGCGAAATTATCAACCTTAATGATACCAATACAGTATATGATACCGATTTAGTATCAGTTAAACGAAATTATCAGCCTTAATGATACCAATACAGTATATGGTACCAATTTAGTATCAGTTAAACGAAATTAGCTAGGGGGTATATAGTGTAATTATTTAGTAGGGTATGAATGTAAAGGGGTATATGTTTGTAATTATTTTGCTTTTATGGGGTATTTGTTTAGTTTCCCCATAAAGTATTATTGGTTTCAATTTATTTGTCATATTTTAACCTAATACAGAGTTTTTAAAAGTAAAAAAAAAAAAACTTTTGAATTTTTGAGGTTATAAATAAAGATATGTCAAATGTACCCCAATATTCTTTAGTCTTATGGTCTTAAACTTATTATATAAAGAGTTGGAATTAAGGAATTATCAAAAAAGAAAAGTAGGATAAACAAATTAAAACGAAAGAAGTATAAGGTGTTTACATAGATAATATTTAAAAGTAGAGGAGTTCGCCCGTTTGGATTGGCTTAAAAAAAATAGTTTTTAAGTCAAAAAATAAAAAGTCAAACTTATATGACTTTTAAATCAAAAAATAAAAAGTAGGGAGAGTTCTACTTTTGATTTTTAACTTTTTTTAAAGATAATTTTCACTTATTTTAAGTTACTTTTAACTTTGTCAAGCATTCTCTAAATTTAGCCTTTTTTTCCATAAATTTATTAACATATCTTGATGCGGAGGTGGAGTTGGTATAGAGTTTGTGGGTTCGATGAATCAATAGTATTAATCTAAATCTTGTATTTATCAAAAGAAATTTATTAAATATGTATAAATTATTTAGTTTAGGACCCAATAATTTAAACGAATTGAAATTCTGAATTTATAAAGTTCAAATTCTGACTTCACCTCTCCCTCAAAGTGCTTACATGTTTGCTTGTGAAAATTATTTTGGTCTAAGAAATAGTGTGATCGAGCAAAAAATACCTATAACTAACATTTAATATTTGAAGCTCGTTTTAGAGTAAAATACCACATATTTTAAAATACTGATATAGATTTGACAAAAAAAATTACTAAAGAATGCTATCCCTAAATGAGCTCTACCCAGTGCGAATTCGAATTCGTCAAGCTTCAATGCAGATACCAAACACCAAATAAAAAACTAAAAAAGTCGATATAAAAAAAATATACCACACAAAAAGTTATTCCGTTGCCGGGATTTGAATCCGGATTCTAATTTCAAAGATGAGAATTGCCAGTGCTACAACGGAGTCGTTAGTTATAATATTGGGAACAAAATATATTTATTCATAAAAGAAACTTAATTCATATTATGGCACAAAACAACCTTAAATTATTTATTAAAAATCTTCATTTTTTCCAAATGTTTTCTTATCACAAATGGAACTTTTATTTTTCCTCTCAAATTAGGATACTTTGGCAAACTTAGAAATGTATCATCCGTGGTATATAAACATTTTTAAATTATTTATAAAATCTTAATTTTTTTCTATTCCTAAATGAAACTTTTATTTTCTCTCTCAAATTAGAATCAAATATAACCCTACAATTTCTTGAGGGGACTTCAGACATATAAATATTAGTTAAAGACAACTTCAGACATTTTTTTTACTTCCAAACGCATTACCTATGTTTTTGCGAATAGTTATGAAAAATAAAATGATAAAAACAATTCAAATATAAAGTTTGGAATTAAAAAACTACCAAAAAAGGAAAAAGATATTATTTTGAACAAACTAAAAAGAAAGTAGGAGAAATAAATTGAAACGGAGGAAATATAAATATTAACATATCTTAATGCAGAGGAGGAGTTAGTATAGAGTTTGCGGGTTCGATAAATTAATAGTTTTAGTCTAAATTTTGTATTTATAAAAAAAAAAATCATTAAATGTATATAAATTATTTATTTTAGGACCTAGTAATTCTTTTTAAAAAAAAAACTGAAAATTTGAACCTATAAACTTCAAATTCTGACTTCACTTCTGTCTCAAAGTACTTTCTTTGGATAAAGATGAAATTAATTTTTTTCCTTTCTAAAATTAAGATAATTTGGCAAACTTGGTAAAGAATGACATGTATGTGTTTATGTTCTCTTTGATTTTCTTTAACTATTTTCTTAAATGAGCGCTCCCTAGTAAGGATTTTTTTCATACCCAGGGTTTGAACCTCGTGAACTCTAATTAAGGGAGGAGCAGCCCCATCCATTGCACCACATCATTTGGTGGTAATTCCGCTCTAATTTAAATATGTGTGAAACCCTCTTTTTTTCTAGTTGATCTTTGTTTCAAAAGGCCTTTGTAGTAGCTCTACCCTGTACCGGTGTACCCTACTTTTCTTGTAGGTTTATCATTCAAATTATGAATGTGTGACATTATGTAACGACGGAGAATGATGCAATCTATCCAAACTTTGTATAAAACAATACAATACGATACAATACAATATAATATGATACATTATGAAACAATACATAAATACCATCCAAACAAAGTGTTAATTAGAGTCTCGATTCCGAACATTGGGTAAGGAAATATTCTTGGTAGAAAATGCTACCCCTAAATAGGCCCTATCTAGTGTGAATTCATATTAGTCAAACTTCAATGCGAGTAGCAAACACCAAATAAAAAATTAAAAAACAAATATAAAAAAAATATCACACAAAAAAATTATTCTGTTGCCGGGATTTGAACCCGGATTCCTTCATCAAAATGAGAATTGCCAATGCTACAACGGAGTCTTTGGTTATAATTGTGGGAATAAAATATATTTTTTATTGGTAAAGAAACTTAATTCACTTTATGGCACAAAGCAACCTTAAATTATTTATAACATCTTTTTTTTTTTCTTTTCACAAATGAAACTTTATTTTTCTTCTCAAATTAAGATTATTTGACAAACTTAAGAAAATATCATCTATGGTATATAAGCTCTCGTCTTTTCTTTCTTTAATTTTACCATATTTTATTTTATTTAAATTATGACTTCACCCTTGCTTCAAAGTACTTTCTTATGATAAAGATAAATTAATATTTTTTTTCTTCTCAAATTAAGATAATTTGGCAAACTTGGTATAGTAAGATATGTATGTGTTTCTGTTCTCTTTGATTTTCTTTTATTGTTTTCATTAGTTGTTTCTTAATTTTGCGTCCTTTGAAAATAACTTTTCTATCTTTATGAGATAGGGGTAAGATCTACATATACACACTATCTTTTCCCCATCTCACTCATAAAATATCACTGAATATGTTATTATTATCGTAATCTCTTAATGTTGCAACATACTTACATGTTTGCTAGTGAAAATTATTTAGGTCTAAAAAATTGTGTCTTCGACCAAAAACTACCTATAACTAATCCTGCTCTAATTTAGATATGTGTGAAATCCATTTTTTTTCTAGCATATCTTTGTTTCAAAAAGGCCTTTATGGGATTCGTATGAGGTGGAGCACTTGCAAAACATAATGAAATTCATGTGTGAGGCTTAATTTTATAAGACTTACATCTTAAACGTTAGATTATGTGCTTAAAACGCTTAATATTTAATGGTTGTTACCCCTTTAACAATAAAATGTCTCATATTTTAAAACAATAATTTAAATTTGACAAAAAAAAAACATTACAAGTGTTTTCTTTTTTACACTGACGCAGATGATTTCCCCTAAGGCACCGATGGACCAACACTTTCGATCCTTTCGAACAAAATCAAGACAAAGAAAATGATCTATACTATTAAGAATGTCATTTATTGAAAGATAGAAAAAAAGATAAAATTACATAACTGATAAAAGAAAGAATAGATCACCACATGATATGTCGGATGTTGTTGCTCCTTTCTTAATTAGAGATCTCGATACCGAGTCCTGGGTAAGAAAAAATTTGAGGTAGAAAACGCTAGCCCTAAATAATCCCTATCTAGTGCAAATTCATATTAGTCAAACTTCAATGCGAGTAGCAGATACCGAATAAAAAACCAAAAAACAAACCTAACAAAAAATATAACACACAAAAAATTTATTCCGTTGCCGGGATTTGAACCCGGATTCTTTCATCAAATATGAGAATTGCCAGTGCTACAACGGAGCCTTTGGTAATTATTTTGGGAACTAAATATATTTGTCATTAGTAATCACATTATGGCACAAAACAACCTTAAATTATTTATAACATCTTTTTTATTATTATTTTCACAAATGAAACTTTATTTTTCTTCTCAAATTAAGATTATTTGACAAGCTTAAAAAAAATATCATCTGTGGTATATAAATTCCCGTATTTTATTTATTTTATTTTACCATATTTTATTTTATTTTTCCGTAATTTTGAACTTATTTATGGTACATATTTTTCTAGTGAGATATATCATAGATTTATTTTATAACGAATGATAATGATGTGAGTGATTTTAGGTGGGAAGAGTTATAAGGTTAGACCTAAATACTAATTGAAAGTAGAAGAGTCAATTTGATCTTTTCCCCTTGAATATATTTACATAATTAACCTCAAAATTTCTTAAAACTAAGATGAAACTATTATTCTTTTTCCGTCTCAAATTAAGATAATTTGGAAAAGTAAGATTATGTTTGTTCTCTCCATGTTTTTTTCTTTTGTGAAAAACTATTGATCTTTTTTACAACTAATAGTATATTGTGATCTATTACAAAAGATTCTTTTTCCATTTTTTAAAACTTTATGTTATCAATTAATGAATTACATATAATTATCTTTTAAGTAAAATTGATCGATTCTACCGATATTTTTTTAACACCATCAATATATAGAACTTATAATACTCAAACACAAAAATGTCTCAACTTAAATCACAATCATATTGAAAACAATACAATATCCAACATCTATATATATAGAAACTAGATTATTTTCTCCAAGAAAATAAACTTGAATACAATCTCAACCATAAACAACTTTCAATTAATAAATAAGACACTTACCAATCAACACTTAGGCACAACCCACAATTCCATTTCAATCCCCACCAAAAAAAAAAAAAAAACTCTCCAAGAAAATACAAACAATGAAAAGGAAGCACCCTTAAATTATTATTCACGAATTAATTAGAAAAAGCCAAGAGAATGATCGATTCGATTCTGACTTTGTAGAGTCGATGCTGGTGTTACCTATCTTAAATTTTAAAACAAACAATTCAACTAATTAGGACATTGGAATCCATAGGGAACTTTCTTGGAGCAAACATTAAGAAGCAAGCTTAATGAGATAGGGAGATTAAGGTTAATCCCTAAAACATTAGCCTTAATAGCAGTACAAAGACAAAGGGCAGCTTCAACATCAGCAAGTCCAGAAATAAGACTACAACAAGGTTTCACTGGTGGTGAACCAACAACAACATTAACTAATCCAAGAACATTTGCACAAACACCTAACTTTAAGGTATCAATTGGACAAGTTTTGTATTTTGGTACATATGGTGGTGGTGGACATGATGGTTTTGGTTTTGGTTTTGGTTTTGGTTTAGGACAAGTGTTACAACTTGTAACAAATGTGAAGAAAATTAGGTTAAGGGAAAGGAAAAGAGCAAGAGTAGAAAAAAACTTCTTGGAAGCCATTGTGAAAAAGAAAAATAAAAATTTATGAATTCTTGATTTCAAGAATTGGTGAAATGGTGAGTGAAAAGATTGGTGAATGGATGGAGGTATTTATAGTGTTGAGATAGTAGATATATACATATCATAGTTTATTTATTTCCTTAGTCTTCATTTTAAAAATAATTATCACTTTAAAAGTTTAAAATAAAAGTTGATAATTATGTCCAACTATACTCTTAAAATTTAAAAAGTATGCACGATATTTAAGAGGAAAAATTCGACTACCTTTATTAATTAGGGATAATTTAGCAAACTATACTTTAATAATCGTAAAAGGAACTGAAACGACTGTTAAAATAGCATGGGGTATTTTTGTTGTTGTTGTTCTCTCTCAATCCATGTACTTCTCTTCTTTTAATTTTTGTTCTTGTTTTGTCACATAACATAGTTAATCTAATTTCATTTACCCAAAACAAGTTATAATTTAGGTAATACTCCAAGTGAATTCACAAATTTAGACATTTCTGAGGTTCAGTACCCTATTGGGTTGATTTACATACTATACAACAAGATTTTATTTGTGATAAAGTACAAATAATCTGCTTGAGATTGAGGCTCAACTATTAGTATTATTATTATTATTATTATTATGCTAAAAAAATTAAGCAAAAGTAGAATATATTCTTCTTACTATATTTATTTTGGTGTTATAATACACGCAAAATGGAGAAATTATAGGCACCCAAGTGACATTATGGTATTATCTTTGGCTCTATGCAAAAAACACAGCCAATATTTTGGAGGTTTGTTATGAATACACAAGTTGTATTCTGAATTTCTTGATCTGTTAATTAATTAATATTCATCAGTTTTTTTTCCAGCTAATTAATTTAATTATTAGAACACATAATTCTAGAGAAAAACAATGGGCTATATGTATATGGTATTGTCCACATTATATTAGTGATTGAGGGGTCCTCCTTTTTCAAAAAAATAATAATATATTTTTGTTTCATCAGCAGTGATTGTTTTCTTTTTGGAGTTTATCTAAAAAAAATGATTCTTTTTAGTTATAATTCAATTATTTCTCTTTTTATGGAATTTGTGTTGAAATTGAAAGAAATTAAATAGCTGCATTTCTAGTTTGTTTTGGGAAGGTATGAGTGAGAGATGGAAAGTTGCATGACCTCATGTGCATCACTGTTGTTTCATGTGTGAGGGAGGATGGGTCCACAAGCTTCTGAAAATGAATAGCGCGTACGTGATATTTTAAGCGAACTTCACATCGATAATAGTGGGGGAATCAAGATTTTTCATTCAAAAGTTTAAAATCTGAAGATCTAAACACATGAACTAATCAAATGGAGTTCGACATCTACTACATATACATAAAAAATAAAAAAAAATCATGTATAAATCATATAATTTCCACCGAAGGAGTTCAGTTAAACCCCGGACCACAAGTTGATTCTGCCCCTGATCAGAAATGGGAAAAGAAAGTAAAAAGGTTTAGAAAGGCAAAACTCAAGTTTATATGGTAAACATGCGGTTTCGGAGTTTGATGTAGCTTAGCCCCAAAGTCGAATTTGTATAGACCTAGAGTCAAAGTAGACAATATGTGTCATGGATTTAAGTCGTGACATTATGATCATGTGAAACTCAATTGATAATCAAATGAATTTAACTTATACAGATTTCGAAATTGAATCGAGGAATGCAATTACAAATTTTTAATGGAATAATTTGTAATTTATGACTATAAGATTAATTCATTCTTTTACGAATCAATATTATAATTGAAAGCATCAGTTAATAAGTCTACGATTTTTACTATGCCTGACTAATTAATCAATTTTGAAGAAAAAAAGGTGTAAAAGAAGTAAAATTATTATTTACTGGTCTTCTTAAAAGAATAAGACATTTGATTTTTGAATGTTTTGATTAAAAGCAAAAACATTTTACTTTTGATTACTCTTGATTGCTCCATGATTGTTGCTATTGATTGTCATTTATCCACAAAGAAAGTTATCTCTTTCTAGCAAAACACATACTTGTCCACACAAGTTCTGATTGAAAAATTAGTAAGAAAAATAATAGAAGATTGCAGTTTTGGATTTCTTAGTATTAAACGAGTTATGTAAAAGCTTTAACGGGATAGTTATTCTTTTAATTCGTTCAAATTATATTATTAAATTATTTTGTAAGATTTATGATCTTAGAATTGATACTTCCAATGTACATATTCTAACAAACACATCCTAGTTGAATGTATAGTTAGCTAGGTTTTGTTCTTATGGTATGAAACATCTCTTTCAAAATCTCTCTACTTGGCCTTTGAAGTCATTTTCCCATACCTACTTTTACTATTGCATTAGAAATTCAATCTCCATATCTCATTTAGAAGTAAAAGAGCACTTGAACATTAATATTTGAAACACCACCCCAATAAGAAAGTGTTTGAATTGGAGTTCAAAAAAAAAGTGTACATGTTCAAATCGTGTTTAGATATGAATTTTACTTTAAAAGAGGAATTTATAAAAGTTTGTAGATGTCCATCAATAGAGGTGGTAAAATTAGTTTATGAAATCATAATTCGCTCGATTCGCCTAAGTTTGGGTTGATTATTGACTCATTCATTTATTAGCTCAATCAATTCAACTCATTTCATTCCATCAAAATTTGAGTTGATATCTAGCCCAAATTGATCCATGAAAAATCTTGTCAAAAAACTTTTTAAAAGAAGACATTTATTTTATTTGATAGATTATATATAGCCATACCAAAAAAAATAAAAAAATTATAGGGTACTAAAAATTACAAAAGAACACATAACACAATTAAAACTAGTTAGAGTTAGACAGGTTGGGTTATGATCCACATTTTAGCTCATTTCAGCCTAAATAATTTTTGAATTTATGAATTCAACCCATTTTAACTGTACAAATTCAATTCAACCCGCTCATTTACCACATATATTCATCTTGACTTATAAGAAAAGGAAAAGAAAATAAGATGAATCAATGTTGGTTTGCCATTGTGCTTCGAGCTCGGGCTTTCCATATATCATGGACCCGAGTTATTTGATACATAGATTGATGGGAAATAGCAGATATCCGATAAAATAATTGACATATACATAAATGAATGGGTAGTATATGGGGCGATTTGGTTCGATTTGTTTTATCAAAACCAAATAACTTGTATCGATTTGGTCAATTTTTTCTTCACGTGAATATTCTTTCAATTATTATTTTTTTGGATTTGATAAAGTTTTGATAAATCAAATATATGTTTAGTAGAAATTAACAACATATGTAGTTATGTACCATTAAACACGTGGTAGTTATTTCTTAGTCTAACAATAATTTTTCTAGATGTACTCGTTTAAACTTTACGAAATTTTAATAATTAAATACAAAAATCAATATAAAATCTGAAAACTGATACACTTTGTTTAATTTTAATTTTAATTATTATCAATAATACACCATATCAAATTCGAAGAAAAATGGTGTTGTTCTCTCGAACTCGACAAGTAATTACACTGTATATATAAAATAGATTTTTTATGTTTATATATAGATAAAAAAAATGAATTCCCTTAAATAACATGCAATAGGTTAGCTCCGTATACACTCCAATCGATATGGGATATTTGATATATTCTATTTATTTATTTTAAACAGTCAGAGAATATATATTTTTAATTATAATTTTTTTAAATATTTTTTAAATTACTAATTATTATAACTTATAATACTTTTAACATAATTTATAAATATTTAAGTTTTATTTTTAAAAAAAAAAAATCTTATGTATAAATTCATACTCATCACTACATTTATTTATTACAAAAGAACAAAGATACCGCCAGCTTAGGATGTTTTTTTTGACATGTCCAAAAATTATCATAGTAGATTTCTAGGGAACATAAATGGGGGATGAACTCTTGTGAGGAAAAAAAAATATCTACAGTCATTATCTTCTTTTTTAAAAATATAAGAAAAAAATATAGATTCATTATTTTTTTTTAATATAAGAAAAAAAATGTAGTCATTATCGTTATAATCAATGAGCATTTTGTCTCTCTTTATATTAATTTAAATATCTTGTGAGAAGGTCCAAAAAGCTAGGTCCTCATACTAAGTTTTATTGCAATATATTCTTTTTTGAAAAAAACTTAAGACCTACTTATGGCATTATAAGTGTCTCATATTTTATTTAAATCGTGAAGTTGATTTAGGCCTCGTATGTTTTTATTGACGTCTGAATCTGAATGCGTGTTTAAATATTAAGATGTTGCATTAAAATTTAGAGGTCTGAATCTAAATACGTATTTGAATATTAAGATGTTGCATTAAAATATGAATATTAAATAGTTAAGTATGTTTTAACAAAATATTTTGTGTCGTTGTGTGTCAATTTAAGATGGTGGTGACTGACGATAATGATAATGATTGCAAAAGATGGCATTGATCATGAAATACATGGTCATTACTCTTACTATTACGTGTTGTAGTGCAACAGTAGAATTTTACACAAGAAAGATCACATCACATATAGAACAACCCCAAATACATTCATTAAAAGAAAAGGGTTATTTGACTAGAGTAGTTTAAGGTATCTGAACCTAATTCTACAAAATTTCTACTGAACAAAAAATTTAAAGCAGAGACAATCAATTTGGCATGTTGAGCAACAGTTGACATTTCCAGCAAATTTCACGAAAGATAACCGATTTGAAGCCATGATTATGACAGTTTTAACAGACTTGTTCTTCAATTGAAATTTCAATATCACGTCATGCTATCTCGAAAGCCCAGATCACACTGAAGAAAATCTTACAAGCCAACCCAATATGAGCGACCATTGCAGTTGTGTATAGGAGATGATGAGCTTGGAGAAGTCACGCCCCACTCGTACCAAACCTATTTTTCATCAAGCAAAAAGTCAATGAAGATGGGTTCTTGAGTATGGAGATTTATATTATGGACATGGATTCAGGGATATTTGCTTCTACAACATGGGGAAACTCACTTCAGCCCGAAATTTATTCAAATCACTCCATGTAGTTATCCTCAAAAGCATTACACTATGTGATACAGAATGGGAAGTACACAAACATGCATACCTTTGAAGTACCACAACAACGCCAAATATGAACTTCTAGAGGAATGCCCGGTTGAACACACATAGGTGTCCGCAATGGGAAAAATATAGGGAACCTGATAAGAATGAGTAAGAAATTGTTAATAATTAAACCCTGATCAAAATAACAGCTATAGAGATGGTGTTTGAATATACAAATATCACTTTCGATAAAGTCTCCTAATGGTTTAGTTGGGCTTCACCAAAAATAGTGTTACAAGAAAAAGATTTACTATATATCTACCCTCAAGGTTAAACAAATTTTTTTAAAAAAGGTAGGTCAAGTGCCTCTACAAACCCCTAGAAAAAAGTAGGCAGAATAAAGAATATCATACCAGCTGAACATGTTAGGCGTTGCTGTTGATGGTTCAATACCAAGATGAACATCCTTGTAAAGTACAGCATCAAAATAGCCAGCAAATCCTGTTTTTCATAGGTAAAATCAATGAGAAGTAGAGAAGTAAACAGAAACTATTCTTGTATAAAGCTTTAGTAAATCAAGCATTGGTAAAACCAACAATCTAACACCAAATCAGTTCAAAAGATTACCCAGAACTACGTACTACTTTCTACCACTCCCTTTGCTCATGGGAAGAAGATAAATTCCACATGCTGGACATTTAAACCAGACGATAATACTTGACAGCATTAAACACTAAAAGGGAAACCTTTTTCTTTATATGTTCATCGATAGATTACCATTGGCATCAATAAAATGAAGTCACAAGGATGAACGACTTCTCCTCACTTAAAAGCAAAAAACAGACGGGAAACAATTGAGCAGAAGTAGTGCACATTCCTTGTAAACTAGGTACAAGTGAAACCAACCCCCACTTGCCAAAACCTTTATGCCTCAACCCCAAGCTAGTTTGGAACAGCTATATGAATTCTCAATATCCATTTGGATAAAGCAAATGGACCGGTTAAGATCCAGAGGGTTGAACTCAATCCACAGTGCAGAAAACATTCGCATATGCCGGTATCCAATACTAATCTTACAATCCCGGCAGTGAAAGGGGAGATGAAAAAGATGAACACACCGAAGCCCAAAAAGACCTTCAATTGCTAGATGTTTTTGCACATTCATGCTTATCCAAATCAAATGAATAAAAAGGATTCTTCACTAAATATTCATCAACTTTGGTTTTTCCTCAAGTTACTATAATTTTCAAGTTCTAAGATATATATAAATATTATTTAGCATAAAATCAATGCTTATAATCTAAGTTGCTCGGACTCTTCACTTTCGGTGCCGCACCCGTGCCGACACGACGTGGGTGTGGGTGTGGGATCCGTACCCGATTTGGTCAACCGATTTTGGATACTTTTACCAAATTCGAGGGAGAAATTTTGGACAAATTTAATGATTTCTGTAATCAAAACTTTCCTTTTATATATAAATTGAATTTGATGAAAATGGAAAACCTTGTATATATAAATTTCTATTGCCACTCCCTTTCCTTTTATCTCCTTCCAAGATTCTCCTCTTGATCATTATTTTCTCCTCGAGTTCTCTACATAATATCTCATAATTTAGGTTTTATAACTCTATTTTTAGCCAAATCCCCTCACCCGTATTCGACATGGATCCGTATCCCCGAATCTTAAAATTTAGGTCATAGAGGATCCAACCTCTAGATCCGCACCCATATCGGACACCCGCACCCGAGTCCGAGCAACTTAGCTTATAATTTCTTAAAAGAGGTTTTACTGGGGTCAGGTCAAAAGCCCAATCAGAAATTGTTGAATAAATTAAAACAATTGCACAAACAGATTTATTGTTAGGACAGAACCAGGAAAAACAACAAGAGTTGAATTGCAGACATGCCCAGCTATCCATCAAAGACAATATATATCATATGCTCCGACTAAAAGGTTAAACCACTAGCCCAGTGAATAAAAATAAATAAAGCTATGGTTCAACAGTTGAGTTAATTGTGAAACTAGTAATACAGGAACATCATTTTTGTTCTGGATTGATGTTAGACTAGGTTCAATGTGTATCTCTATGATTTTCTTTACTGTATCTATCTTTACACCATCATTCACTAAAGACTAAGGCAACAGTTCGACTATATTATCCAGCAACAATTTCACAATGGGAGTGTGTTTAGACACCCATCTTTCTTTTCTTTTTTGAAAATGGTAATGTTTTAGACACCCCTCTTCTTTGTCACCCATGATCACAAATTTCTGAGTATGTAGCTGACTAGTAACTACAAATATCATTCTTCATATTTATGGCATTTCCAGACAAAGTAAAGCACATGAAATCAGTACGAGCATAACAAATACCATGAACCAGGGCTGATCCAGTATCAGTGGGTATCTCAAAACGTAGCTTCGTATACCGATGATTGCTTTTCCTAGTTGAGTCCTCTGGATGATTGAATGTAAAGACCTAACAAAACATAGAATAACCAAATGTAAGTTACAGAAGTGATAGCTCCTCCCAATGACATACATGAACACATTGCATCAAGGAATACATTAGAATTGGCACCAGTGGAACCTATGTCTTCTTTCCTTTATAATTCTATTCTTCTTGTGTGATTTTCCCTCTTTAAATTTCTAGTGCAAGAAAGTACTGTTAAAATCAGGTTCTCTTTACATTCTGTAGGACATATGATGTGGTTCACTACAGTGAGGTAGGAATGAGATGCACCACACTCCAATTTTTCGTTCTTCAAAGCATCATTAATTTTTCGTTCTTTTCTCCCCTGCTCTTGTGGAAAACATGGGTGTTATGTCTGATTCATGTTCTGACTTTACCGCTCATGGAACACATGGAGTAGATTCAATTAATTGTACAAATTTCATTATGTTTATGTACTAAGCTCTTTTTGCCTTTTCCCAATAATAGTTGCAACATTTGAAGGGAGAGAACTAACAAAGATAACTTTATGAATCTCATAAGAGTACAAACAACTCTTATGAGTGTTTTGAACACTTTGCAATGTTTAGTCTTTTCAACAGTGTATAAACTTATTTTCTGATCTCAATTCTAGAAAGTTATAGAACTTAAATCAAGATTCTTCTGACTTAAATGAACTTACTGGTTGAGGAGAAGTAAGCCTTGCTACACGGTGGAACTTGACAACATAAGCAGTTTCGAAGTGCACAAGATCTTTGTGAGATTTAATCTGTGACAATAGCATCAATCCATGTAACAGCTAAAAAAGGTAAGACAGAAAATGCAAACTCAAAATGGAGGTCAATGAACCCCATATATATAATATAAAAAGATGAGTGCTCACATCATTGTATAATTTTGAAGCAGTCACAGGCTGGAAAAAACTTGTATACCTGAGATAAGCAAAGTAATTAAATATCATGGCATACTAGTAAATATTTCTAGGTATAGAGGAAAATATTCCATTTTTAGGTCGATTGAGAAATTTGCAGTCAAGGATATATTAAATAGTGAAACTACAGGGAGAAGTGAGAAGAAAGACATCATGTGTCGAGGAGACAAATCCCCATTTTATGTGTTTAAGTCACCAAAAGGTAATTAAGTGCTCCTCTTGGAATCACTGTACCTCTCCAAATAAGCTCAACCGGAACCACACAAATCTAAAATTATCAGACATGAGAACTAATGAGTACTTTCCTAAGGCAGATGCTTGCAAACGAGCAACATTAACCCATACTCATATGATTTTCACCACCAGAGAAGGAACTCTGTGGATCGTGTTAAACCAGCGTATATCCTTGAATATGAAAAGCAAATGACTATAAAATATCTGAACACATACGATGATGGAATTGAAATTCCATCTTCTTTCAGGAATCTTTGAGCACCATCAAGACACTCAGGTGACAGCTCATTGTCTCCAAATGACCCAAGCAATTCACTAACCTGTATTAGTAAAAAATAAATGATGAGAGGAATTCAAATGAGAATTCGCAAATGAAAGATCAAACATTATATTTTATGGATAAAATGGTATGTTTCTTCATCCGAAGAGTTAGTTAATACCAAAATGTCAGCTTTCTCGGGAGCATCCCAGCAGCGCATGTCACTTGAAACTATGGTGACAAGTTTTCCCCAGCCCTCAATCTTTAGTAAGCTCTGTCTCAAAAATAGCGTTCACCAAAGAAATAAAGAAAACACTAGTGAGAGTCCGCTAACATAGTAAAGTAGAAGTCTGTCTGCTCCCAAATCTTCCAACAAAGAGTTTATGGAAAGAGATTAAAACATCAATTAACAAGTTCGATTTTCCATCAAATTTGAAGTCAACAAAGACCCCGATTTTATATTATTATTTTTTCAGTTTCAAAAAAAACAAAGACCCTGACTCCATAACTGATGTCACATGCACTAAACTAAGGAAACTCTACGGATTCAGTCCAGTTCAACTAGTTATTCCTTAATCCAATCTACACTGTCCAGGATCCACCAACAACAACAACACCAGTGTAATCCAACAAGTGAGATCTAAGGAGGGGAGGATGTACGCAAACCTTACCCACACCTTCGTGGGGTAGAGACTAGAGAGACATTTTCCGATAGACCGTCGGCTCAAAAGACATGTATCCAACGCAAGAGGAGCCACAAACTAGTAAAATTCTTAATTCAAGCAGAGTTATCATTTTCTTTCGTTAGAAGACCAAGTGGAGTACTCTTTACTCCAGTAAGAATGAAGATAAGGTAATATTCTTGTTTTGATAGATTTGATATGGACTTACATAGAATGTATACATGGACAAAGAGGCCAACTCAAACCTAGCAGAGGTTAGATGCCAGGAAAACAGAATTTTCTCTAGTATGCAAATTATGCTTTTCTCCGTTCACATATATCAGGTACATGTAACATTTTTATAACCATCAGTTATATGTAATATGTCTCTTTGCGCACTACACATTTTGGGATGTCTCACCATGTTTGACGCCATTCCATTTCTATTCAACTTTCACAAGATTCAAGAGTTCAAATTCATTAAATTTACACTAGCATATTAGCAGCCCAAAAATTTAGAAATCCAGCTATTTCCGCATTTTCTTTTTTCAACTAGCTTGAATAGCTACTGGAGTTTATGAGAACTAAACACATTCTAGACTTGAGAAGAAAATGAATAGCAGCAAAGGCCACACATCAAAAGTTCACGAAACTAAGTTACAAAATACAACAGTAAATTGATTACATGTAGCGTGACGATTGCATTTGGATTTTTCTCGACAGCATAAACTTTCAACTTGCGTCCAGTCTCTTCAGCAGCCTGTCAGCAACAAGGTAAACAAAAAACATAAGATGATTTATTGGCACAAGGAAAATGCATATTTTCCATCTTCTTCCTTGTTTTGACATTCTCTAGAGGAAGACATTTAAACCTGCAGTGAAGCTCTGACAAGAGGTCCACGTCCAGCTCCAACAACCATCAAGACCTGCAACAAGCATTTGAAGAAGTCACATTAACAGCTGAGGATGCCACTAAAAGTAAACTCAAGACAACATCCCGAGCTGTTTAAATGAGTAAGTTAACATCAAAAGCAAGACAGATAATTCCCAAGAGAAAACCCTTACAGTAGTGATTGTAGATGCCTTTTCATCTGGAACCCTGTCCACTAAAGCTTTTGCAACCGCTCTTTGATACTGCCAGAATAGGAGTCAACAGTGATCATGGAATACAATTATACTAGTAAAGCAATATAGTTGAGGCACAATACTAATTAAACCACAAACTTCCTCATCATGCAGGGAAAGGAAATTGCGAATAATTGAAAGGACTAGGTAAAGGAATTAAGTGAAAGAGAGATAATAAGGTATAACTATAACATGTGTGTGGGTTCAAGTATGTATTTTGAGAAGGATGATGCAACAACAACAACAACAACAAACCCAATATACAGAAGGATGATACAAATATGAAAAACAAAGCAATCACGCAGTTATAGTTTTCAACAATATGATTAACGAGGCAAAACATTTAATACACAGCCCAAAAAAGAGCCTATGGTTTCCTTCTTCAGATGGGAAAATTTTTGTTGTACTCAAGGGCTTTTACTGGTAAGGATGCAAGTTAGAGAAAGCGCAACCATCATTCAATGTCTTCAAAATGCAAAAGAATGAATTATTAGGATAGCGAATTCAAATAATCCTTTGATATAGAAGGACTATAAGGTACGGTTTAGAAGAATTTTGTTCATTATCGGATCAATTCCAAGTTTCTAATTCCAACTTGAACATATATCTGAATTGCAGTCTGCAATTAGATAAAATTATGAGATTCCTAAACCAGCATCACAAGAAAATATTTGAGGAAAAGCTAAGGAATATACAGAGTGTTCTGGAAAGCAAGCGCTTCATAAAGTGATGAAGCAAGGAGATGCGAGGTGAAGTCGCTTTGAAGACCTGAAGCGAGACTGTTGAAGAGAAGTGATTGCCTCCAGTGCAGAAGCGCGCTTCAGCACGATGAATGAAGCGGTTGTTTTATGTTGAAACCTTTTTAGAAGGTCAATTTTAAGGAAACAAATAAGTCGCAAATTCAGAAACCCTATTTCATGACTTGCAAAAAGCTCGGCTAGGGTTTTGCAGCTCTTCTTCTTTGCTTTCAGGTAATTTCTTCCTCTTATAAATTCTTCTTCTTCTTTTGTCTTCTTCTTCTTGCTAGTGCGGCTAGCGCTAGGGTTCTTCTTTCTTCTTATTATTATTATTTTTTTATACACTCTTCTTTGCTCTGTTTTTTTCTCGACTCTGGTCTTTCTTTTTTTTTTTTAAGAAAAATTGAGCTCCGTTCTCTTATTCACATCTACAGTTCTTCCCTGTTTCATTTTTCGCCTGGCTGAATTTTTTTGCTAGTGCTCTGTTTTTTTTCTTGACGTCTGCTGCTGCCTGCTAGTGCTCTGTTTTTTCACTTCTGCTAGTGTTCTGGGAAAAAAAATGTAACTGCCTAGCTAAAAAAATTTCTTAACAGCTAACAGAGATTATATATGTTGCTGAATTATTTTTTTCTTAATAGTGATAAAATATGTTGCTATTTTTTCCTTAACAGTGATGGTGATTAAAAATGTTTCAGTCTGACCCGGCTTGGAAATGCGGTAGAAGAGCGAATGAGACCAATAGGAGCAAAGTTACATGTATTTTTTGTGACAATAAATTTCAAGGCGGAATTTTTCACCACAAACAACATCTTGCACATTGTGCAAAATGCCTGGAGATTGTGAGGGAAGAAATAAAAAGGCATGTTGAGGGAAAAAAAAGGAGCTAAAAAGTTAAATGTCAGATCAACCAAATGTGACTAATCTTGACGATGATGATGATGAAGAAGAAGAAGAAGAAATGGAAGAGGGTGAAGTTGCAGATTTGTCGCTTCCTGCAAAATCACAAAAAGGGGCAAAGAACGCAATAGTCTCATCAAGTTGTGGATCAATAGGTAGGAAAAGCCCTTTAGAGTATTATTTTCCGTAGAAGTCAGGAGATAATACAGGGAAAAGCAATTAAAAAAAGTTTGCATGATGTTACCAAGGAACATTTGAGGGAATGTGCAGTTGCAGCCTTTTCATGGTAGGTTTATGATGCAGGGATCCCCTTCAATTGTGTCAATTCTAATAAACCCTTTTGGAACCTTCATTGAGGCAGTAGACCAATGTGGTCCAAGAATGAAGCCCCCCACTTATCATGAAGTTAGTTATCTAACTAAAGAAGTGGAAGAGACAAATAAATTGTGGAGGATCATTGGGTAGAATGGAACAAATTTGAACGTTCCATTATGATGGATAAGAGGATGACAAGAACCAGGAAAATGACCATCAATGTGTTGATGAATTCTCCAAAGAGAAGCTTATTTCTTGAATCCATTGATGCGAGCAACTCGTCCATTGATTCCATCAAAATGTTCTCCTTCTTTCAAAACACTATATAGAAGATTGGTGCAGAGAACGTTGTTCAAATTGTTACAAATAATGCAGCTGAAAATGTTAAAGCGAGTGATATGTTGAAGGGAGTGTTCCCTCACATATATTGGACTCCAAGTGCAGCTCATTATATATATTTGATGTTCGAGGACATTTTCAAGGAAAGACCTTTCACATGTGCTTTCACTAAAGCAGTTAGGGTATATTCTTATCAATGTTTCGTGGAGTGCGAAGCAGAAAAAAAAGACAAGGCCCCACTTCACTCTTTAAGAGAAGCACTCTTTCCTTTGAAGTGAAGCGCAATTCAAAAGAAAAAAGACCAAAACAAATAGTCAATATATATGACCAAAAGTTCAAATTAAAAACTAAAAAGTAGATATCACAAAATCTTCCATATACCGGCCATAGGACAAACAAAATCAAAATTATTAATGGTTCAACATCCAATTCTTATTCTTCTACAACTCTACTTCCACAAGATTGTCAAAATCTTTTATTTCTCAATTATCATTATACTGCTCATCATCTTCTTCAACTCCATCATCATCTCTTTCAACTTCATCAACTAGGGATAGACTTGTAGCTACTTCATTTCCCCTCCTATGTAAGCTTAAAGTACCCCCCCCCCTTAAACCATAATGGTTCTCCTCAACTCCACTTGCCTCTACAGCTACACCCCAAGTGAAAGCAGAACATCTCTCAAAAATTGTTTTATCTTTAGCATTCGTAACTCCACTTAGTCATTCATTGATATCATCAATATTATGCAAAAGAACTGGATCAATTACATTGCGAGCGTTATAACGACGCCTTAATGTTCTATTATATTTATGAACACTAGATCATTGAGGAATAGACTAACCCTGAAGCAGCTCAATGACCTAGTGTTCATAGAATACAATAGAACTTTGAGGCGTCTTTACAATGCTAGCAATCCAATTGATCCAATTCTTTTGGATAATATTGATGATATCAATGAATGACTAATCGGAGTTGGAATGCTAAAGATGAAGCATTTTTTTAGGGAGATTCTGATTTCACTTGGAGTGTTGATGCGGAGGCAAGTGGAGTTGAGGAGAACCATTATGGTTTAAGGGGAATACTTAAAGCTTACATAGGAGGAGAAAAGAAGTAGCTACAAGTCTATCCTAGTTGATGAAATTGAAAAGGATGATGATGGAGTTGAAGAAGATGATAAGCAATATAATGATAATTGAGGAATACAAGATTTAAAAATCTTGTAGAGGTAGAATTATAGAAGAATAAGAATTAGATGTTGAACCATTAGTATCTTTGATTTTATTTGTCCTATGGTCTATGGAATTTTGTGATATCTACTTTTAGTTTTTAATTTGAACTTTTGCTTATGTATATTGTCTCTATTTATTTTGGTCTTTTTTCTTTTAAATTATGTTTCACTTCAATTAAATGAGCGCTTCGCTTAAAGCGTGACGCGGGGTCTTGTAGCTTTTTTCTGCTCCGTGCTCACCAAAAATCTGAATACACACAAGCACAATGAAAGAGTATGATCTCTTGCTAACACCATGTTGTCAACATCTACATACCTCCTTAACTGGGGCAGCCCCTTGTTTCTCCCAAAAACAATAGATGATAACATATTAAATTTCAACAGATATTTTTCTTTCAATCAGAAAGGAGCACATATCAAGCATATGATAGTTGCAGAAGTATGCCAGTATCAGTTTCTTTTGTAAAAGCCACATTGCTTAGCACTTCAGAACATTCTAAACTATAGCAACTACAAACAAGCCCCTGACTAAGTTTAGTTTTAAGTTTTACTGCCAGACAATAAGCTTACACGTACCTGTACGTACTTGGTCGTGTCTTTCTCAAATGTTTCATAAGTTTGGGCCTCCAAATTGTCCATGAGAGGCTGAAGGAAAGAAATAACTTAAAAAAAGTTCAGCTACCATATACTTATAGAAGAAAATTATGAAGATACAGAATAAAGCATGCACCTGTAAGGGAGACTGTAAGTAATCTCTATAACCAAGCTGAATAAGAAAAAAGTCGGAGTGTCATTGAAACTTAATACAAACAAACCAACAGGTCAACAACATCCCCAAACGCACAGGAGATACACTACCTCAAAGCGTTCTTGTTCAGGAAGTGGATCCATCTTCTGGTACAAATAAGCAATGTAGTCCAGGTATGACCTTAGCGGATGTCGCTGCATGCCTGAACAATGTTAATACAAACTAAAGCAATCTTCCTAACAATAAGACTGAACATAAAGGAATAGATAACCTAATGCATGCATTCCCATAGGTGCATGCTCTGGCGATTGAGAAAGAGAATATGGTGGTCAATTGTTTTATAGGGATACCAAGGGCTTCATGAAGGATACAAATTTCATAGGGCCATCAGATGCAAATAGGACAGGATTGAAGAATTTTGACTGATGGTGGAAAGGGGGAAGACTTTATGGTTTGAAATTGATAGGAACAAACTCTTTTATGGTTAGATCTTATTATATAGAGTTAAGCGAAGGAGACAAGAGTGTGATAGAGAAAAAATATGTCGTACCAAAGCATCGAAGAGATGGTCTGCTTGGTTAGTAGTTGGTGCTATATTGATGACAAATAATTAAAGGAGATGGGGGTGAATGTGTGAATTGGTGTTTCATATACATGGAATATGTAGAGGATAGAGGTCATCTTTTGTTGCACTTTAGCCATGACTGGACGACCAAAATGGTGGTTTTGTGGATATTTAACATATCATGATATAACCGGTGATAATGGAAAAAGAAACTGCAAAGTAGGACAACCAAAAGACCGGAGTGAAACTAAGGCAGCTTAATATACATCACTTTCACTTTCTGATTATCAAAATAAATCTCAAATCCAGTTCAACGCCATACCCTCAACGCCCTCACTTTGATTATTACTATTGTGAGAATTTGACACTGAAGTTCCCATGGGGAGATTATGCATTTGTTGTCCAGAGATGACTATCTGCAGGAGACATTTGCAAGAGAGTTCATGGTAAGATACCAAAAATGATGAAAATCATATGATTATCTAACAAGACAAGGCGAAGAATCGAATGCAGATAACAAATCAGGAGATAACTCAGCATATGAAAATGAGTAGACATGACAACAAGATAACATATTCTCAACTTGCTACCCAATGGTTAGATGTTATGAAGATGCTACACTCAAATCGGTAGCCTAAGCACATTAAACAAAAAATATATGAGCTTCAAAAAGATCATTCAATCTAATGAAAATATTGAAACCCCTGATAAACAGATGAATTACTATAAAACCATATAAGAAATGTTGCATTTCCATCAAGTACCAATACATGTACATGTTACTAGAGCAAAAACTTCAGTTACTCATTTGTAGGCAATTTTTTTAAAACCGATTTGGACCAAACTGAAGAACCTACCAATGTATCAGCTCAAACCACAAGCTATGTACAAAATGTAGGTAATGAGTTACTAAAAATGACTAAAACTGGAATAAGTGCACATAACACAAGAAATCTTGATAAACAAAATGGCGGTAGTGTAAGTACTACTTGCCCACTTCCTCTCCAGTTTCAAACAACATCAATTCCCTTCAACTCCCCTAACACTCAGTGTCCTACTTGCTCTTCAGTTTTATGGCATCCCAATTTAGTTCACCTCCTCAAACACTCTACCCTTTTAATCAAGTTAATAAAACTACTCTTAACAGTCGAATTATCATTTCTATTTCTCCTTCATACTCTACACGCAATTTTCTTCCACCAGGCAATGCTCCAATTCTCTTTCAAGATCCTGCCTTGTAACTGGCTATTCATATGACCAGGCTACTGAGCTTTCTTCTTCATCTATAATCCCCTTCCCCAGAAATGAGTCACCGACAAGTGGTCCATGCGTTTACCACCACTGTGTACCTACACCAAGATTGACTCAGAACTTTTAGTTGCTTTCCTAATGAAACTAGACAGTGAAACCAAACACTCGGGTTTTCATCGGCGGCTGTATTACATTCTGGTAGGGACCCAATTTCCTTTTTCACACCACTTTGCAGCAATTGTTATGCTAAACTATTTTTTGCAGGACTCGTAGAGAATGAATAACATAATTTAAAACATATGTCGAAGATGAATCACCTAGAATAGAAGCATTTCCCAGAATTATTTTATCAAACGTGGCTAACCTTTCATGTCGATTTGCTATGTCGCCCAATAATTTTTGTTTTTCCTTAAACTTCTCTTCAGGGTTGACGAGTCAATTACCATGACAGAGTTAGTTTGGTTAGGTACCTTGCTGAAGATCTGCCAGTACACATGGAACCCGGACTATTGGGTAGTCTATTCTGCTGCATCTCATTCAGCTTAACCTATTTCCCACCCCAAATATGCTATATTTTTTTTATCACAAAGAGCACCAAGTGGCTACTTCACATTGTTAAGAAGTAGTTACAGCTCAAAAATTGTCTTGCAATATGTTTTTTTGTGCTTTTTGTAATAACTAAGAAATTGGTTGTTTCCAGATCCAAGAGTCGGTGGATAGCTAAAAAGCCTTACAATATTCTGCCTGTGCATGGCATAGACCAATCAGAGATTGTTTGTATAGTCAATGTGTTCTTTTCTAGACATACTTCGCAGTTTCCCAGTTATCACTAACTATCCCATATCCACGTTCAGTTCTGACTGGATGATTCTATCTTCTTTTCTCTCAGCATGATTATATGTGTGTCCACCAAATGGTTGAATTTTTTGTGACACCTGATACTATAGACCTGTTCTTTTTTCTTCGCAGGGCAGATGTCATCATCCTTCCAGTGCTCTGCGTAATGAAAGACAACACATGAGACTCTGTTCATCGCTACTAACCCTGCTCCTGAACCTCCTATTTTTAACGATCACATACCATGCTAACATTCCATCACGTCATAGGTCTTCTCCCCTACAACGGAGTTACAGAAGAGTCATTTCCATTGAGCAGTAGCTGGCTGAAGTATCTTAGGATAAAAAGACCAATTTTGGCAGCTGCCAACATGCCATTATGTTTCTTCCTAGCCTGCATTAGCATTCTAATGCTTCCAGATCTCCTAATTAGGCGGCTAATCCTTCTATCTCCTTCCAGCCATCGCCTTATCTTACATACTTGTCGCCAAAGTAATAATTGTGTCAAATGGTCAAAATTCAAATTGAACAACTAGAATTGGTTTCCAGCAATTTATTTAACCTAGAGCACCAGATTCCAAGACACTTAAAGCAATTCTGCTTTGGTTGCGAAAAGAACAGGTTAGTTCAGTTAGGGAAACTACACAACAACCAGCCAAAGAAAACCATGTCCACATGATATTGGACAGTTCCTGGAAGGATTTATATAGTCCCTGTAAAAGAGATACAAAGCAAACCACAGAAGCCCCTTATTAGAACAGTTAAGGTCAATGGAATTGTGCTCAAGTTACATGCATCCTTCACATACTTGTGACAGAACTTCCTGAGGATTCTTTATACACTAAAAATAAGCGAAAACTACATGTACTTGTTACAGTATAGTTCCAGACACCTATGTTTAATATGTACATATGGCCGAGTTTGTAAGCAATAACAATTTCTAAAATTAAAATGTATCTACCCAGGGCTAAAACATTTTCCCTACAAATGTATCAGCAAATTTGTTTTAGAGAGATAAAGAAGCATTTTCTCTATAATTGATAAAACAGTTCAAAGTAATGGCCTTTACCAGCAAATTATCAAAAAGCAAAAGACAGTGCTACTCAATGAACTTGTCACCACTTTTTTAACCCACTTCTTCAGATATGCATTGAACTATATTGTTAATGGAAAACTCCATATTGAATCATTCAACTGGATGTTAACTTGCTTACCTGAATTGAGTGGTTGAAAAACTTCGTCAATAGATTTTGGTGTCGCTTTGACAAACAGGGGTGGCCACGGGCATTGGTGAGAAAAGACTGTCGAATCAGCACAGTAACATTTTCTTACTTAGAACAAAAGGAGTATCAAGCACTAAAGTGTAGAAAAAAAAGGGGCAACCCCTTGAATTTCTTACATTGGAATTAATTATAGCAGCTCTAACAGGCTCCCCAAACCACCGCACAAGTGAATTCACAGAGGGTAATGAGGATCTATGCAGCAAGTAAACCACATGTAAGTATACTGACATAATCACGACAACGAATCTCAACAAAGAATTTTCCTCAAAGTTTATCACCTAGAAACCATTAAATTTAAAAAAACTACACTTCACAAATTTATATACATACAAAACATCAAGTGCAACTGAAAGCTGACTGTGATGTTCACCAAGAGTGCGGAATGAGTTCCACATTTCCCATGAATCTCTATGTTCTTCACCCTGCTTGGTATAAAGAAACCCATCATCAAACTAAAGTACTAATTTTGAACTTATCTATTAAAATCAAGCATTGTGACATATAGCTCGAATAACATAAATGAAAATTTGAAAAGAGGAGCATTCGAGAGATTTATCAGAGACGGTAATTAAATATTAGACTTGAGAATAAATGCAGCCAATACAAAATGATAAGCACTTCGTTCACTTCTACCAGGACAACCCCAGTACCACCAAAAAGAAAACCAGAACCACTTCCTTATCAGAAAGATAATATGAGTAAGGGAAATGAATCATCACGGTCAACGACTCAGCGAGAAGGATCCAAGTATAGCATAGAAAATGCCACCAAATAAACCAATTTATATCAAGAAAATTTTTTTATTAACAATGGGCGAAAAGATACCCGTAAACAATAAGTATACCAAAAGTTACATCTTACAAAAATATATGATTTTACACAAACAACACCCAATCTTCTATACCTACAGGAATCTCATGGTACCCTAAAAAGAAATAAGGGAAAAGAGGCTACTCCTCAAATATACAAAATCATTCTCAATTCCATCAAAATCTCTCATGTTTCTCTCTCCATATCGTCCACCAATATTGACCATTAAAATTATGATGAATGTTATAACATCTGTCATTGGCACTGACTTTCAGTAATGACCAGTCTGACAGCTAAGGGGATATAAAGTTATAGATCTTCACTAAGCAGTAAGCAGCCATACAGCAATTACTCACCATAGAGTTAGGACTTCTATCTCCATCATCATCCTCATCATCAGATTTCTCCAATGGAATCCTTAGCCACAACTTCAAACCACGTACAATCAAAATGAGAATACGAAACATAAACAAACTATGCCGGAACAAGTATTTAAAGTGAATAAAAACAGAGGAAAAATAACTAAACCAAAATAAAGACAAGATTGACACCTGCATATTGCTTAGATTCTGTAGAATTTGATTCACACATCTAGCATAATTAGCACAGGTCACTCCCTTGGGTGAAGGAAGAAGACACGCCTGCAGGATCAGAAAATGTGTAAGCAATAAACAAAAATGTTGCTTAATTCAAGCAAATAAAGGTTGCGAGAGCAAAAAAGAAAAGTAACTGCATTTACACAATCATTGCCCTCCCCCATTTTTCCATATTCTTTGATGGAGGCAAACATGCAGAGGGATGCAAAAGGTGCCAACCCAACAGAAGCATTCACAGCTAGAATTTTCTTCTCATAAATCATAATAGTGGTGTTCGGATCAACTTGCATGCCTCAACAACTCAACTATTCCAACTGGTAACTACACCAGTATTGATAACTAGTAATCCTGTCCACCAAGGCTGGTGGTATTCAGACACTAGTCTCACATGGTCTTTATTCTAGCTTCATCCACATCTAGGCCACACCCATCGGTTGGCCTTCACAAATAAATAATAATGCTATAAATCGAGTTATCTTTAGCGGTTCTCCACCCGAGGAGGGTTGGCCTTCAAATATAAACAATAACGCAAAAATTCGAGTTATCTTTAGCAGTTGTCTGCCCGAGGAGGGTTGGCCTTCAAATATAAACATAACGCCATAATTCGAGTTATCGCAGTTGTCTGCCCAAGGAAAATCTAGTGGCTAATCAATGCATGTGTACATACAATGAGTTTAAGGCTGAGAATTAGAGAACAATTGAAGAAGTAGAACTAATCCTCTTATAATGGCAGTGTCTAGACGAGCTTGCACACACCTTGACTACTCTACCAGCTACTTCCCACCATCACAAGTACCGAGTAACTCTGGTCCACCAAAGCTTAGGTAGATAATAAGAAATCAACTAGTGTGTTTTGTCTTGGCTAGGATTTAACCCCTGCTTTCCAAGTGTAAAAATTATATATATATATCCAAAGTGTTAACATCTTCTTTAAAATCCATAGGTTATAAACATGCTCTCTTTCAGCCCAACTTGTCTCACTGACATTCTTCATATCACATACAGGAAAAGAGCAAGTAATAGACTGAAAAGAATGAAGCGTAATAGTAGCATGTGGTTCTTGCTTGTTGCCCTTCATCTTCTTAATCTACTGACGCAAAGTCAAAGTGTAAGATCAGATTTGACAAAATCTGAAATAAATCGCATACCATCTTCACACCACGGTACATTGTCATGTCAAGTCAACACGGTGCTTTTGGTCGAACTTCAAACATTGTTTAAGGCAGCTAAAAAGAGTTCGATGGAGAGAAACACAGCACATTTCTTACATCCCTAAGACACTCCGGCATTAAAAGGGAAGTTGTTATTAGAAGAATATCCAATACTAGTTTGCATGTTGACACACTTTTGTATGTTGGATAAGTACAAAGGTGAAAGACTACAATTGAATTAGGGATCAAGTGGGTGCCAACCCTGTATACTTTAGGAACAAAAGACACAGCCACAGAAGCATATATAAAAACTAAACTGCAAGAAACTATAAAAATCTGGAGACGATAAAAAAAATGAGAAAAGAAAACATTTGCAAATCAATTTCCATTCAATTTGCACAACATAGAATATTGCAACAGTCTCACCTGCAGTGAAAGGTGAGAAGCCCAAGCTATTTCTTGCTTCAAAGTAATCTCAGAATCCCTCCGAAGCATCTCATCTTCAGAATCCAAGTCAAGCCATGAGCTAATTTTACCTAGATCACACATGCCAGGAAATAATAAAATTGAGATAAATATGAAGAATGATCCACTAATAAATCACTCACTACTTAGAACTTTCATGAATAGATTTCATGGTAAGGACTATCAGGGAGACAATTAACAAACAATTTGTTTTACAATGATAGGTCAACCATGGATATTACACAACAATAAACAATATTAGCATCACAAAATAAAAATTGGATTATTTCCACCTAGCTCAGGATCCATGTCATGATCCAAGACTAGCATCTCCACAATTCAAGAAAACACACCAAGTCTGCTTCTAATTCACTGAAGAGTAAACCCAAAGAGATTAAACTCATGTACTCTTATTCTTTTTTGCAGTGCAATGAAAGAAACAACAATAAATGTGTCAATACTTATCATGAAAAAAGCAGTAAATGTGTAAATTAGACATTAGGAGACTAACAAGGGGTTTCAAACCAATAGGGGGGATTGGGAAGACGCTCACCGAGCAAAATAATACACAACACTCGGTTCAACAAATATAAATTTAATCTAAAAATGAACAGAAAGAAGCTCTACCAACAACATGACTACTCCATTGGGAAGGGCTTAGCACCAAGTCTGACCCAGCGAATGGAAGCACCCCCGATCCACTATTACTATTCACCAGTAAACTAGGCCTGTAAGCAGGATCCATCTGCATCACAAAATTAAGGTTTAAACAAAGTAATATTGCTTAAAATGGAATTTATAAAAAGTTATTTCCATTTCATAGACTAAGGTTTCCCTAACTATTAGCACTCCAAGCCTTATATATCGCTTTAGCACTCCAAGCAAAGATAGATATACTATTTTAATATAAGACAATCTAAAGAGTAACATATGCTTATTGTGTAAAAACAAGAGAACACATATCTTTAGCAAACACACACAACATAAACTTCAATAAAAGTCTTCATTAAGTTAATGATGCTTTTTAGTGAAGTATGGCTGCAAAGTCCATATAACAATAGTAATAAAATTTTGTGGTCACTACATGCCATCTCACTTTAAAAAACACGCCATCTTTCACTATATTCTCCAAATTTCAATGTCTTTCTCAATGATTGTGCTACATTTTTGGCTTTGCTAGACCTTACTATCTCCAAACCATCTGTCAATCACCACTTGCATGGGAATCAGGAAGTTCCAATTAATTACTCAATTTTATTTACCAGATGGCTATCAGCGATTTTTCTATTTTTCAGCCCTCTCTTCAATAATTATCCCATCTATTCCCACCCTCTTTGTGCATCAATGAGATTTCAAAAGACGGTATTTTTTCAATTGCTTCCTGCTAAAGGATTGATAGGAAAAGAGTGTTTGAGCTTTTCTCAAAACAAAAAAAAAGGAAAAGATTGTTTGAGCTTCCTCTACCAGAATTTGCCAATGAGCTCAATATTACCAAAACTACATAGTAAGACAAGTCTAGTCTTTCCATTCTTAATCCTAGACAATTGGAATAGATGCAAGTTGATCGGCCTTTAAACCATGACGCAATTTGGCAATAATCATATGTTATAAAAGCAATAGTTTGAAAAGGATACTAATAAATTGCCAGTGATTATAATTTGATAATATTAGTTGTCTTTTAAAGAATCTAGAACTATGCTCTTGCAAAAAGGTCAAAAGGCATTCATGACGAAATCAACTACTACTCTTATATTCTTAATGATATGGAAGCATCTTTTCACTATGAATATCTTTCAAATTAAGATTCTATCCTTACAGTAACAGAGGTTGTAAGTTGTAACAATATTAACCCATTCTTTAACTCATGGGGATCATTTGGTTTGCAAGATAAAGGAGAATTATTATGACACCGAAAAATGGAGAAAACATTGACTAGTTGAGAGTGAGTAGTATTATTGTGAAATGACTGCTACTGAGAAGACTGTCAATGAGATTGGCAGTTTTCCTTGGGTTTGGTCATACACTATGTATGAGATGATCGCTAAGATATTCCTTTAGCTAATTATCATCTACCAAATTATAAAAAAAATACCAAGTAGGAAGCAGGTTGATATGGACTTTGAACTTTGAAGGCCAAAGAGAAGGTGAGGTAAGAGGGATGGGAGTTGGGGAAGGGTACAGTGCAGGAGTAAAGAATTTTTACACTTTTAGCCATAGGATTCCATTGCAAACCCACGAGATAAAATTAACCCCCTCATTGAAGAAAAAAGCTCTACTAGACTAAATAATCTAGATGATAGCCCCATGAACCAAATTCAAAACAAAAATAGACACTAATGATGTCCACATTATCCCACCCAAAACCTTTTTTTTTGAAACTGATAACATGTGTGTGTGTGTGTGTGTGTGTGTGTGTATATATATATATATATATATATATATATATATATATATGTATGTATGTATGTATGTATGTATGTATGTATGTATATATATATATATTAGATCTGCACCATAACAGTGACCATGCTTAGGACTACTGCTTCAGAAGGAACCTATCACATCAACTAGTGATTCAGTCTCCTCTACATAGTTTTCTTTACACCAAAAAATGAAACAAAAGTATACAATTCATCTCGACTTTCTGCACAGGATTGCTTTTGTCTTCAAAAATTCTATAATTCCTCTCCTTTCAAATTATCCCTCCCCCCTCCCAAACCTGCCCAATACCAAGAACCAGATGACCCCTGAAATCAAGTCAAACCTTACAGTGGCTAAAGTATTCCATGCATACAAAGATCGTGGATTTTACCCATGTTTCTCATGAAATCAATACCCCAACATGTTAACTGAACAAGATAAAAGATAAACTTAGATGCATATTTATGAATCAAAAAAGGAAACTTAGATGTGTATTTGAACATAAAGGAAATAATGACGGCCCTACAAGTATCACCTCACTGTAGTCTATAGGTGAGCCTACAACAAATAACATATGATTTTGATCATAAACATATGTAATTAGCTGACAATCCACCTAAAAGTTTTAGATGCTGGCCACAATGATAATATATTGCTCACCTTAATAGACTCTGACCACTATGATAAGATACTTCGATACTACTAAACTAGTGTTGTTAAATGTCTATTTAAGGCAAGTTTAAGCCTTGAAGCTTGGTTATATCAAGGTTGGAAAGATGACCTAGTACAAGTGAAGGCACCAAACACTAAAACATTATGGCTGAAAACTTAAAGTACATTTATACATCTAAGTCAAAAATATAAAATGGTTATCGAACTTAACTGACTTGATTTTTACTTCATATTTCCTTAAATTATAATTTTTTCCAGCTCATTTGTGAAAATAATAGGTGTCTACGGTTATAATTACTTTTTCTTGCACTAGAGATATTTTTTTATTATTTTTCCTTAATTAGTGTGGTTCTTTTCTAAAGCCAATGCCTTAATTGCGCTTTGCACTTACTTTCTATAAGACCTTGATGCTTTCCTACACTTCTCTCATTTGATAACTCTAAGTCAAACCATAAATTAACAAATAAAACAACTAATTAAGTTGAAGACATAATGAAGTAAATAAAAGTGTGCTCCTCTTAATAGCTTTTTTCCTTCTCCTCTAATAGCTTAACTTTTTAGAATAAGTGGTCAAACAATTCAACATGTATTAGAGCAGGCAAAGATCTTAGGTTCAAGGATCACTACCACAACAAATATCCACATGATTGACCCTTAAAAAATTTAGTAACCTTCATAGTGAACAATCTTGATTTAAGAAGAAAAACCATGATTAAAACAACAATACAGGTGAGCCTTTTGATTTTTTAGTCTTTAAGGTGTTTTATCCAAGGATCGCTACTCAAGATATTAGAATCCAATATTGGATCCTAGATAAAATAACACCACAATTGTCGTATACAATAATCCAGCATTCTTATACTGTAAACAATAATCTAATCAAGCACGAGATAAAATAATCATGAATTAAATATCATTTTTCTAATCCTAGTAACCTAACAACCCATAGAGCTGCTTACCACATGTACTATTTTTTCTTATGTAACAATCCAACTACATGGGTTTCAAATCAAAGTCGAGAAAATTGGTCTATTTTGTATATCCACACATAAGGTGCTCAATCATGATAAACCAAACATTATCTTAGGGAGTCAAGAATATCTTCATAACACGAATGCGACGTCCCACCATATATCCCTCCTTATTCCAAATCCATTTATAGGCGACAGAAAAGCGAGAAGCCTAATGACGAATTTTCTTTAAGGTAAAGGAAGATTAAGTGTAAAAGTGACATCGTTACGGAACAAGATGGTTTGTACAATTGAGACCTATGTATCTGATAAATGGCTTCGATAAAGCATTGTAGAAAAAGTACAATAACAACTAAAATGCCTCGATCCCAAGCAAGTTGAGATATGGATCCTCATTGACCATTTTGCACCATCTAAGCTCATCTATTCTTAGGTGCAAAAATATGTGCCAGTATGTTTGTGGAAGAGCATAATTGTTGCAAAATACAGGTATGCCATGAATTGGTGTAGAAGGAGATGGGGCTTTTTCGATACTACTAAGAAGAGAAGATTACATGTTCCCACATTAACAATATGGTTCCTAGAGCTGCTGGGAAGGTTTACCTCTTCCATTGGTCAATCTCAACACAAACTATAATATAGCTGAAAATTATAAACATGGATAAGCTATGTCAGCTGGTATTTATGTGCAAGCAGTTACCAGAGGATGTGAATCATATGTTGTTACACAAACTGACAAACACATAGCAAGTCAAACAATGTACAATGTCGTAATTTTTTTAGCATACAATGGTCAATGTTAGCTACTAACTTTCTCCTGTCAAACCCCAAAGTTTATTTTATTAACCTCTACCCCTTCCAAACCCCAAAGTTTATTTTATTAACCTCTACCCCTTCCAAACCCCATGCCGAGAAGTCAGTAGCAGTCTCTTTCCACTTTGCTGCCTTGATGACTTGAACCACCTATGCAAGATAATGGAATTTGAAGCTCTTCCCACTAGTCTATTACTCAAATTATTCTTGCAAGACACGACAAAACCTTTGTCATTAGCTTAGCAAATTGCAATCGTTAAATTCCTTCGTTTCTCAAAATCACATATCTACCCAATCATTATTCAATGAGAAAACCAAGTCTTGATATTTGGAAATGAAATGAAATGTAATGACATATTTGGAAATGAAATGTAATGTCGACAGCCCGAGTGAACGTACAAAGATCACAGTTCACCAAAAAATTGGGCTAGACAACACCATTATTCTTACTGTCGGTGACATACTGACCATTCACACATAGCAAAAATGGGCAATTCAGACCCGTATGTGACTGGCTAATTGGTCACCATTAATCACATTTTGCAAATTAAATCAAACATATCCAACTACAGTTCAAACTTAATAGTACCAAATACTTTAGGATTTAGGGGATTTACGATTATGGGTTACTAACTAATGGTCCGAGAACAAATGGGTTGATCAATTCTTGTTAAAATGTGTGTAAGAACTGAAACTTGGATTACTAACCAATGGTGCGACAACAAAGTCGAATCCGCCATGAATGTTGAGGGAGAGAAGTTGAGGCACGTCATCTTTGAACTCTGTCTCCACTCCGCAGTACTTTGAGTCATTTTTCTCGTCTCCTTGCCTTTCTCCCAGCGTCATTTTTCAACTTCTACTGCGTTTGAAGGAGCTCGAGAGTGAAGACGAAAGGCGGGGTTTTGTGAGGGTTTAAGCTCTTATAGGCGGAGTTGCTAGGGTTTTTTTGAATTTACTCGGGTCGGATCATTTCAGGGAAATCAAAACCAGATTGACAAACCCGGGTTGAATAAGGAAGGTAATCAATGCCAGGTGACAATGGTTCCGTTCGATCGATTAGTTTTATTAAAATGTGTATTTTACTAATTTTTCAATTACTTTACGATTTAGAGTCAAAATTTAGACTTTTTGAAATTATCTTAATTGTCTTGATTTTGATATACTGTAATTCGATTATTTTTTTGGCTTTTCTAACGTTATCTAATAGTTATTGCAATTGATAAAATTTGATAGAATTATAGGGGTCGTTTGGTAGGAAGTATTAGGAGAAATAATCCATGTATTATGTATGGTATTATTTAGTACCATGTTTGGTAAGATTTTGAGCCTATCATGGATTAGTCATACTTCATACATGGTATTATAGGATGGATGTATTGGAAGGTATTAGTAATAAATAGGATATTATTTCATGAGATAAGTCTATGTAAAGACAAAAATATCCCTCATACCATTTTATTTATTTTGTTTATTTTCTTGATTTTATGTTTTATATTTGTACTAGTAAATTTATTTAAATAAATTAGCTTACAAATTATTTAGAGAGAGTTGTTTGTTACTAAATAAATCCAATACAAATCAATAAAATATTTGAAATGTGAGTTGTTTAACATTAACTAATTAAAAAGGCAAATATATCACCACATGACGTTTGTGATCTTAATTGAATGTATTATTTGTTGATATATATTTGTGTGGTTTTCTAATTATTTGTATTTTGAACAATTTATAAAATTACATACATATTAAAACTACAACTTGTAATTTTTATGTGGAAATGTAGATGGTTTATTCAATTTTACTATTATTTATCGTCTTTTCAATTTTTAAAGTAGATAGTTTATCTTTTTTAAATTAAAATTTGGCATTTTGTAAGTGATCAATTTACTAAGATGACAATTATTTATCCTCAAATAATTTAAGTGAAAAGAAAGGCAAACATGACAGCAAAATAATTCTTCTCATAGCTAGTTAGAAGGCATAAAAAAAATAATATTATCCGGCAATTATTTACTTTAACCCAATTATATAATAATTCAAGGGTATAATTGGAAAAAAATAAATTATAAAGTTAATCCAAACACAAGATGAGGTGGGAAAACAATGAACCAAAACACTTGATAAAAATAATATCTACACTACTAATCCCTGCATTACTAATTCATGCGTTACTAATCCTTGCATTATTAATATTTGTACCAAACGACCCCATTATATCCAAAAGTTATAATACCATGGGATGAAAAAAAAAATCCTTTTAATACCCTACAATGTTAGTTAACAAAAAAACAATTATATAGTGTACCACTCTTATTATGAAGAGGCGAATGAAAAATTTGTACTATAAATTTGAATGGGGTCTATAAGTAGTTTTACCAAATAATTAATTTGTGTACTTTAACATTCTTTATAATATGGATAATATATTTTAGTTGTACATGATCATTATTCTATTAAGAAAATGTTTTATTATATGTATTGGTCATAGAAATTTCAAAAACATCTATTTTTCTCCCAAAAAAATCTATAATTAAATATATAAAATAAATAATGTGAAACTTAAAGTCTAGTAACCTAAAACTAAAACAGATGGATTAAGTATGTCTTTTCGTGAAATTTAAAGTTTATATAATCATGCATAACAAGCTAACAATATGGATTAATTGAATTGTTATAGCAACAACTATAGATTTTGAATTTAATATTGTATTTTTTTTAATAAAATTTATCTCAAAATTCAGTGTGCACAATTTAAAAGAAAAAACCAAAATAAATAGGAATAGCATATATTATTTGTTTAAATTATACATAAATAGTTTTAAATATATTTTTTATTCCATATCGAACCCAAAAGAAAATTGAAAAATATTTTCTTTTCAGTATATTAAAGATCATCATAATACTAACAACAGAGTAGTATTGAAAATATCCTTAAACTAGGCGCAAATTATTGGTTTCATCTTCGAACTTATATTGACAGTCTTAAAAACATCCCTTTACTTGACTAACTTATAAACTTAGATACACTCCCGATGTGCCACATGACATAGCAAGTGGTCTCAAACTCTTGTGAAAGCATGTGACTCTTAATAAAAAAGTCGAAAGAAGTGTTAAAAACATCCTTGAGTTCAGTTAGTTAATGGCGAGAACTAATGGGTGTATTTCACTCATGTTGCAACTCATGCAAGATCGGGGGTGTATTTTAAGTTCAGTCAGTTAATGTTTTTAAGGTCGTCAATAGTTCAGAGGTGAAACTAGTAATTCGCGCCGAGTTTAAGGGGTATTTTCAATGATCAATAATTGATCCGAAAAGATGATCATATTCACGGGTGTTTTCAATACTTCTCAGTTCTCTCTATACAAAATCAAACTAAAATTATTGATAATTTTCTTAAAATATAAAATCAATTCAAACCAAATAAATAAGATACAAGTATTGAAAATACTCCTAAATTCGATGTGAATTATTAATTTCATCCCCAAAGTATTGAGAGTCTTAAAAACATCCATTTGTTTGACTAACTGAATTTAAATACACCATAATCTTGCAATATGAGTGAAATACACTCTTAAATTCTCGCCAAGTTTAGAGGTGTTTTCAATACTTTTTTTTATTTTTATAAAGAGTCTTATACTCATATAAGAATTTGAGATCACTTGCTATGTCATGTTATATATCGGGAGTATATTTAAGTTTAGTTAGTAAGTAGAGGAGTATTTATAAGGATGCTAATAATTCGGAGACGAGTTTCAAAAATAAAATATGAATTTAAAAATTGCTATTTATCCACCTTCATACCTAACTCAAACAACCCAACTTCCTCTCTCTTTTCTGCAAATTCTGTAAAACAATATTGAAGGAAGGGAGAAGATAATACAGGGTAAAATTGTGTAGTTCAAATCCGCCATTGTTATGGAGAAACTCATCTATTCAACTACCCAATTTCCCTCTAAACTCCATCACCTAAATCCTTCTCATCCTCTTCTTCCCACTAGAATTCGTCAGGTAGATTTTAAGCTCCCTTCACTGTTGCGTCTTGGGTCGCGTCGAGTCAACTCGTTATCCATCAAGTGCCTTCATGATTCTTCATCATCATCATTTTCCGAAACCCAAAATGGGTATGAGAAAAACCCATTTGTATTTCCGGGTTTTGGACATGGATCCGGATCTAAAACCCATTTTCTCAAGCTGATTGGTGAAAGGATATCTAAGCAAAACAAGGTAATAAATAATCTTTTGTCTTTCCAAAATGTTTTGAACTGTTCATTTTGACTAGATTCAGATTTTTATTTTGGTATAGATAAAAAAATGTATTTTTTTCTTTTGTCATGTTGGACTTTTTTTTGCTTGAGTTGAGGGTGTATCGAAAATGGCCTCTCTACCTCTAAGGTAGGTGTATGTGTAAGGTCTGTGTACCCTCTACCCTCCCCATAGCCTACATTGGGTATGTTGTTGTTGATTTTGGTGCTAGAAATTGCAAACTATAAGTTTATAATTTAATTCAGAAAATTGAATTTAGTAGTCCCATTTAGCTTCTAAAGTTCATAAAATTCCATATTGGGTCATTGATTGATATACATTGCCATAAGCGAAAATGTCAAACAAAATGGGGTGGGCCAAGTATTAATTTTTGCATCCATGCCCAATTAATTCATGTTGGATATCCGCGCAGTGGCCTAATGACTAATGCATTGAGGTTGAGAACCATTAGGTCTAAGGTTCAATTGTAAGTTGAGACAAAAAACACTAGGTGGTTCTTCCCATCAGTCCAAGCTGTGGTGGATAAAGTTACCCAGTATCTATACTGGTGGGATCCAGATACCACAGGTGTCAGAAAAATTTATTCAGTGCATTTGAAGAAAGAATAAACCTTAATTTGATGTCAGTTTTTGCCTTTTTAATGGTGTTTTCTAGATCACCTTCAAGTGAGTTATAGCACACGTAGACCAAATGACCAGAAATCTCAAATGAAAGTAGTTTCCTAGCATGTGAAAATGTAACTACATTAGTTGTGCCTACTGGTTCCGTTTAAGGTGATCCTATTTTTTACTAGATTAAAAGAGAAAGGACGATATGGAACAAAAGAACACGTTAAACGACCTAATTAGCCGAAACAATTACATTTGAACCTTGTAGAAGGCTCAAATTTATCCATCTCAAAAGTCAAATATATATTGATGCTTTGGTTCGAATAATTGCAGCTATTGCCATATTCAACTCTAGTTCTAACAGACTACGCTATTTGTGAAAACTAGAAGTATAAGGTGTCGGTGTGCTTTCTGATTAGCAGTGGTTTACTTAAGTTTAAAGTAGAAAGTGACCGGACTCCTTTGGTTCATTAAAGATTTTAAATTAGAAAGTGAACCAACCCTTTGGTTTGGGTGTTATATGACCCACAATTTTGTCAAAAGCGCTGCATCAAGAAGTGGTCACGTGGTCGTCTCATGGTCTGAGAGTGGTGATTAAGAATTTGGGATTCAAACTTGACATAAGTCTCAGGGAGACAAGTAACTCTCATCTTGATTTGAGCATAGCAATTAATGAATTTGAGATTCAACGTCTTGAAATAAAATCAAAGGAGGAAAAGTAAGATTGCAGTAGAGTTGCAATTTATGTGCACGCCCATTCATGGTATTGCCTCTCTTTTGCAAGGATAACTTCCACTTCTTTTTTGTGGAGGATATGTCTCAGCATCTTTGAATCTCAGGAAGAAAACTAAGTTTGCAGTTAAGCTGGTTTAGGAATGATAACAGAAGGGAAGATAAAATCTTTATAGTCCATGGAATCCTGATGAAACATTTGTAAATGTAGTATTCATGCCTTCAAGTTCGTTGGATATTTCATCTTCAATAAAATGTTATGAAGTACTTGAAGAGCTTTTTAGTAGATTTTGCGTTTAGATCAGTGGTTTCTGTAACCAGAAAAAACATCTTAGCTGGTCATTTCTTTTTGCTGGACCTTACACAGTTACACAATTTGGATATACCAACTTTAAAAGGGATTAGCTCTCACTCTCAGTGCCAATAAAACACATTCATTACCTGCTTTTGTTAATGCATTCTGGTCTCTGGGACCCCTAGTTTGCTTCTTCCTGTGCTGGACAGGTAAAGTTACATTATAGTTTTTTAGCATCCTGTTTCTCTAATTTGGTTTTATCTGTGGTTGTTGTGCCAAATCTGTGCTTGTTAATTGGACCGGACTACTTGAGTAAAATAAAACAAAGTGCTAGTTTCTTAGAACATGATTGCTATGTCATACTGTTGACTTGGGTAGATTTTTTTTTTGATGACCGTGGTGTCCGGGCAACTTAGGTAGAATTCAAAAGGCTGATTAACAATTTTAGGTTCTACTATTTGCTTATGAGGTGTTTTTGTTGCTTGGTTTATGGGGACAGATCATTTGGGTACTTCAAAAGCATAAAATGCTTTCATCACAATCTGATGTATGCTGTCAGATGAGTTATTACTTTCTTAAACTTTGACGAAGTTCTCGCTTCAGTACGATTGACAAGTAGCTCAGTGTGCTTTCTAAAGGCTTTTGCTCTGCATTTCTGTAATTGCAATTATGGTATAGAAATATTTCATCTTTCGTTCAAAAACTAGTTGACCCACTTACACTCAATGAAAATGACGCTGACGGGTTTGCCACCATTTTGCAATACAAACTAAATGAATCTCCTAACAAGGATTGAATTGTCGTTGAATGCTCTATTTTTGAGTTAACCCATTGAAATTTCCTGATATAGTGTCTATGTACTACTATAAATAGAAGAAACATTAGCATTTTGGACATAATTTTTGGTTCCTTTTTTAAACTTTCCATGTGTTGATCTCATGAAGTATTTGATATTATGAATGCTTTGGCTTATATCCTTTTGCCAGATTCAATTTGGAAAGTACTGTAAAGGTACATCAACTAGCATTAAATTCAATATTGGAGTTATGTTCTTAAATAAAAACAACGAAAATTTTACCTAACTATTCCTCTACTTTATTTGCCATTTACATTTAATCCATGAAATTTTTTATCTACCATTTGAAACAGTAAAACACAGATAGTCTTTCCAAAGTCGTAGCTTTGAGAAAGGCAATATAACTCAATCTTTACCATTGTTCAAATAAAACCAATCAATTATTTGGAAAACAAAAAGCAAAAGAAAAGGAGAAATACAAAATCAAAAGTCACTATTGAGCATATTTTGCAACTTTACCTCTATAAGTTTTATAATAAAGACTTGGAAATACGTTCTCTCCATGTGTTAAATTACTAGACCTTCAAGTTTCCACAAAAGTGTGATGGTTTTTTGGATAGAAGAATGTCATTTGAATGGTCTGTGGAAATGGATATATTTTGTTTTATGATCGGTAATGATATGTGGAAATGGATATGCAGCACAGTTTTTCAATTTTGTGACTATTTTTCAACAATGAAAGAAGAGAAGAAACATAATTTTTTGGCAATCAAAAAAGAAGAAAAATAATCTTAAATATCGCAGCCTTAAGGATTGAACTTGTAACTTATACAAAAGGACAAAGGTGGGGTCTCTGCAACAATTTATTGCATGGTCTTCTTATCTTTATTCTATGGTCATCTTTATTGTATGGTCTTCTTATCTTATGAGCCTTTTGTGAGAATGTTTATTGATTTACAAGCAGTTATTCATCTCTATATGGAACTAGTTTATATTCAACAAGCCATCTGTTCAAATAGAAACATACCTTTTTATCCATTATTTTCTATATGCTTCACTTGAGCTGAGGGTCTATCGGAAACAACCTCTCTACCTTCACAAGGTAGGGGTAAGGCTGCGAACACATCTCCCTCCCCAGACCCCACTTATGGGATTACACTGGGTATGTTGTTGTTGTTGAAAGTTAGAAACAGTTAACAACACTATGAAAGTGCGATAGCGACATCAAGATGATGCCAGTAGTAGAGAGCTTTTAGCATAATCAGCACACACACTTGTCAATCCTGTTGGATTAAACACTAGGAAGTTGAACCCGGGTTTACAGAAAGGTTCACCTTGCTGTGGTGTAAAATAAAAAATGTTCAGTATATAGTTTTTCAATGATACCATTTAACTTTATAACTTATTCAGCTGCATAGCATACATAGAACTTTATAGCACGAGGTAACTGACTATAAAAGGTCATTGATGGTCCATGCATTGCAATTTAATTCTATAACACCCTTGTTTTTTTTTCCTCAGCATGTTTTGTGTTTTAAATGATTTCATTCAGGTCCTTTCTGCAAGTACCATAGTTCTTCTGTCGACCGTGTTTGTTATGCTCATCCATCCGGTCATTGTTTCACCAGTTTTTGCTAGTTTCCAAACGGCAGCTAAGGCTGGAGGGCCGGCTGCAGCAGCACTGGGGAGTCAATTTGTTCGTAATGAATTACTAAGCAGTGCATGGACTGGTTTCTTTGCTGGTTGCCTACACACTCTATCAGGTCCTGACCATCTTGCTGCTTTGGCTCCTTTGTCAATAGGCCGCACAAGGATGGAGAGTGCGGCAGTGGGAGCCCTCTGGGGTTGTGGTCATGATGCCGGGCAGTTGATTTTTGGCCTCTTGTTTCTGCTCTTAAAGGACAGACTCCACATTGAAGTTATTCGTACATGGGGAACAAGAGTAGTAGGCTTCACCCTTCTTGTTATTGGAGCAATGGGAATTAGAGAAGCATCTGAAGTTCATTCCCAGTTTGTTGCCATGGAAAATGGTGATAGTGAGGTTAGTGTATACGAAGGCATTAATACTCCAGTTATCGGGAAGAAGAAGAAAGTGGGGTTTGCAACCTTTGCAACCGGCATTGTCCATGGGCTGCAACCTGACGCGCTGCTGATAATCCTGCCAGCGCTTGCTTTGCCTTCTCGGTTGGCTGGTGCTGCCTTCTTAGGTATGTTCTTGGTTGGAACTGTTATGGCTATGGGTAGCTATACTGTGTTTATAGGCTCATGTAGTCAGGCACTGAAAGATAGAGTTCCTAGAATTACTGAAAAACTCACTTGGGCTTCTTCCCTTATTGCAATTGGTTTAGGCCTTGCTATAATCATCAGCCAACTTTTTGGTTTTAGCCTATACTAACCGCAATCCGGCGTTTCATTTATTTATCTTCAATATTAGGTAATGTATTTTATTTTTTTTGAGATTATATTTTTTGATTGAAGATTCATCTTGTAGCATCATTAATGATATCTTCAAGTTGTTCATTTGTTTGTCTTCATTATTAGGTGATGGACTGGGCAGCAGTCACCATCATTTGATATATCATGTTTATGTGGCAAAGGAGACTGGGCGGGTTGAGCCTTTAATCCTTGAAATTTCAACCCGCCCCTGCCCCACTTAAGTTATCATTATTATTATTACTCTTGTGTTTCAATTTGTTTGTCCTATTTTGACTTTGAACTAAAAATCCTGTTACGGAAATGTTATCTTTGGTTGCAGTCACAAATGCTAGGAGTATAAATGAGAGATTTTGCCCTAGTCTCCCAATTAAGGATTTGTAATTTGACCTAGCTAATTAGGGTCATGATTGAAAATATACAGTGACGGTGGCTATTGTAAACAATGAGAGAATAAGCATTGAAATCACTATGATAAGCCAAAGAGTATGTACATTCCAACTAAACAAAACAAAAAATCGACAACAACAAAGGCACTGTTAGAATCATATCCAACTTTAGGCACAACGACGAGGGAGAAATGACATGATTAGGGTCTTAGGCCATAAGCAGTTGTTAGTTGAAAATCTCAGATCATTTCCTACATAATGGATGCATCAAAGAACTTTCCAATTCAAGTCATCACCAAAGAAGCTTCTACCTGTAAGGACAATCGAATGTGTTACTATAACACGGTATACAGAAAACCAAAATGCACAGTCCAGAAAAGGATTATTGCAGAAGCCTCTTGTTTTACGTCTATACCAGTGCTACTGTTTTTTGTTCATGTCATACAGCACACAAGCATCAGCCGCGGTTTTCATCTGAACCAGAAGATAATTGTCATATTAAGAACATCATTTTACACAAGGCAAATAAGATATTACATGGGTTATCTACCTGTATAACATTAACAAATTGCTTGATTGCCCATCCGAACAGAAGAAGAGCAAGAAAGACGAGATAAATCCAACTTGTCGTTGCAGTATTTACAAGAACCTAAATATAAAATGCAGAAACTGTCAATGAGCTTCTTAAACACAGGCAACAAAAATAGAAAGATATGAAAATCATAATAGCTAGATCTTACATCGATAAGACTTTCAGTCTCTTTCCTTGCAAGAAGGAACAACGTAATATAAAGAACCTGGTAAATAAGAACTAAAATCAGATAACAATTATGTACACATGAAGAATTTCTCAGCTTTCCAGAATTGTTAGAGATACTTACCTCACATGACACACAGCAGTAGCCCATGAACATCCTATTTCCATAATAAAGCCTGAATAGCCAGCTGCTGCTGTCTTTGACATCTTTGTGACTTGTCTTTCCTACTAAGAAGGTACTGAAATAATTTTTCCAGAAAACTATCAGTTAAGAACACATGATAATCAGAAGTCTAAACACATTACAACAGAAAACACAGAGCAGAATCAATCTTTGCCTAAATGATACGTGCTATTGGAGAGTTAATTACCTATACATTTGCAACCAATGGCTGGAAATATCAAGTGCAAGCAATGACAAGAAAACTAAACCAGGCCTGAAAGCAAGAAGACACAGGAGGAAATTAATCTTAGATATGCCAGAACTTTTAACAGAGCAAAAGCTTACGCAGACAGGAGTTGATGAAGATACCTATAAACCTGTGAAAGAATAACCAGCAGACAGGCAGTGCTAACCCTGAAAAATCATACGGCCCACATAAACAAAAAAGCAGATTTGAGTCCTAATATGAAAGCAAGGGCTGTGCATTAAATGTTCAACCACAAGGATTTTGGGGAGGGGATTAGAGTTGAGGGTTAGAAATGTGGCACTACCTATCGGTCACCATGTCCAAAACAGCCCCAAACGTTGAAGCTGAATCCAGAGAGGAAAATTGACAATCAAATATATGGCGGGTCTTACATATGAAATTCAGATATAGTTTTATCAAAGCCAGACAACAAGAATTCAAACTCACAGTTGATAAACACTATTATCGTCTGTAACTTTTTTTTAATGAAGTTATTAACCTGTATAAAATTTTGGACCACATGTCACCAGTAACCAATAACTTAAACTCCAGAAAGATTTAGTGGGGTGCGCCAAGCCCGTGCTGTAGAGCAGCGCATGGGCGACGAGCAAAAGCTCAGTTGGCAAGCTACCTTAACAGACTACCCCCCTTAAAAATTGAGCTAATATCATGTGGACTGATGGTCCACATATCAGATATTAAACTGATAAGAACAGATACTACACTTGATCTTAGCTAAAAGGCAGAGAAATATATATAAATACTTACCTTTTAAAGAGGGGTGCGTGTGAATTGTGAAGGAGAAGAACAGGAGTGGAGTTAGATAGAAGTTTCTTTAATGCATATTGCAATTGTCCAATAATACCATACTTCTATGCTGTGTTTGGTTACACTTAGAATATGTAAAGAAAATGTCAAACATTCATGTATGTTCTAAACCAGTAATATATAGCCTCAAATAGATCCATTGTTGATAACTTAATCTAAGGAATATTTTCATCTCCGCCTAATTGAGCATCAAAAAGTGTAGCCGGTTCTAATCTCAGATAAAGGAGGATTGCCTTTATTCACCGCTGCCCTAGCACATAATCTTTATTCAATTCTTGACCTCTAGGTGATTGCTGACTATTCAAAACTTATTGTGAATCCTCAGAGACAGCTTTCTCTTCAGCTCCTTTACTTTTACCTTCCCCATAGAGTTGCAAGACAACGAGTTCCACACAGACAACTGATTAGGTATCTTATTACGTGGCAAACTCTCCTTTGCACACTCCGAAAGTTCTTGCCTTAGTGCAAGTTTTAATTCCTCATTTTCTTTCTTTGAGCTCAGTGTCAGGGACAACAATTGCTCACACCACTTCACCATAGTCTTTGCCAGGTAATCTTAACACCAACATGGATGCTCCAACAGAACTACTTCAAAATCCAATACTAAACTTGTATCCACTGACTTGATAGTATCAGCATCAGTTCATCCCAAAATCATGTAATATCCATCTTCATCCACTCTAACAGCACCTCCAGTCTTGAAAAAAGTCCACCATTGGCAAATGACTGCCAAGTTAGCTCAGGTAGCTTCCAATATTTCTGAACGATGAAGGACCCTTAATGCAAAGCTCCCTAACTCTGGTTTTGTCGCTACCACTCTCATTATCCAAGAATATATTAGCCAGTACAGCTGAAAAGGGCTTGCCAACAGTACCTCCTCTGTGTTTCCCTACAATGGGATTACATATGCCATCAAACTCAGTCATGCCATAACATTCTACTAACCGATGCCCAGTAATTGTTCCCATTGCTGTGTGACGGGCAAAGGAGGCTCAGAGGAGCCACACACCTCAAGATGCAAGAGCTTTGCTGCTGAAGTAAAAGTTGCACTTGCTTCATAATCTTGTATTAGTCGTGTATGCATGGTAGGAACTCCTGTTCACCTTTTATGAATTATCAGTTTTAGTCCCATCCGCAGGATAAGACTCGTACTGTATCTGTCAAATTCCTCTCACAAGAACTCAGGGGAAACAAGAGTGATCGTAGACATGATAAAGTGGTAGACACTACAGAAATTGGTCAGTTGAATTGTATTCCCAGCATCTGATAATATTTTGGACCTGAGCTAATATTTCTTTTCCTTTTTGTTTCCCCTTTGTACCACTGGTATACAAGATCAATGCTGGGTCCTCACAGTCTCATTTCATCAAATCTCCAAGATTCATCAGACACCATGTTTTTTCCCTGGTCATGCTTGGTCGATAAATGCACGCTGAGAATAGAAGTCAAACAGCACCAGTTTTAGCTACAATTGTACTCATAAGAGCTTGGTTGTCAGTTCAGTTTTCACGTAGCTTAGTACGCTAGACTGCACCATCTCCACTAAACCAAGTCCCTAGTATTGTAGCAACAAACTCAATACGGAATTTGGCTACACTCCTACTCTTGCTCAATCAAGATTTACATTTCTTTTTATGTCATTGCCAATTTCAGAATCTAGGCTGCTTAACAAACTTGACATCCTCCTTGCAGATGTTATTTAAGGTAAGTGTAGCTCTTTTATAAGCTCTTATGGCAATATTATCCTGTGACTCATCTCCCTTGCTGGCAACTTCTTTCCCCTGCTCTATATGGCTACTAGTATTAAAAGCGGGAGGAGAAAAATTGAAGTTGGGAGGAGAGAAAGCTAGGGTTTTTAGGGTTAAAAACAATATGGAATAGGTGCATAGAAGGGAGAAAAAGTGAAGCAAAATGGAAAGTATACAGAGGACGGCAATGGGAGTGAAGAGGTGTAGAGCTGATTGTAAAAAAGAGGTTGATAACTTGAACAAGATACTAATTCATATAGAAGATTATCCAGCTGACCCATTGAATCTAAGGTATTCATCCCTTTTCGCCTACAAGATTCCAGCAGCATTCTGCTTCATATAAGGTTATATCAATAGTTGTTTTTTTGGTTAAAAATACATCTCAAATTAGATACCCACCCCTCCCAAAATAAAGAAGAATATGTGCAGTATTAATAACTGCTCAATTTCTGAATTATTTTCTTTCTTACAACCGTTCTCCCAGGCAGAGAGCTAAATGTAGAATGAGGAATAGTCTATTTGCTCAAAATACAACTTGCTTCCATGTGTTCTTCAAATATGAGCACACTTCCAACCACAATGGTCGTCAGGGTCGGGCTACAAATCCAAAACCCCATTTGTCCATTTTATATGACAATATTACTATTTTGCGAGTCAAGAATTTTGTTATTGACTATTCCCTAAATCTCTTAAATATATATAAAAAATGTATTTCGTAGTACTCTTTATGGAGTTTCTGAATATATAAGTTTTACTTCCAAAAATTTGCGACACCTTGTCTGAATCGAGACAAAAATTGGACCTAATCACTTTGGCATTTCGACTCCTGTCATTTACAATAATAAACTATAAACCTAGCAAATCAAGGATTGAGACTATCGCGCACCCAGAAGAAATAGGACCGATCAAATATAAAACAAGGAAAACTCTTACCTTGATTGAATTTACGAGCAAACCAACCATCCAAAGCATCACAGACGAAACTGAAAACAAAAAAATCAATTAACCAACAATCCAACTTCCACACACTCCCCCCCAAAAGAGTCATAAATCAAGGGAATTCACCTGACAAAATACAGAAGCGAAAATAACTTTTTGTCCACAAAGCACACAGCAAATGCAACACAATTCATGAAAATTCTCAGGTACCCTGCATCCAACAACATATGTAACAACCAATTCAGCACAACATATCTATATACCCACTCTAACATCCGAAGGGTTACTTGAGTCGCATTTGTTTGTACAGAGTTCTTTTTCTGAGTTCTACTAAAGTTGACAGTAATCTCAAACCAAAATATACAATATTGAATATATATAACAAAGATACACGAATAAACTATCAAAACATCTATGAATATAAGAGGAAGAGAACTATAGATACAGTCTGGATCAAGTTGAAAGTAACACAGACAAATAAAGCAATTCATTATGGCTGAATTAAGCAACGATGTCACAGGAGAAAGGCGCAAACAACATAGTGCAAGAACGTTACAGGAAAAATGAAAATCCCAAAAAAGAAATAGTGGAAGTTAAATACTTGGCATCCACATGGAAAACGAAGCTTTGATATTGATAAAAATCCATAAGGATGTTCTTTTGTTCTTTTTTCTTTTTCATTCTCAGGAAAAAGAAATCGATAACTACATAAGGGAGAGCTTATTACTTGGTTAATAGGACCGCCACAAGAGCATCATGAAAAAGAATAATGAACTAATTTCCTAATTTCAGTAGAGCACAAAAACTTCCACTGCAGCAAAGTATCTCTTACGTGAACAAATGAGAATCGAACATTAGAAGAATTGAGGTGTAAATCGAACATCAGAAGAATTGAGGTGTAAGAAAATGAAAATCAAACACAAAAGGGAAGGGAAGGGAAGTGCTTAAAAAAACAAAGTCAATTTCATTTCCATCACTTGTATACACAACAACAACAACAGCAACATACCCTATGTATTCCCACAAGTGAGATCTAGGAGGTTAGAGTGCACGCACACCTTACCCCTACCTCGTGAAGATAGAGAGGTTGTTTCCGAAAGACCCTCAACTCAAGTAACACATAACAAAGCAGTTGACAAAGCAAATACAGCAGCAAACAGGACATAGCAAATAATATGGAAAGCCTAACATAACATCCAGAACTTATATATTGTTTTTTGAAAAAAAAAAAAAGCTCCAACAAATTCAAATAGGTTTGTGTTAGTGTTCCACGCGAAACACTAGCATGTAGCATCACCAAACAACTTTCCTAGTTATATTTTTCAGAATATTACCGATCTCTTTTGTAAAAAAATAGACGTGAATCATGATTACCAGAAAGAGAAATTCTAACAAAATCTACATCAACAATATGAAACAACAAAAAATTATTACTAACATTATCAAAAATAAGATAAATATTGTCAAAAAAAATTCAAAGCAGCCAAAATTTCAGGGATAAGAGCCAAAATGACGCTCTCCAACATTGCTTTCAACAAATTCCAACAAACAAAACACAGAACTCCGTTCTGCTTTTCAGTTCATCATTTCGGTTCTCCAATACATCAAAATTTCACAAAAAAATAAATCAACGGATACAATACTTCCGAGCTGAAAGGCGAATATCAGTGAGAGTGTTCAAACAGAAATTTCAAAAGAGAAACTCACCGATGATATTCGGAATATAAAGGTAAACATTCAATGGCTTAGGTCTGGATTTTCCGGCCATCTTCGAACGATTACTCTCACCGGAGCTCTGATCGGCGGGAATTGGATTGAAAATGATGCGTTCCGATCTACGCAAAGACCAAAAACAAAAAACTTATAGAAAAACCAGCGAAACATTTTCTCTTTTTAATAATTTAAATACTTTTGGGCCTTGCCGTCTAAACGGGTCAAGAAATGATTTCATTGGTCGAGGGTTTTTATCGAAAATCGTCTATCTATCCTTATTCAAGGTAGGAATAAAATTTACGTATGCGACTATGCGTCATAATCTTCAAATTTTATTTATGGAATCATATTGAATATATTGTTATTGTTTGTTACTTTATTGTAATGGTTTGTATTCCTTATTTTTATTTTAGTGTTTTCCATTTGATGTCTGGCATTCATATTGAGGATCGACTAGATTTGATTATTTCCATATAGTATATCTATTTGGCGGGTTAAAAACTCTCTAATAAAGACGACTTCATAATAATAAACCTTTAATTAAGAATAAAAAAATATTTAATTGATTTATATTATTTTCATCCCAAGTTATAAAATATGTTTTATTTTTAATTATATAAATATCTTTTAGATCGTTAATTTTAATTTTTAAAATTTTATTTTGTTTTATATTCTATGAAAGCGAATCATATAAATTAGGACAAGTATCAAACGTACATTTTTATCTCTATTTGAGTTTTTTCCCCAAGATATTTTAGTTTCTTCCTTTTGTGTTTATCTGGTTTGATTTAAATTTTCAATTGTTTTTTTTCAAAAAAATATCCTTTCCAGATAGTCTTTTTATTAGCATTTCAATTTCTTTGTATTATGGCATTGACTTTTCAATGGATCCCATATTTTTTAACTTGATATTTATATTAAATTAAATTAAATTGATTTATTACAATTAAATAATTTCAGTGAAGTATATAATATGTAATTAATAATTCTCAAGTCCCTTCTTTAAGTGAATTTACGATCATAAATACTTAACTTCACAAAATATTTACTTCAAATGTATAATACATTATATTTGCAAATATATTTATTGCTTGGTTATAATTAAGTAATATTCATTCTCATCACATTAATTATTTAATAATAATAATAAATTAATATGATTTGGTGTAAATACTTTTCACAGAGTAAGTTTATACTGTCATTTGATTATCAAATACTGAATCAGCATGCAAGGGAAAATGATCCAAATCAGATATTTATGTCGTATTTGTTTTCATTAAGATTAATACGTTGATTTAGAATGGTGTTGACGAATGATGATGATGATTGTATGTAGTATTTTATGGTATAGTGAATGATGGTAGAGGTGGTTGTTGGTGATAAAGGTTGATAATAAGTAGTGAAATGATAATGATAATAAATAGTGGTGGTGAATGATGAAGACAATTAACGATATATAATGTTGACTAATGGTGGTAATTATCGATAGTACTAATGGATATAAAAATAAATTGATAGTGATGATTGCAAATGATGACTAATTGTGATGAAGATTGAGTTCGGTGATTGACGATAGTGGTGGTTATGGTTGGGTTGAGGATGATGGTTGTAGATGGTAGGTGGTGGTGATTGACGGTGGTCATAGTTTTGATTGAAATGATGGTTTTGGATGGTGGGTGAAAGTAGATTGAATAGCAGTGAACTGTCATCTTTGTAGAAATTCTTAAATAGACATCTTAATGATATTAAGACTTCGTTATAGATTTTAATCATTCAAACCTGTTCAGACTCATCAAGTGGTTATAAACTAAGAAAAACAAATGCACTTAATGATTAAGATTTGACTGATTAAGATTCAGACCTTGAAAATAAATAGACTTAATAAATGAGATCTGAATGATTAAGATTAAGATATTACATTAAATTATAATTTATCTTAATTAAGCAATTTAATGAAGTGAAAATATAAATTAACTAATCATGATTGAGTGATAATTATGTATTTCAAACATATATTATACATTTATTAATTTGATATAAACATGCTGTACGAATAAATATCTAATTGGTAGGTGAATATTTTTTATAGCATTTTCTTTCTTGGTAACTTGAACTTTTTCTAAGCTATAGCACCTTCTAAACTTTAATTTAGGAATAAAGCACTTGTTATTATTATTTTTAGACCAATTGTCTACAAAGTACAAACTAATGGACAAAATCTTTCCAAAAAGAAAGCAAATATTAAAGAATCAATCTACATCTAATCGATTTTTCTTTTAATATATTTGAACTTTAATAAAATAAAGTTTTAGAGTTTATTGTTTACTATGATACTATAAGTTATCATAGTTTAAGTAGATAGAGTTATCTGATATCTTTGATTGATGGGAAGTGATAAATTTAATTAAGATGTGTGCAATAAATTAATTCAAACATCAGAGTTATTGAAAGAAAAATCTTAAAATATTATTGACAGTTTTGATTTACTTTTTTTTATTATTTTTAAATTGTATATGTCCTTCTAGAAACAAAATAAATTAAAGGTAATAATAATGGGGAATATGGAACTCTTTTAATATATTTCTTTTTAGAAAATAGAGGCAATTAGATTATGTATGCGAATCTACACCGTTAACAGGTTGTAAAAGGGTTCTATAGAGGCATTTATATATTTTACCTTTTAATATACTGTAAAAAAATGATGCAAGAATATAATTATTTATTTATTCATCCACAATAGATGACTTTATCAACATCGTGCATTTTTTTAATTATTACATCGAAAATTTGACTAAATATATTTTTTTACAATTTTTTATAAGTTAAACAACTCAAATCTATCAAGAGGAAAAACTCTGTTTCTTTTAGTGCATTCTTCCAAATAATTTAAAAAAAGAAAAGGAATTCGTATTCATTCCCTTTTGGTTTAGGTTTGACTACCTCTTTTTGTATAGTTCATGAGTGAATTTGATGATTTTTCGTGATTTAACTTTTTAAACCGTGATGATAAGTCATGTTGATTAATAAAAACAAATATAATCTATTTTTGTAATAACAAACACGATTAACCCTAATTATTAACGGAGAGTGTATTTAGACCATTTTGCATAATAAATCATTCTGATTAGTTTCGTCAATCAATGAAGGCAAATATATTCCCTTGTTTGTAACAATAAGGATATGATTGACTCTAACTATTAACGAAGCACGTTTAGAGTTATTAACTTTTCAACATAGACAACAAATCATGTTTATCAATTTGGTTAATCAATAAAGGTAAATATAACTCATTTTTCACAATAACAAGGACATGATTGACCCGAATATAAATGGAGAACATATTTAAATCACTTTACATAGTTCAAGAACAAATTTAACCATTTCACATTATTAACTTTTTTGACACGGTGACAAGAAATTACATCGATCAATTCAGTTAGTCAATAAAAGCAAATACAACCCATTTTTTGTAACAAGAGCATTATATTAACCGAGGCATATTTAGACCATTTCGCATAATTCAGGAGCAACTTTAACCCTTTTCAAGAAATGAGAAGAAACATAATCTATATGACAACCCGGTGCACTAAATTTCCACTACGTGCAGGGTCTAAGGAAGGACCGGAGGCTTATCCTGCATTTCTCCAAGAGGCTACGGAACACAATCCATAATGATGAATCTACAATAATATTTTATTATACTTAGAAAGGCTGGAAATCATGTTTTTTACAGTTTGTGCTGAAAGATCATTTTGCAACAACAGAAATAACAAAGAGAAAGTAGAATAATAGTAGTAGTGTATTTAACTTTAAGCACTGCTCTTGATAATTTCATCATCTGCATAACTTGCTTTCGGCTCGCCCTTGACATCCGTTTCTAGGAAATAATCCTCGCGAGTGTTATCAGCTAACATCAAAGCCACCAACCAGAAGAGCGCGGAATCAAGAGACAAGAAGGCACCTCCACCTAGAAGACCGGTCTTGGCAGTTGGGCAATCAGTCTGCAAGTTGTGATGAATGTTGTGCGTGATATGAAGTTGCTCGGTGATTGTAGGCCACAACAACAATGTTGCTGCTAAACCAGTTGTGCCCCTATGCATTAACAGCAGAATATCACCAAAAAGAACACTAAGGTTCAGAAAATTTTAGTATATGAAATAATGATAAGATTCCTATCCCTCAAGAGAGGCAGTGAACTCAATCGCATAGTTGATGGTGATGCATCAATTTCCGAAGTAGTCCCCATATAAGTTCAAGCGTTAATGGTCAAAAACGCACCTAACCATTTTTCCGCGAGTTTTACACCCCAATTAGCAATTGTTCCTCTTTTCTTCCTGCACTATCACCATCTATGTATTTAAAACACACCTCAACTATTCGTTGTTCCCTTTTCCTACCTGAATGACACCTGAACTACTGCTTTTTCACGAGTTTCACACTCCAACCATCAGTTGTTCTCCTTTTTCCTACCTGAACTATCATCGTCTATGTATTAAAACACACCTCAATTATCAGTTGTTCCTTTTTCCTACCTGAATTACCACCATCGAGTCATCAAGGGTTAAGTATCTCATAATGAACTTTATTTTCAGCAGGGGGATAAATATCTTGTATGCAGTTCGAATCATCCTGCTTAAATATTAAAGAGCGCATTCTGCATTTTGATTTAGGTGAAGATATCCTGGATCATTTGCACCATTTTACGTGTCTTAAGTAGTTGGGATCGAATTTTTTTTTAAATTCATCACTTCATCAGATATATCTATATGTCCAAGAGCTGCAATTCCTAAATGATATTAGTGCTATTATTTGTAGACGATGACGGTCAAAGGAACAAAAATTATGTAACCTACAATGATGTGTTTACCAACTTCAGGACAAAAATAGCCAACAGTAAGACACATAGGGATAGCGAACTAGGATTAAGAAGAAGGTAAATGAAGACATTGCGCATAAAACACAATGAAAAAGAAAAAACGAGTTGAAAAAACTTACAATGCAATATTTAGGAACACGACAAAACTAGTGTTTCTCAGCAAAGCAGCTTGTGGAACTGACTTCCCTTGATACGGATAAAATAAAGACAGGAAACCGGCCACAGAAGATGCAGCAAGAAAAACAAAAGACAAATAGCCCAAGGCAACAGTAGGATCAGACTTGTATTTACAAATAACAACGCCTTTTCCTGATATTGCAGTCCCAGCTGCAGGCTGCAATAAAAATATCCAAAAAGTCCTAAATAACTAAATAAGGGAGGAGAAAGTAACAAAACCTACAAAATATTTGACTGATTGTTTGCGCATCTACTCATCAATGATGCTCAAAGATCTCCACTTTTCTGACAGGAAATTAAGAAGGAATAACATCTTCTTGTTCGACACAGTAAATTTTTCAATTTTCACAATATACAAACACATTAAAAGTGTTATATTACTTGGGAACTGACACACCACAAATAATACAACAACATACCCAGTGTAATTCCACAAGCAGGGTATGGGGAGGGTGGTATGTATGCAGCCTTACCCATACCTTGTGAAGGTAGAGAGGTTGTTTCTGATAGAACTTCGGCTCAAGTAACACATATCAAAAACAAGTATGAAAAGGAAATACAGTAGTGGAGAAACCATGCTGAAAATAAACACACCACAAATATGGAAGGAGAAAATTGAGAAATTGTTCTGTGTTGTTCTTGATAAGATTATAAAGCACTACAGGAATACTCGGACACAAGACATCTAAGAAAACCATATGTTTCATACCTAGCTCTCCCAAGTCCTAACAGGTACACTAGCCGTAACCACTAAAGTAGCAATCATCTACCGTGTGAATAAGAGTAATTTAAGCCATGAAGAATCAGCATAAATCCTTCCATGTTATAATGTTATCTCCGATTTTATATACAAGGCATCACATGGTTAGAGTAAGGTCAAGCCTTTGAAGTCGACAACCATAAAAACAGAAATTTTAATCGCCAACAAGTTTTGTTTTGCACTGACAACGTCAAAGAAAAAGCCTGATATTGCATTTAACGCCAACTACCACTCCTCTATCAAATAACTAGTTAGGATAACTCAAAAGAATCATGACCAATGCTTCATCCAACATGAGGACAGCATAATAGGGCAGATCAGATTGCAATGCAAGCTATCCCATCACTTCAATTTGCTTCTTCACTTTTAGTTTACCAGAAAAATCAGTCGTGCTCTTAAATAATAGTGATTTTTGGTAGCATTATTCAACGCTATCTCACAACTAGGCCAATGTTGTTCTTTGCTAAGTAGTCTCAGGCTCAAACTATCTACATGGATATAAAAGGTTTAGAGAAATTTTCCGAAAATATGTACATATATAGATTCAGATGTGCACCCAATGCAGTGAAATCCATTTAGAAAAAGAAGAAGAAAACGCACATACACAAAGCACTAGGCAAGCATATCATATGAAATTTAGACAATCAAAGGATAAGACATAGCAGGCAAACGATTAAGTAGAGGATTTACAAGAATTCCCACATTTGGTTTATTCAACTAACCTTCTTGTTTTCAGCGATAACTCCAAATATAAAGGATAAAACACCAAGGGTTGCTATTATCATAGACATCTGTTTCATACCAATCGCCATTGGACTACCAAACTTTCAGAGACTACCTACATAATTCCAAAATACCCACTTTTCATCAAAATTCAACAGAAAAATCCCAAATACAACCAAATCAAACAAGTTATCACTTCAACTGTAACAAGAAACAGATTCTAAAGTGTCTAATACTAAAAAGAACCAACTTTGAAAAGATGGGGTTACCTGAATTGTACCCAAGAGTACAAAAACAACAACAACATACCCAGTGTAATCTCACAAGTGGGGTCTGGAAATTGGAGAGGGTAGTGTGTACATAGACCTTACCCCTACAATGGAAGGTAGAGAGGTTGTTTCTGATAGACCCTCGGCTCAAGAAGGCTCAAGAGAATAACAGAAGTGAAGAAGCCAAGGCAAAATACTAAGCAACGCAAGACAAAGAAATCTGAAAAAGGAACAATAACTACAACAAAATAATACGATAATTGAAGTACAAGGAACAAAAAATAGTGACAGAAGTTGAAGAAACAAGAAACTACAAGAGTACTACTACGACTACTAGTATGGAAGGATAAGCGAGACAACACTCAACTACCTAAAGGCATTCTACCCGAATTTGTGTCCTCCATAAGCTCCTATTTAAAGGATAAACACCCGGAAAAAGACTATTTAGATTCTTGAAAGAAAGAGGGTGAAATTCTACATATCAAACAGTGAATATCTTAAGTCAACGTTGATGAATTGCAAGTGTTCAGCCACTAACTACAACAACAACTATGTCTCAATCCTTACTTGGGTCGACTATATGAATCTTCATTTCTTCATTTAAGCTCGTATTATATCATCATCATAGTAAATCCAAAATACACATTTTTTTCATCAAAATTAACAGAAATAAATCCCAATATACAACCAAATCAAAAAAGTTATCACTTCAACTGTAACAAACAAACAAAAAAACAGATTATGAAGTGTCTAATACTAAAAAGAACCAAACTTTGAAAAGATGGGGTTAACTGAATTGTACCCAAAAGTAGAATAATCAAAAAGATAAACACCCGCAAAATGACTGTTTAGATTCTTGAAAGTAAAAGGGGGTAAAATTATACACATTCAAACAGTGAACATTTTAAGTCAATGTTGATGAAGTGCAAAAGTGGAAAAACAAACATACCCTTTCAGCAAATACCTACAACAACAACTACATTTCAGTCCCAAACAACTTCGGGGTCGGCTATATGAATTGTAAATACCATTTTCATCAAAATTTAGCAGAAAAATCCCAATACAGAACCAAATCAAACAAGTTATCACTTCAACTATAATAACAGACAGATTATAAAGTGTCTAATACTAAAAAGAACCAAACTTTGACCAGATGGGGTCATCTGAATTGTACCCAAAAGTAGAATAAAAAAAATCTAAACACCTAGAAAAAAACTGTTTAGATTCTTGAAATGAAAAAGGGGGTAATATTATACACATTCAAACAGTGAACATCTTAAGTAAACACCTAGAAAAAGACCGTTTAGATTCTTGAAATGAAAAAAGGGGTAATATTATACACATTCAAACAGTGAACATCTTAAGTCAATGTTGATGAATTGCAAAAGTGGACCCTTTCAGCAACTACCTACAACAACAACTAGTCTTAGTTCCAAACAAGTTCAGGTCGGCTATATGAATCGAAAATACCATTTTTCATAAAAATTTGGCAGAAAAATAAAAAAAGTTAGCACTTCAACTATAATAACAAACAGATTGTACAGTGTCTAATACTAAAAAGAACCAAACTTTGAAAAGATGGGGTCATCTGAATTGTAACCAAAAGTAGAATAATCAAAAAGATAAACAGCCAGAAAAAGACTGTTTGGATTCTTGAAAGAAAAAGGGTGAAATTATACATATCAAACACTGAACATTTTAAATCAATACTGATGAATTGCAAAGTGGGAAAAAAACCAAACAAGTTTGGAATTCTTTATGAATCAAAAACACCATTTTCATCATAATTTAGCAGAAAAATCCCAATTTACAACCAAATCAAACAAGTTATCACTTCAACTATAACAAGAAACAGATTATAAAATGTCTAATACTAAAAAGAACCAAACTTTGACCAGATGGGGTTAACTGAATTGTACCCAAAAGTAGAATAATAAAAAGGATAAACACTCAGAAAAGGACTGTTTGGATTCTTGAAAGGAAAAGGGTGAAATTATTGATATCAAACACTGAACATTTTAAATCAATACTGATGAATTTCAAAGTGGGAAAAAACCACACAAGTTTGGGGGCTATATGAATCAAAAACACCATTTTTATCAAAATTTAGCAGAAAATCCCAATTTATAACCAAATCAAACTAGTCATCACTTCAACTATAACAACAAACATATTATAAAGTGTCTAATACAAAAAAGAACCAAACTTCGACAAGATGGGGTCATCTGAATTGTACCCAAAAGTAGGATAATCAAAAAGATAAACACACAGAAAAAGACTGCTTAGATTCTTGAAAGAAAAAGAGTGAAATTATACATATCAAACAGTGAACATCTTAAGTCAATGTTGATAAATTGCAAAGTGGAAAAAGAGCATACCCTTTCAGCAACTACCTACAACAAATCCCCCTCAGTCCCAAAAATACCATTTTTCATCAAAATTTAGCAGAAAAATCCCAATATACAACCAAATCAAACAAGTTATCAATTCAACAATAACAAGAAAAAGATTATACGGTGTCAAATACTAAAAAGAACCAAACTTGGACCAGATGGGGCCATCAAAATTGTACCCAAAAGTAGAATAACCAAAAAGATTAACACACAGAAAAAGACTGATTAGATTCTTGCAATGAAAAGGGGGTAAAATTATACACATTTTAATTAATTGAAAAGTGGAAAAAGAACATACCCTTTTGGAAGATTAGTTCAATAGAGAAGAAAAATGATAATTCTGCAGATCTGTTGATCTTTTTTTGTGTGTATTTAAAGGAAAAACAGAGTTGTCAACGCTGGCTGAAGCTGAGTATAAACGTATAAATGGGGATGATAAAAGATCCTTATGTGTTTGTTTAGGATTCTTTTCCTTTTATTTTTCTACCAAATTTGTTTTAAGATTCTTATCCATTTTAATATGGATGAACTTTTCTCTAGAAAAGTGACTACATCATGATGTAGAACTAGAAATCTAAGGATATTTTGGGTATAGTTTTGACAATTAAAAATATTTTTCATATTATGAAATTATCTTAAAAAGTACTATATTTCGATTTTAATTTGTTAGTCCTACTTTTACTTTTGACATAATACATAAATATATCCTTCAACCTGGTCTTGTCTTACATTTATGTATCCTACTTTGAATATGCATAAATAGACAATTAAACGTATATAAAGTTGAACAAGTAGACACATGAGTTCTATGGTATAATACACGTACAACATAAATTGTCATGTAGAATGTCATGTAGGACGTGTGTGTCTATTTATTCAATTTTATATAAATTTAAATGTCTACATGTGCAAAACCAAAGTTGAAGGGCATAAATGTGAAATAATGTCAAATTAAAGGATATATATTTATGTATTATGCCTTTATTTTTAGTCTGTTTTTAAAAAAATGTATCTTTTTTTTCTTTCAGAAACTCTTTGATTTCAAATTTTCACATGATATGTTTATAATCACGATATTAAATGACAAATATTTAATTTTAGACCATAAAATTTGATTATTTTTTTAACTTATTTTTTAAAGCTTCTTTTTTCTTTTCTTTCTTCTATTTTTTTGTGAAAAAATAGATTGTGGAATTCTTTTCTTTCTTCTATTTTTTTTGTGAAAAAATGGATTATGGAAAAAAAACATGGGGAAGGAAATTACAATATAAAAAAATGAATCATTATTAACAAGATGAAAATTCATACGATTAAATAACTGAGCTAGTAAAATTTTCCACTTATTTTTTAAACTTGGGTCTGCCTAAAATAATTTTCCTACAATTTCTTTCTATTATAATAATATGAATAAAATGATCCCACTAGTAAAATTACATTTATTATGTTAGTATTGTTGTTGGTACATAGAGATAAGTATTTTATAATATCATATTTGTAGTTTTACAATAAAATATTTTTTTATATAGATAAGCATAATTGAATAGTCGTAATGTGTATAGCTTAAACTTTTAGATTGTTTAGTCGGTGGGATAAGATAAATAAAGATATCTCACGAGTTGAGATACCTTATGAAGTAACTGTCTCACCTTCACTTTTTAAAGATAATTAATCTCATTATTTTAGTACGTCATGGAATAAAATAATTTTGAGACAAATTAGTTTCATAACCAAATAAAGGATATAATAATTTCACATTTTTATTTCGTAATGACATAATATATAAATATGCTTTTTTACTTGGTCTCAACTGTATCTATACCCTTCAACTTTGATTATGCACACGTAGACACTTAGACATGTATAAAGTTGAACAAGTAGACACGTGCATTTTGAAAAACTTAAAAATTTACAAATGAATTTTGTATTTTGTTAAGACTTTGATTAATTTATGATAAGAGTCTTATGGGATGTTATTTTAAAATTTTAAGTATTCTTGATGAAGTTTGGATATTTTTGTGGGTGAAGTTCTTAGATGTGAACTCAATTTTTATGTAAGTTTGTGTAATACTGTATTGTTTGCATAATTATATAAATATGTGTACAAACACCTTTTAGACACTATCACACACTTTTATATAAGGTTAATATATTATTTATAATAAGTGTATAATTTTTTATATAGTAGACATGATTTTTTTCAATTATTCGAAAGGACTTCAAGATTATTTTCGTGACTAGAATTTGAAGCTATTCAATGAAGATATGATCCATTTTGAATGAGTTTTGGTGGTTGAACATTGTAAGGACGAAATTAAGTTTTTGTATAAGTATGTATAATATTGTATAATTTTATATGACAATATACATATATATATATATATATACATACATATATATATATATATATATATATATATATATCTCTTATACATTTTTGTACAAGATTGATATATTAATTATAACAAATGTGTAATATTTTATATCGTGTGTATACATACTATTTAAACATGCTATGTGAAATTAGATTGATTTGAATATTAAGTCTTGTTTGAACATGCAATTTGAATTTTTAAATTATATATTTTTTCATAAAAATGAAAAAAATCGACAAATTGTGAAAACTATCAATTTTTTTCTAATTTTTATACAATTTTACTAAATGAATGACACAGTATTTCCTTATATATTAAAGTAGTACTACTATTTAGAGTATATATATTTTTTTCTTTAAAAAGAGTTAAATTTAAAACTAATAAATCAAGGGGGAGAAAAATGGGGATAAAGAAAAGATAACATTCAAAATAATGGGAAAAATATATTTGTAGGGAATAAATCCCATTCAGCTTGGAAATTTCAACCCGAGAAGTTTTACTCATAAAACGCATTTGGTATATGCGATTTACTAAGTGAACTGAATAATTTTGGTTATTTTGAGAATTGAGTCTATACGTAGCATAATACATGTAGCACATAAAATTGCCATATGGAATATCACGTAAAACTAGTGCGTCTACTTGTTCAACTTTATATAAGTTTAGTGCATATCCAAAGTTGGAGGGCACATATGCCAGCTGAAGAACACATTAATGTATTATGTTTTATGTATATAGATTGCATGATACATAAATATGCCCTTTAAGTTTCTTCAGCTAACATCTATGCCCCCAACTTTGGATGTGCACAAGTAGACAGACACTTAGACTTGTATAAAATTGAATAAGTAAACTCATGTGTCTTACGTGACATAATATATTTAGTACGCCACATAGGACACAAAATTATCAGGTAGGGCGTCATGTAGGATGAATGTGTCTATTTATTTAATTTTATACAAGTTTAAGTGTCCAATTATGCAACCCAAAATTAAAAGTCATAGTTATCTACTAAAACCAAATTAAGAGTCGTGTCTATGTAATATTGCCTATTATAATTTCATATTGCATGTCCAACCGCGAGCTAAAATATACAAATATAAAAATAATGCTTGTCCATTAAGACTCCCAATCCTAATATTTTTCTTCTAACATAAATAAAACAAACTGTTTTCTACTCCAAATACAACTGAAAAAAATTTCTTTGAGTCTCCTCTTCACTGCAAAACAAAACCCCAAATCCCTCTTTTATCACCTCTGAATATATTTGTTTTCATCTTCAATGTAAGTATTACTATCTGTTTACTGTATTGTTCCTGCATAATTTAAAAAAAAAATTAAAAGTAGAAATTAATGGTTTTAGTAAATTGGATTTCGCGTAAATCTAACAATTTTTTCTTACTATGTTCATCAATATGAGTATTCATGATTTTCTTTTGACAACCCAGTAAGGTTTTATTGTTGAGTAATCAAAAATTTATTGTTGAAGAAGCTTAATCAGCTTAGTATTTTAAAAAAGATTTATTAAATTGGGTATCAAGTAATTCTTGCAATTTTTAGTTAAAATTATGTTAAAAAATAGTGAGCAGGATTACTGGGTATGATTTTGTTTTTGTAAAATTTCTATTTTTTTTGACAACCCAGTATGGTTTTATTGTTGTGTAATGAAAAAGTTATTGCTGAAGAAGCTTAATGAGCTTAGTAATTTTTTGGGGTTGAGATCAATGGCTTTGTTGAATTGGGTGTCATGTAATTCTAGCAATTTTTTTTTTTTGATTTTGTTTGTCATTATTGTGAGCATGATACTGGATATTCATGATTTTGTTTTGAAGTTCGTGTTTTTTCGACTATCCAGTATGGTTTTATTGTTATTTAATCATAAAGTTATTGCTTAAGAAGCTTAATGAGTTTATTCAATCCCCAATTAACCAGGATGTTCATTTATTCATAATCTTTCCCTCTCATAGAACTCCCTGTATAACCTATAAAGTAGAAGTTACCGATAAAGTTAGAAGTAACAAGGAAGAACAGTGTGTGGTGATCAGTAGGGAGAACCCATTTAGGCTGTTTAGCATACCTTAACGAAAACACTAATTTTGATTTTGTTGTAGCATTTTCCTTTGAAGATTTATTAATCAATGCTTGTATATCGATAGAGCTAATTCATGCCTTCCTTGGCCTTTTGGCTAAGATCAAGTTTAGTGTTAGACCTCATCAGTTTGATAATATTACATCTAGTTTAAATTTTGTCTTTCTGATGCAGATTGATGACCGTCTATGTGGTGTGAGTATCAGATAGAAAACATTATCCATTTAGCTTTATACCTCTTTAAGATTTCTTCCTAATCCCTGTCCATGGCCACTGTTTCCCCTTTTCCCCCACCAGTTCAGGACCCAAATACTAGTTCAAAGTTTTCGTCACCAATGCTTGAACCTTGCTTAGAGCAACTAGATGAACAACACAAGCAACAGCTTCAGCCACAAGAAGCTGCTGTTGGACAGGTAGATAATGATCCTAAGCAGAATCAACTTAATCCATGCCCTAGTCCTACCCATGAATTCATCGATAAATCAATTTCAACTCTATACCGTGTTTCCTTCAATCAAAATGGTAGTTGTTTCGCCATTGGCACTGATTGCGGCATTAGTGTCTATAGTTGTGACCCTTACTGTGAGATGTTTCGACGATACTTTGATAATGGAGGTGGTATTGGAATTGTTGAGATGCTCTTCAGAAGCAATATACTAGTCTTCGTGGGAAATGGAGATAATCCACAATATCCTCGAAACAAGGTCATAATTTGGGATGACCATCAGAGCCGCTGCATCGGAGAGCTCCGTTTCAGGTCGGCTGTGCGCGGTGTGCGGCTTCGACGGGACTGCATCGTAGTTATACTTGAGCAGAAGATATTTATATATAATTTTTCTGATGTGAAGCTCGTCCATCAGATTGAGACAATTTCAAACCCAAAAGGACTCTGTGAAATTTCACAAACGGCTGTATCACCTGTGCTGGTGTGCCCTGGGGTGCAAAATGGTCAAGTTCGGGTTGATCATTTCACATCAAAAAGGACTAAGTTTATCTTTGCACATGATTCTAGGGTTGCATCTTTTGCTCTTAGTCATGAGGGGCATGTGCTGGCAACAGCAAGTATCAAGGGTACTCTTATCCGGATTTTCAGCGCACAAGATGGTACATTGCTACAGGAGGTAAGAATTTGAATGTTGTTTAGTTCAGTCCAAGATATTTCAAATTCTTTTATTACAAAGCTTTCATAAGTAGTAGTAGCATTTTTCGTATTTTTCTCTTTCACTAAGTATGAATAGTTTGTAGCTATTGAATTGCAAAACGGACCTTGTCAAAGTACTTCATCAATCCAGCATATCTGTCTTTATCTTCATTTTGTAACTCTCCTTGATCAAAACATGATGCTTTGATGTCATTTACTTATGCTAAAATGGATAGGTTAATGGCTTTGTTGTTTTGAAATTCCTTGACTTTCGCATCTACTCTCAAGTAAACTGTCCCTATATAGCATTTTCTTATGTCTCAAAATTACCTATTGATTCTTTATTCTGTGTTACCCGTGATCCATGACTCAGAAAGTCTTAGGATGCATTTGGTACTCAGTGTGCACTCCTTTTTTAATTTTTTTTTTTTGATAATGGTAACTGTATATTCAGTGTGCATTCCGTGCTTGCCTCTGCCTTAAATATTAACCTTTGGTAATCAACAGATTGTAATTAATTAAAACTGGATGTAGAAGTTTCTTCTTCTATATAAATCTCCATCCATATGTGCCTTTGGCTTGCAACATTCCTTGTCAACCTCCATTTGGGTTAAATCTGGATATTGCATGAACAGTTCTAGAATGGAGGGAAGCTAGATGTTTCTTCATCACCTATTTTATCTTGAAGTGGATGTAGAGTTAATGAACATAATGGTGTTAACTTTTGCCAATTCCTTATATCTTCTTTTTATTCTTCATATTCTCCCATAATTACAAGTGTCATTTTTATTACTGTTATCCGTAGACATATCAGATATAGATTGTATAAGATAGTAATGTTTTGATGGTTTTCTTTTTCTACTTTGCTTGCTAAGAGATTTACTTAATCCATACACATAAATGACAAGCTAGATTAAGTCTTTTAACTTTCCCTTGCACCAATTAAACAGTGTTTTTGAGATATCTAGTTTTGTTAAATCACACGGCATGTATGATCCAGGTAAGGAGAGGTGTTGATAGAGCAGAAATTCACAGTGTTTCATTCGATCCAACTGCTCAGTGGCTAGCAGTCTCTAGTGACAAAGGCACAGTTCATGTTTTTAGGCTCAAGGTCAATCTAGGGAATCAGCATAAGACAAGAACTACTCCTAATTTCCGTGTTACTTTGGCTGCAGCAAGTTCACCACTCTCCATCATCAAAGGTATGGTTCCTTTCTGATACACATTTAACATTTTCTGATTTCTCTGTGTGTGTGTGTGTGTTGCAAACAGCTGTGCAGAATTCAATCAAAAACACTAATTATTTGACCTTTGATCTGGATGCCTTGCAAATGTTGTTCAACATTAGGGATGGATGTCCTGACCATGAGCTTATATAAGAAACTACGACAACTTATCATATGCAAATATACTTTGAATGATAGTTAACAGGAGTAGGCTTGTTCAGCTGACAAATGCTCCAGAGTAGTTAGCATAGACAGCAACAGCCTACTTGCTTGATATCTTTCCATGATAACCCCAACTTAATCTTCCATTATACACTTCATCTTGACCAATTGACCTAAGACCTAGACAGCTTAAACTAAATATATGATCCCACATTAGGTACTTGCAGTTTTTTCACATCTAAAGTCTAGTTGCCAAAAGGACAACTGTCCAGGTTGTCACCTTCACCTTGCTGTATGTAAATCATTCCTTGCATTTAAACAACTACAGTTGCCATTTCATTTAAGATCTAAGCTTGTATCTAGTGTCATCTACCAATTTTGGTCTCTTAACATCTTTATGGGGGCATCAACCAAACTCTGGAGACAGCAAGCTTTTTTGACCCTTTCCCACCCAATATGGAGTTTTCTTTATAGCTTGGAAACATATAAAGCATATGATTCAACATAGTCTAAATAAAGGGTAGGGGAAAACAAACTCATGATTTTACTAATTTATTTCAATATATATTTTTGGATTTCTTGCTGTACAATTATGAAGTATATGACATTTGTTTCTTCCTCTCTGTTGAATATAGAGGAGTTTTCTTTTACCAGATAGACCAAACCAAGGGAAATAGCATTACTACTAACTTGGCTCTTTCTCGTCCCATCTTTCATCTCATCTTTTCACTCAAAAGGCTTTCAATATGGGTTACACTCTAGATTAGATTCTCTCTTATTTTGTTCATTGTGAATGTTAGTTCACTCGTTCCCTAGTATATCTAATGAAACTATGTCCTAACGGCATGCAAGTCATTTTTTAATTTTCAGGGGTTCTCTAAGTTCTGCATTATTCTACTCATGTGCACCTTATATGAGAATTGAGATACCACTCCTATAAAAAACCTTTCTTCCTTGTCCTTAATGGACATCTTACATACCCCTGAACTTTCCTGCACAAAAGTGTTTGCCTTCTTGGTCTATTTATTACAGTCACAGATAAATATTTGTAACCTCAAGGTGGAGTTAATACTCGTTAAATTGTAGCTTTTTCTAGTGCAGTAGTATTATCCGTAGCTTATTTAAGCACCCACATTTGCAATTAAATAGATTAACTTTCATGCGCCTGGAGACTAATAATGAAGACTTTCAAGCGCCTGGAGACTAATAATGAAGGATCTGTGTTAGCGCACAAGTTTTGCCTGGCAAATTTTGCTTTATTTGAGTCTTAACGAATTGAGATTACTTGTTTTTCTCTGATATTTTGGAGGATCATTAGCAGGGGCGAAGCCAGCCTTCTGTCAGGGGGTTCATCCGAACCCCCTTCGGCGGAAAATATTACTATTTATACATGGTTAAAATTATTTTTTATGTATATATAGTAGATGGCGAACCCCCTTCAATTAGTTCGTGTGTTTACTTCTTCAAATTTTGAATCTCCTTAAACTTTGGTGATCCACATGCATCAATCAACTACACCTTAATCACAGAACTGGGGATGTATTTTCATCATAACTTTTCTTAAGTTGGTGGTCAACCAATCACAGCCACCTCTTTTATCGGACTTGAGATCAGCTACCATGCACTGTAATTCACATGCATACTCAATAATATTCTGTTTTGCTTCTCTGAAATGGCCTTGAAAATGTTAAACATGAAGCTTTGAGTCGAGAACTTCTTTGCTCCTGTTACTTTTTATGGGCTCTGAATTTGGATTTTATGTTGGCAGGAGTACTTCCAAAGTATTTTAGCTCAGAATGGTCTGTGGCTCAATTCAGATTGCCCGGAGATTCCGAGTTCATTGTTACTTTTGGTCATGAAAAGAATACATTGTTAATTCTTGGCTTGGATGGAAGGTAGGCCCACTTCTCTGAGAATTTTGTGGCATATATTACATAATATTTCGCTTGTAGTACTTGTAAATACCTATACTTCCAACAAAAAGTCCATGTTGGAGGACAGAGAGAATTAAGCGCAGACCTCACATTGTCTCTATTATACTTTTCTTGTTTTAACAGATGAAATTGACAAAATACTGTGCAACGTGTCAGAGTATAAAGAATTTTAACCTACCTGTGTATTGATATATACGTAGTCACAGAGATTTAAGCACAGACCTCACATTGTCTCTATTTTGCTTTTCTTGTTTTAACAGATGAAATTGACAAAATATTGTGCAAAGTGTCACAGAGTATAAAGAATTTTAACCTACCTGTGTATTGGTATACATACATAGTTTCCTTTATCAGTGGTTAAGTAGAAAACAGTTTAGAGTGACAATAAGTAGGAAGTGCCATCGCACGAACTTCTCAGTGCCTGCTACTTAAGAAGTAAAGATATGCTAATAAGCTGGTTCACCATCATTTTTTTGGGTGAAGAAGATAAATTCAATTCATGTACATAGATTTAATACCAAAAATTAGAACTAACAAATAGGGCAGCAAAAATAACAACCGGCTGAGCAAAGATAAGAGATTGACTAACGAAGTAAAATATGGTCTTCCTTACTCTTTTGTGTCTTCTTCTTCCATTACTAAAGCTTTTTTCTCAAGGGAAGATTTTTGGCGTGTGTGATTGACTCTCTAACTTATCCCTTTGTTTGTTGAAGTATCTCTCGCCCACATAAACACTTGCTAATGCATACACATATAATTTTACTTCTCTGTCAACTCTTAATTTAAATTTTCCTATGTATGGTTTTGGACGTACGTGAATGACTATTTAAACTTTTCCCAAATTGACTGGAATATTCACTCTTGCCCTGTTTACATACACTTACTTATCTTGGTAAGATTCACTTGATCACATTATTCATATGTGTTCAACTTGTGACGCAGCTTTATTAGATGCAAGTTCGATCCAGCCTCCGGCAAAGAAATGACTCAGATGGAGATTCACAACTTTCTGAAGTCCGAAAAGGCCTCTTGATGGAATGTTGGATCGGCTTTCCTGTCCATGCAAGGAAGTATTTGCTTCCCTCAGTTGCACCTGCTTTCATAGTCATGGTATACGTTATCGTAACTATCATATATATATATATAGTTGATTTAACAGGGTAAATCGGTGGCTATAACCAAAAATTTTGAACAAGTTTTGATGTAAAGAATATCGACTTGTTAATATTCTAACAAAAATATAAGATACACAGTTGAATTTAGAATCACAATTGTTACTAGTAAGAAAATGTGTAGTTTTCTTCTTTGTTGCTCAACTTTGCTTCATTTACCTTATTTCTACTATGGGTAGAGAGGTATTTGATGATTTTTCTTCACTTTTTAGACCTAAGTTTTGTGTTGATTCTGATTTTACTACCCCATAAAACACAGTACTATTTTACTTTAGTTTTAAATGAACTCACATTGAAGATATGATGAGATAAGGTCATTTACATATGATTTGGTCATGTCTTGCTTTGACCTCTAGATGCCTTGATCCATAGGTGATATGTGTGAAACATGAGAATCGAAGATGTTTATTTAAATAGGGCACAATAGAAGAAAAAGATCTATACATATATAATTATTTTGTGAAAATATGTTTTGGGCATGTTGACACTTTTATTGTAGGTCCTATGTTTTCTAAGAATTTCTTTGACCTTTCAGAGAAAGAATGTAGAGAACTTTTGATACTTTTTATTTGTATCTGTACAATTTTGGCATGAGATGAGTTTAAATAGAGTAACATGGTTAGTGAAGATCGATTTCAACTTGTTTGAGATTGAGACGTTATTTTTGAAATATGTTGTTGGGTGGTGGCAAAATGGTAATAGTTGTAATTTGTAATTGTTGCTTCCAATTGCACACACAAGTGTACGTGGTCGCAAAAGTAATAAGTGGCTCTTTAAGAACCGGAATATCGAACCCACAGAGACTTGTCAATTAACTATTTACTAAATTATATTAGTCTAATTATTTATTTAAGAGTGTCAAAAGAAATAAAATAATGCAAAAATTAAATACTAAGATTAACTTACAGTGATTGGGACAATTCCAGGGCTGCAGCATGCATAAGGTTTCATGTATCGCATCTCATGCAATGAATTAGCTAAGGTTATCAAATTACTGATTTACAGGGTTGATTTTATGATCATGATCTCTCGACCTCTAATCGCCTACTCCAACTAGCTGTCTAACTACATCGTTGAGCGGGAATAGGCAGTCCTAATTGGCGAGCATTTATATTTCATCCTGTTTCGTAACCAAGCGAGGTGTTCGTCCGGGCGTCACTCCTGAACACGAATCTAAACAAAGTTAGAACATGCTCTTTGCATTCTTTGGTATATCTACCTCTTTATCTCTCGAGTCCAAGAATAGACAATAGATTTATTTCTATGGTGATCAAGCATGAAATACTAAAACAAGAATACAAAAATAATTTAAATGATAACCAACATTAATTCAAAACAATCGATGTTAAACAATTACCCATGGCCGCAGCCCCAGAACAAGGGTCTTTAGCTACTAATACCTAAGAAAAAGAAGAAGAAAAGAACCCTAAAAAGTATTGACAATTTTTCCTTACAAAGTGTCTTCCTTAAAAAGTATTTTCTCCTCCAATAATTATTTCTATGGACTATTTATAGATGTAGAAAACCCTGAATAAAATAACTGAGTCCAAAACAAATTAGGAACCCAAAACCAAAACGGAATTGGATTCCTACGTCCGCGTGAACACTGCCCAACCGCCTCAGTTTGCTTTCCTCGCCCAACTTTTCTATATATATAAATATTAATATAATATTCAATTTAATCCATTAAGCTGCCTGCTTGATTTTCCTTTTTCAATCTTTCATAATTAATTCATTTTAGCTCCAAACTTCTTTAACTTTGTACCAATTTAATCCTACAAATAAAATACACTATTTAGCACAATCCATAAAATTCCTGCTCAAAAAAGACAAATATAAATAATAAATATGAGGCAATTAATGATAAGAAAATATATTTTTGGCTTCAGATCAACACCCCACACTTAAACTTTTGTTCGTCCTCGAGCAAACATTAAATCTCATCTCAAAAATCATACTAGGAAGCCATCACTTTGGTTGATACAAACAATTAGGCCATATTGAAATTTGAAAACATCAAGTACAATTCCCGCTCATTATGTAAGACATCCAAATAAACAACAAACCTTTAACCTCCTAACCTCAAGGAAAGACTATGAACTCATCAAATTTAAGTTTGCTCACCTACTCTCATCAAAGAAAGTTAATAACATCACCTATCTATCATGAAACAAGTGCCCTCACAAGAAGAAATAGTCCACACACTCAATTCAAAAGATTGAATATAAATTAAGAACTTAGCGTCAAAGAACAACTCTCACACTCACAAATAAAATTCACATGTATGCACAAAGAACCATAGGCTTGCCCATTATGTACATCTCCGCTAATTAAGCATGCTTGAATAGAATCAAATAGGACTTTAACGGGTTGTAATGTAGGCTAAGGGACAGGTAGGAAAATTATATAATAGTGACTCACACTTTCTCTAAGCACTTTGTATTTTTAGACTTCATCACCCATTATTTTCTTCTCTTTATTTTCAGCCCTTTCTTCAACAATTATTTCACAAGTAATTCTCATCATCTCAAGAATGCTTCAATCATTTTTTTTTCTTTCACAATAATAATTTATTTATTTTTCTCAAAGAATTTTTTTTTTTTCATGTCACATTCTTTCGAAGAGGGATTTTTTCACCACTTTGTAGCCATCATTGATTTCTTTTTCATTCAACCACCCCTTTTCTTTTTCCAGATATAACAATTATAATCAGTCTATGCTACAGTGCTCAAGGAAGCAAGGTGCAAAAACTAGGGATTCAACAAAATAGTTAAGGGCAAAATATGGCTACCAACAAAAGGCTACAGGCTCAAAAGGGCGAACTAGTGATATAATATCTGAAAAGGCTAAAATTTACAAGACAAATCAAAGAAAGCCTATTATCATCTCCTAAACTGAGCAACACTTTTTATTTCACTTCAATAACATGCAGGGCAAGTTCTAGACTAAGATGCAAAACATGGAATAAGCAAATTCTCACCACACATGGCACAAGTATCAATCAAGATGGATCAATTCCACTTCTAAGAGAGACAGGATCATAACAAACTACAAAATAAAACAAGCTATAAACAAAGTCACGACCATGAACCTAAGTGTCAAAGAGTCTGCAATTTCAATAGCAATCAAGCATTCACAAGAAAGTACTACTCAAAATTAGGCCTAAATAGCAAGTATCACACAACTCAAAAGGGTCTTTTCTTTTCTCTAAAAAATAAATAAAAATTTACTCCCTATCGGTTCAAAGGGACTATCCTCAGGAAAAGTACCGAAAACAAAAGCCGAGGAACCCACCTAAAAATACAAAAAGACTCGATAAAGCAGTAAAAACTAGAAATTCATTCCTCCACCCCACACTTAAAAAGATGCTATGTCCCCAAAGCATCAAATAAAATTTAAAACAAGGGTTAGGAAAACTCCCTGAGGCCTCTAGGCCTAGCTAGTAACATGTTCTCTTAATTTTCATCAAGGGTCGTCACCCCACCCTTAAGCTCAAACGTGCGTGCTCCTTAGCTCCAAATTTTGGATACTCAGACTTCTCCAAAACCTATAAAGACAAGACCAAAAGAAAAAATGACACTATAAAATTAAAAATAAAATAAAATAAGAAGTTACACTACCAATTGGGTTGCCTCCCAATAAGCGCCTAATTAAATGCCGTGACACGACCTAATTAAGTTCACCACTTTTCTTTCCACTTTGAACTTATGAATTGTACCCCTAACTTTGCATCAATTTTTCTGCTCCTCTCTAGGGGCTGTGGTATAAAGATAAAAGAACCAAGTAATAAATGTCGCATCTTGCACTTCTTGGCCCTTATGTGAGGAATGTCGTTTTGTCTATGTGGATTAGAAAACATTAGGATGTCGGAGCCTTGTTCCTCATCTATAGTCAAGTGTTTTGAATGAGATCCAAAATGCCTCAACTCCAAAGCAACATTATTTACAACATTCTCACTTTTGTACTCTTTCTCAACATTGACATTAAGGAATAAGGTATAGTTGAATGGTTGTAATTCCTCTTTTTGCTCCACTAGTTGGTCATCATCCACAACAATTGGTGATTGGACATCAGACGCCTCAATCTTTTTGTTCAAGTGAGCCTCCAAGTCTTGAGTATCTGAGCCAAATTGATCTATTTCTTGTGTGAACTCAACTCTTCCTTCTATCAGTTGGGTTGTCATGTATGTCAGACCATCACGGATAGACTCTTGACACTTTAGAAGTTGAATTTGTCCTTGTATCCAATATTTGCTCACTATCTCTGCTTCTTCACGACTTTCTCTTTGTTGGGATTCAATATCTTCATCTATTTTAGCTAGGACTGCAATTTGCAATCCAATATCGTCAAGTGTAGCTTGCATTTCTCTGATTTTTTATTGCTTTTCCACGCATTCCAACATTTGTTCTGAGATTTTTAAATTAACTTTGCCCAGCATGTCCGCACATTCCATAAATGAGTTCACATTATGAACCTCTTGTTTTGCATTATCCATTGTATCACCCCTGCCAACAGCCAAAAACTTGTTGCTGATTTCTGTACTTACCTTTTGGAACAACTCCTCCTTAGTCATGCCCCCTTGCTTCGCACCTTGATTATTTGGCTGTTGAAATTCTTGTCCATTACCTTGTGGTCTGTATTGGTTCTGCCCTTGAGCCTGATTTTGGTGTTGATTCTGATTTCCACCCCATGAGAAGTTAGGGTAGTTCCTCCAACTAGAGTTATACGTGTTCCCATAATTCTGCGTACCTCCACCTCTTTGGGCATTCCCCACTTCATCACCCCTGTCAATATCACAGATAACAGAAGAATCATAATAGGGGGGAGGGGGAGGGGAATACGAGTTAGGACAACCATTCCAAAGACCAAATTGACCACCACATATATGACAAATAGGACACTCGATATCCAAGTGGGGTCCATTACAATAATTACAAGGATACTTCTCACCCAACCACGATTTATCCCAATCAGTCATATCAATAAGAGTACCAAATTATTCAAAGGAAATTTTTTTTAATTGTGTAGAAAAAAAAATTAACTAAAAAAATTTAAAATAAATAAAAAGAAAAAGTATAACCTAAAAGAATAGTTAATTTCTAAGTCCCCGGCAGCGGCGCCAAAAACTTGTTGCTTCCAATTGCACACGCAAGTGTACGTGGTCGCAAAAGTAATAAGTGGCTCTTTAAGAACCGGAATATCGAACCCACAGAGACTTGTCAATTAACTATTTACTAAATTATACTAGTTTAATTATTTATTTAAGAGTGTCAAAAGAAATAAAAGAATGCAAAAATTAAATACTAAGATTAACTTACAGTGATTGGGACAATTCCAGGGCTGCAACATGCATAGGGTTTCATGTATCGCATCTCATGTAATGAATTAACTAAGGTTATCAAATTACTGATTTACAGGGTTGATTTTATGATCATGATCTCTCGCCCTCTAATCGCCTACTCCAACTAGCTGTCTAACTACATCGTTGAGCGGGGATAGGCAATCCTAATTGGCGAGCATTTATATTTCATCCTGTTTCGTAACCAAGCGAGGTGTTCGTCGGGCGTCACTCCTGAACACGAATCTAAACAAAGTTAGAACAAGCTCTTTGCATTCTCTGGTCTATCTACCTCTTTATCTCTCGAGTCCAAGAATAGAAATAGATTTATTTCTATGGTGATCAAGCATGAAATACTAAAACAAGAATACAAAAGTAATTTAAACGATAACCAACATTAATTCAAAACAATCGATGTTCAACAATTACCCATAGCCGCAGCCCCAGAACAAGGGTCTTTAGCTACTAATACCTAAGAAAAAGAAGAAGAAAAGAACCCTAAAAAGTATTGACAATTTTTCCTTACAAAGTGTCTTCCTTCAAAAAGTATTTTCTCCTCCAATAATTATTTCTATGGACTATTTATAGATGTAGAAAACCCTGAATAAAATAACTGAGTCCAAAACAAATTAGGAACCCAAAACCAAAACGGAATTGGATTCCTACGTCCGCGTGAACACTGCCCAACCGCCTCAATTTGCTTTCCTCGCCCAACTTTTCCATATATATAAATATTAATATAATATTCAATTTAATCCATTAAGCTGCATGCTTGATTTTCCTTTTTCAATCTTTCATAATTAATTCATTTTAGCTCCAAACTTCTTCAACTTTGTACCAATTTAATCCTACAAATAAAATACACTATTTAGCACAATCCATAAAATTCCTGCTCAAAAAATACAAATATAAATAATAAATATGAGGCAATTAATGATAAGAAAATATATTTTTGGCCTCAGATCAGTAATCTTAGAAAAAGAGGGTTTTGTTCTGTATGCATTTTGGACACCTTCTTACTGCTCTGTTTTGCGATACTTGAACCGAATGTCTTTTGGAAACCATCTCTCTATTTTCATGAAGTAATGGTAAGGTTTGTATATGGTCTATCCTCTTCGGACCTCACCTATGAACTTTTACTGAGTTGTTGTTTATTTTGGACAACTAATTAAAGACTTATCATGGCAAGAGTCTCACTACTATTAATGAACATTTTTTTTTTACATAAATTCTTCAGCATTAAGCTTCATTTTTATTCTTAAATCATTGTCATGATGGGATTAAACAAATGTTAAAATTTGTGTTATGAAAACGTTACAATTGTTTGTTGTGTCACTGGTGAAGTGCTTGACAAGTAGTCTACCAAAGATGAATTAGTATCTTTTGTCCTTAGGGTTTCTTTCTTAGTGCTTCTAGATAGTCTTCTTGATAAAGACCTTCCATCTACTACAACTTTTATTTATTTATTTATATAACAGTAGTGTTCGGGTTAATTTATGCACATTTTTAACTATTTCACCGAATACTACTTCATTTTACCATTATAGATACCAGATGTTTTATCAATCAAAATTTAAGTAGATGAAAGAAAATCTCTAAGTGTGAATTTTGTCTCCGTTTGAATTCTGAATCTATTCATAGTTTTCGCTCATTTCATTTACTGATAGCCATACTTCTCTTGTTTTCATAGTGGTACCCTTGGCTTCAACCTTCTAGTAGAGATGGATGTAGTGTCTAAATTATGAGTTCGATTAAATTCAATATTTTCATTGTGAAATTTAGATATGTTTGTAAAAAAAAGGCCATTAAAATTATAAAATAAATATTAAGTTTTAAACTCAAATTTTAAAATATATTGGATCCAGTGATAAACATCTAAAGGTTTGAATTCATCAAATAAAAATCTTGAATCCACCACAGCCTTTTGGCTACTTTCTCAATGATTGTTTTTCTGGACAAAGTCTTTGTTTTAATATTTTTGACACACACGCATATATATATATTAAGAAAAAAATTACTAAATTATTAAGAAAAAATTACACTTGATGAACTCATAAATTTTTGGAAAAACTACGTAAATGGGCCATAAAACCCAAAATAATTACATGTTCATACCCAAATCCAAAGTAATTCAAGAAATGTTCATTCTCTCATAAATAATTACAGCTCATACACCCCATTCATTAAGGCTGATAATTTTCTCTTAACTGATACTAAATCAGTATCATATACTGTATTGGTATCATTAAGGCTGATAATTTTCGCTTAACTAATACTAAATCAATATCATATAATGTATTGGTATCATTAAGGCTGATAATTACTCGTTAGTCAATGATACTATAAGAGTATACATATATTTTTATGGTATCATTAAGGTTTCTTATTCAGAAATTACTCATTGGTCAATGATACTATATGAGTATATGTATATTGTTGTGGTATCATTAAAGTTTCTTGTTCAGAAATTACTCATTAGTCAATGATACTATTAGAGTATATGTATATTGTTGTGGTATCATTAATGTTTCTTGTTCAGAAATTACTCATTAGTCAATGACACTATAAGAGTATATAGATACTCTTATAGTATCATTGACTAATGAGTAATTCCTGAACAAGAAACCTTGATGATACCATTACAATATATATATATTGATTTAATATCAATTAAGTGAAATTATCAGCCTTAATGATACCAATACAATATATGATACTGGTTTAGTATCAGTTAGGCCAAATTAGTAGGGGGTATATAGTGTAATTATTTAGTGGGGTATGAATGTAAAGAGGTATATGTTTGTAATTATTTTGCTTTTATGGGGTATTTGCTTAGTTTCTCCTAAAATTTTTAAGGTATTATGGATCGATAAACTTAACATTAGGTACTATTTTTGAACAACTTGGAGCAGGGCCTTATTTTATGGGCTTTTCAGTTCATTCAAAAATACTAGACACGAACCATTTCTGACGATCTGATGCTTTACTCATACCGTTTATTATGAACATGAAAATAATGATCAAATCGAATTCTATTCAATAGTAAACTCTAAATATTAAATTCATCAAATAAAATCTTTGGATCCGCCTCTGTCTTCCTACTTCTGTCTTTCTCAATAATTGTTTTAGCGTGTTAGTGCACAAAGTCTTCGTTAAATAACTACACAATATATAGTGCACCATGCATATATCTAACCTTTCTTCGAATAACCATAAAAAGATGTGGTGTAGTGGATATGATTACTCCTTTCTTAACCAGTGATTTCGATTTCAAGCCCTAAGTATAAAAAAAATCTTTAATAGAAAACGCTTCCCCCCCAAATAAAACCCTCGTGGCACGAATCCATATTAGTCGATATGCAGATACCGAACACCAGATAGAAAAATCCCAAAAAAACCTACCTTTGAATATTAGAATTCACGTGCATTACTTTTCTAGAGTGACACGAAACCCTAATTTAATTGTAGACACAATTGCTTGTATGACTTAACATAATTCTACAACCATAACAAAATGTAATAGATACAATGCATGATAGGATGATCATGACAATAGAATACGATATATATATATATTTATATAATATAAAAAAAGAAGTCGATCGGATATATATGAATGTATCATCAATACTTACTAATAATATATATTAAAGTACTTGAAGTATGATACAAGTAATATTAAAAATCTTCTAGGAAACTAATCTTGTTATTTTCTCCTAAATAGTCGATTAGGACTCAAAATAAACCATAGGCTAGGGGTTGAATGTCAAGATTAATATAGTAGACTAGTTTCAAAATGCAATGGATACAAAAATATACATAACTTAGACGTGTTTACGTCAAATCCTATTAAATTTATACGATTATCGTTACATATATAACATAAAAATATAAGTTGGTTATACATGGAAGTGTCAATATGTAGTAAATAATATATATTATACTTGAAGTATTAGGCAAGTAAAATACCAATCTTGTAGGAAACTAATTTTGTTATTTTGTCCTCCATGTAGTTTTTTAGACCACAAATTATTCTAAGAACGCGCAGAATTACAATATGTGAATAATCAATATATAGTTTTAATTTTGGTTAGAAATTTTGATATTTTAATGATGGTACATGATAAACCTTAGATTTCATTATTAATTGAATGCTTCAAAAAAGGAGGAAATCATGTTGATGAAACATGCAGGTGAAGCTGCTTAACTGCGGCTTCTAATACTCCCTCTGTCCAACAATAGTTGTCCACTATATTAAAAATAGTTGTTCAGCAATACTTGTTCAGTTTAGAAAATCAAGAGATAATTTACCTTTTGTGTCTATTTTACCCTTGCTATTAAATATTATTTATCATCTAACACATTTTTCAAAGCTTTAAATTTAATAAAGTCAAACGATAATATAGTAACAATATGAGAAACTTTCACATATAGCCACTCAAAATATTTTAATTATGCTCCATAGCTATAGTTTGCTAATTACGATTCGTAGCTACACGTTATAGGAGGAGAGTGGCGAGCGAGATTGGGAGAGGGAGGAGAGAGGGCAGAGAGTGGAGAGAGACGAACTGTATATGTATATCTGTCAAATAATTGTATATGTGTAACTAATATACATATGCATTTGTATATCCGGCGAGCGAGAGTGACAGAGGGATGAGAGAGGCGAGTGAAATTGGGAGAGAGAGGAGAGAGGTGAGCGAGAGAGGGCAGAGAGTGGAGAGAGGCGAACTGTATATGTATATCTGTCAAATAATTGTATATATGTAACTAATATACATATGTATTTGTATATCTGGTGAAAGAGAGTCGGAGAGGGAGGAGAGATGCGAGCGAGATTGGAAGAGGGAGGAGAGAGGCGAGCGAGAGAGGGCAGAGAGTGGAGAGAGGCTAATTGTATTTGTATATTTGTCATATAATTGTATAATATACATATGTATAATTTGTATTTGTATAAGTGACGTAATTACAGTTAAAAGTAAGCTGCGAGCCATAATTAATTCAAACTATAGCTTTGTTAGCTAATTAACTAGTATATGTTTGCTTATCCATGTAATTTTCCCTATTATTTAACGTTTCTTAAGGGATGTGCCAAATCAATAGTGGACAACTATTATTGGACAGAGGGAGTATAAGAGAAGAGAAAATAATAATTAAATTACAATTTTAGTTCATATTGATTGTACACTTTGTTATACATTAAATATACAAATATGATGGTCACGATATATTACAATTAGGCTAGTGAAAGTTTAGGAGTGTTTACGAAAAATCAAACTAAATAAGAAATTAAATTAAAGTGAAGAAAAAATCGACACTTTACTAGTTTAATTTGGTTTTTATTTTTGATTAAAAATCGATAATATAAAATAATGTTATTTGTATAAATATGTCATAATATTAAGGATTGATTAGTGATATTTACACTTAATATTGAAAATCAAAATCTTTTTAAATTATTCATCACTTTATTATATAAACAAAGGTCCAAATTTGTCTCCGGACTATACAAGTTACTTAATAAAATCAATATACTCATTATTTCATCAAACGTCATCTAGTCTTATTATGAAAAGACGTATAAAAATTTGTATCAGATATAAATTGAAACCTATAATTTTATTTTTTTAAAATTATAATTTGTTTTGTTGAATGATTAAGAGCTCGTTTGGATTGGATTAAAATAAGTAACTTTTAAAAAGTTACTTTAAAGTCATTTTAAAAATAAGTAGTTATGTGTTTATTGATGTGTTTGGCAACAAAGTGTTGAAAGTCACTTTTTTTTAATCAAAATGCCTAAAATACCCTTAAAGTTGTTAACATTATAAAAGAATTAAGGGTAAAAAAGTATATTACTTGGTCAAAGTAGAATGATTTATAAGTTTAAAAAAAATTAGTAGGGTCACCCTACTTTTAACTTTTAACTTATTTTAAGTTATTCTTATAATTTTCAAACACTCTAATAAGTTAAAAATTAATTTAAAAGTTAGTTTGACCAACTTAAAATTCCATCCAAACGGGCTCTAAGTTAGTTTACTTCCATCCTTTATAATGTGGATATAACAAATTTATAATTGAATATTCAAAACAAATATGGTGGAAATCTCACCTTACAATAGTAACCTAACACTAGCACCTATGAATTGAGTATGCTTTTAGCTACTAATTTATCTTTACTGATACAAGGGAATTAATTCATTTTTTTAATTTGGTGTTTGATATTTGTATTGAAGTTTGAATTCTATATTTGAGGGTAAATCGTTTCCTAACAAAAGTGACTACGTACCCAGAAAAATTTGAATCTACGAGACCTTTGATTAAATCGTTATTGAGAATTTTACACTTTCTTGTAGCGGGATTAATTCCAAGAAATTATAGGTTCTTCGATGTACAATTTTCTTAAGGGATTTTGGGTCTATCTTGTCCCTAGTAACACTTTCTCTTATCATGATTTACCTCATCAATTAGTAGGATATTGATTTCTCAGATAGTTACTCAACTAATAATTATTACTATATGTGAGACAGTCTCTTTTTTTCTTTCTCGATTTCAATTTTCTTCAATAATTAAAGTGATTTACTCAGATAATAAATATTAATTAATTGAGTCATGACCATCTGAAATATCAACTATCCATCAATACATCTATCAATTAACACACAACTTGCTCAAATCATCTCAAGCAAGTCATGTTACTCATTTTATCTCGATATGTATTCTACTTGAACCTTATCGTAAATGCAGTCATTGAAATCTTGTATCACCGCACATCCATCTTACCATCCACGTCTCTCCAATATATTGTCAATTAATATTAGTTCAACCCGTGTACCTCAAGACCCATAGTAGGTGAGGGCTTCTAATACACACTTTACCATTTCCCACTTCTTTAAATTCACAAGCAAGAAACACTTTCTCAAACCTAAACTTCTAGCAAAACTTTTAGCTAAAAAATTAACACAAATCCCAAAAAAAAATCCATTTCTTTTAAACATGAATTCATGCAACCAATTAAAGAAAATATATATTTCTTGCAACACATAGCAAACAACAAACTTTATCTATTATTATAGCTACCTAGCTAGCTAGGGTTTTCCTCTTTTTGGAAAACCTATTTAGGGTTTTCATATTTTTCAAATTTGAGTTTTAGGGTTTCATTTTAGAAACACAAATTTTTTATATAAGTAACTTGAGAAGAGTTTGAGGGAAAAAATGGAAGAATTGAAAGAAGAAAGTCAATTACCACCAGGATTTAGATTTCATCCAACAGATGAAGAGCTTATAACATATTATTTAGTGAACAAAATAAATGATGCTAATTTTACTGGAAGAGCTATTGCTGATGTTGATCTAAACAAATCTGAGCCATGGGATCTTCCAGGTAATACTAAACTTCAAACATCTTTTTTTTTTCGGGTCGTATGTACACAGTTTAAATTCATGCGGGTCAGGAGTAACATGCAGTTTATGCTCGTACATCAAGGAGTACTGAACTTCAAATTTGTAATTTTTTTGAATTTAGCTATGAAAATAGGGCTAGCTAGTCCATGTAGGGCAAAGTTACATCGATGGATCTAGGATTTGAACTTTTTATTATGGGTTCAGATTCAAAATTCTACTATATCATGTCTAATTTATTGGGATCAAAATATATTATTTGTACTTATTTAGTGGATTTTTTTTACAACATAGGCGTATACAGAGTCTTAATTAAGCCAAAATTATTAAGTTCAAATGAAGTCATATCTTATTTTGTTAGATTTGTATGTCCCTATTCGAAAGGGGTTTAATTGCCTTAACCAGAATGGTAGGTGTGTAGCTTGGTAAAAAGAATTGTTTTTCATGTATATATAAATTGTTGAATCTTCTTTATATAAGGGAAAAAAAGGATTAATTTTTATATATTGTATATCTGTAAATTGTTAAAATTAAGTGTTTTTATTTTCATATATCTTGAATTTATTGAAAACCCTAAAAAATTATGTATCAATATGAGAAATTTCCAGAGAAGTGATTGATGTATAAACATAAGAGAACAATTTTTGGATCTTTCCCTCTACTTTACATATTTTTGTTTTTATTTTCATTTTGGGATGCAGTTATAAGCTATATTTTAAAAACTGAATAACTTCATCTAAACTATCACTATTTTACGAGTTCCATACGTGAATATCACGCTTCAATAGCTCTTTCAAAGAGTTGCAAGTGGCAGTTAGGGTATTTCTCCCTAAGTTATCATCGTTTTGCGAATTTCATAAGTAAACTATTGTATGTCCACAAAACTAATAGCGGTGTTTTAGTAGTGTGATAGTTAGGGTACCATGAAAATCGTAAAAAAATGATGTTTCAGATGTGTTTTTTTTACCATTATCTCAGCTAATTATATATAAGTTGAATCCATCATTTTAATTAATTAACTCTATATTTTTTTTATGTGAAAATTAAATTACAGGTAAGGCAAAAATGGGAGGAAAAGAATGGTATTTTTTCAGCCTACGTGATAGAAAATATCCAACAGGAGTAAGAACAAATAGAGCAACAAATAGTGGATATTGGAAAACTACTGGAAAAGATAAAGAGATTTTCAATAGCAAAAATAATTCAGAATTGGTTGGGATGAAAAAAACATTGGTTTTTTATAAAGGAAGAGCACCTAGAGGTGAAAAATCAAATTGGGTCATGCATGAATATAGAATTCGATCCAAATCTTCTTATAAAACAAGCAAGGTATGTATCCTCCTGAATTTATCGGTAATTCCTAGCTAATTTGTAACTAAAAGAGATTAATATGAGATTTTTGTTGTTTAGCTTACTAATTCATTGTTTTCTTGTAGTCGAGTTTGATTTCTATGCATTGACGATCATATAAAAAAAAAGTGATATGATAAGTAGAGACTTTGTGATTTTTTGCTAGATCAATTTTTGTCATCACGCTCTAATTTTAACATTTATCGAGTATATCTAAGCGAAAAATAGGGAGGGAAATCATTACATGTATATAACTTGAATTTATTAGATTTTTTTCCATTCTATTAAATTTTATGTCTATTTAATACTTCATGTTAATATTTTTTAAAATTTATTAAAACTTCAATTTGTTGTAATAATTTAATTTTTTGTAAAATTGAAATCCCTTTTGGATATCAAATAGTTACCCAAGTCATTCAAGTTAACTGTTATGTGTAGTTTTGGATTATCTATTTAAAGGTATCTTTTGAAATATATAATTTATCAGTGTAATTTAATTGTTATAGCAAGTTATCTCTGTCTTGTTTTTCAAAATGTTACCCAATATCACTTATTATGAGAAGTTACATGCACATTTATCTTCTCAATATATAACTTTAGAATATAAAAATTCTTTATATTGTCGGTCTATAGAAACTAAACTCATTTAATAAATCTGATATCATACTCATATGGTTTGTCTGCCTTCTTATTTTTCTTCTTCTTCTTCATGTTACTAATTTCACTTATTATGATCAATTATATGTCGTTGTCTTTTACATGACTTGATAATATTTAATTTATTTTACACTATAAACATACATATATATATTTATAAGTTAATTGAACTCTAACATGTTATTATACTCTATTTTGCAGCAAGATGAATGGGTGGTTTGTAGAATTTTCCAAAAAAGTGTAGGATTGAAGAAGTACCCAACTAACCAATATTCAAGGACAACAACAATAAATCCCTACTCTCTCAACAACACTCAAAATGCATCAATAATGTCATCACAAATGATGCAATTACCTCATGATCATCAAGGATTTCAATTTCCAATGGGAAGAAATAATAGTTACATGAATAATCATGGTGAAATTCAAGATCTTAATAATAGGGCTATTTTTCAAAATGGTTCATCAAATATGATCAACAATTTCCCAATACAACCCCAAATGAGTTACAATATTGGAGGTGGTAGTACTAGTCGTGGCACGGGAGGAGGAGAAGGAGGAGGAGGAGATAATAATAATTACTTCAGTATTTCAGGCTTAAACTTGAATCTTGGTGGTGGGGCCGTTGCCTCATCTCAACCAATTTTTAGGCCAATGCCCGCGCCCGTGACACATGTACCTCCACAAGTTATGAGTCAACAAGAAGTGGCTTCTTCTATGATGACTAATTGTGCTATTACAAGTTATGGAGGTGAAATGAGCAATGCAAATACTATGAATAGTGGTGTCATGGCTATGGACCATTGTGGTGATTTAGACAACTATTGGACTACTTATTGATCAAGAAGGAGTTGGTTTACACAAATAGCCACTTTTTTGGCCTTGTATTTGGAAGTAATGTTAATTAGATTATGTTAGTTTGGCACTAGTGTTATATTTAATTTCTTCTACTTAGGAAACAAGTTATGTTGTAATGTTTATTGAGGAGTGTTAACTAGTACTTTGTGGCAAAGCCACTAGAGTTTGAGTGAATGACTTTGTAGCTTTATTGAATAATCCTTGCGTAATACAATAACAACATATCAAGTGTAGTCCTATAAGTGGGGTTTGAAAAGAGTGGAGTATATGCATATTTTACCTTTATCATTGTGGTGTCAGAGAGGTTGATTCTGATGGATCCTCTGCTCAAAAAAAGCATAATTAAAGATTTTGTGTATTTTCTCTATTTTCTCCTATTTTATTTTTATACATATACAAATTATAATTAACTTCTGTACCTTTTCCCGGGGAAGAAGTTACAACCTTCTATGTTGAGAGCGTGATTTGAACCCACACGGTATAAACTATAAATCATTCATACATAATTTCCTTTAAATATATATATATAAATTATAATCAACTTCTATACCTTTTCCGAGGGAAAAAGTTACAACCTTCTATATTAAGAGTGTGATTTGAATCCACACGGTATAAACTACTCATACATAATAGGTTGAGAGTGTGATTTGTATCCACACGGTGTAAACCACTCATACATAATTTCGAAAAAGGAAAAAAAAGTCAAAAAAAATACATAATAGGTTGAGAGTGTGATTTGAACCCACACGGTATAAACCACTCATACATAATTTCGAAAAAGGAAAAAAAAAAAAAAAAAAAAAAGAATTTCATGTTGAGAGTGGGATTTGAACCCACGCCCTTTCGGACCAGAACCTTAATCTGGCGCCTTAGACCAACTCGGCCATCTCAACATTTGTTAATTATTTGACTTTATTATATTCTTATATTACTTTAAAAAGGTTAAACTAATAAAAGAAATTGGATACAAAATGTAGAAGTGAAAATAGAATTCTTACAGCGATCAAGTTAAACGATGAGGAGTGTGAGCTATTATCGAAGATTGTAAATATTTATTGAAAGTCAATAACACTATCATTCGTACATGCATATAAAGAGGGATACAAACTAATGTTGTATGTCTACTTTTTGTCAAACAAATGATACAAACATAAAGAAGATTTGTTGCTTTGAATATTATGCTCAAGAATATGAAGTTTCTTCTCTCGATTAATTTAAGTAATGTAGCAGAGGAAAGACTTTTAAGGATTTATCTAATACTTTATATTGTACCAAAAGGATCTGGTAGGTGGGAAAAATGTTTCTTTCCCCTTTGTACTCACTACAAGTTTTTATTATAAGATTACCAAATCAATATACTTAATTACATTTTGTAGTGAATTGAGTTAAGCTTAATTGAGGTTTTTCTCATACATCAACTTTTTAATATACCTTTTTCAATCAAGTTCTTCACATGTGCTGCTTGGAGTCATTATACTTTTGAAACTTTTTATGTTTTTGGTTACATGATTCATTATATTTTTGAAATTATGAATTTCACAATTTTAGTATATATTGAAATATTAGTGAATCTATCTATTATGTTATCAAAAACATTGGAAAAAAGATACATGAACTTTAACCTAAGAGCAAGTAGGACTGATAATACAACACCAACATACTCGGTGTAATTCCACAAGTGGGGTAGAGTACTGTGCGCGGACCTTACCCCTATCTCGTGGAGGTAGAAAGGCCATTTCCAAATGACCCTCGACTCAAGTGCATCAAATCAAAATAGTTGTGAACGAAGAAATACGGCAATGAGGAAAATGTGGCAACATGTTCACTGATTATAATAATAAGAATAATAATACATGAATAATGAGACTATGACTATCCAAAGCCAAAGCTGTGATACCCAACACAAAATTTTCAAACCTATAGTTTATGTATCTCCATTTCTTTGGCCTTATACACAACCCAAAAATGAAAAAAACCTAAGGCAAGAGCTTCAAAAACAAGCAAAAATAAAAAATTGTAGTGGGACTAAAAGCTCCATATGCTCAGGGAGTAAAGGTCAGCCATCTGCAACAAAAAAACACATACCATATTTCAGATTAAGAGACCAAGCAGTAAGAGTCTAGTGTTTGACGGGGCACGAAGTTTAAGAAATAAAGATTATCTTTAGAAACTTGTGGTGTAAAACAAGCCTCTGACATTTGACCGGCAATAGATAATCTCATTAAGAGTAAAATGAAATTTTAAAGTTAAAATTGTTTCCAACGATATTCTTTTTGGGACAGACTAAAAAGAAAAGTGTGTCACATAAATTGGGATAAAGAGTCTAGTGTTTGGTTTCATTCCCGTGTCAATATAAACTAAACGATAAAGATCACTAGATATAGGGGTTAAATTTGTATTTAAAAGGACAAAGCTATTTGGATGTGCAGCTCTAGATTTTGGGCATGGAGAATTGCCATAATTATCTATAAGTCGATACATCGCAATATCTTATGGTGTATGCTGGCCTCTCAAGGGCATGGTATTAGGATTTTATCATGATCCACCGACGTAAATGATATATTGAGACAGGGGAATTGTCTACTTTTATGTTTGCACCAACTCCAATCAACAAGTGAGATTTCTAAAACCTTTTTAATCACCTTCCTCCTTTAATCTTGAATCTTTTGTTTTTCCGGTCTGGAGCAGCGGTTTAGAATGGGGTGCATTTGAGCAAAAAGACATTATTAAGCATTTCTGAGAGGGCAACAAAAAAACGAACCAAGCTACCATCAACAGCTTATGATTTTTCGAACTTAACACTGTAATTTTGATCTGTTCCTTCTCACACGGACAAAGTGCATACATATCCAATGCAAGACGGCTATGCATACATGAAAAAGGGAATAGCTGAAAGTGATACCTGTGAACTATTAAAGTGTGCCACAGTTTCGATAAAAAGAAGTCAACTTCCTTTGCTCTACTTGGCCTTATGACGTGAATTGGGTGAATTAACACTGTGATCAGATTCCTTTGCCTTTGTACTGCAACAGACAATTTAAGAAAGACAACTCTGAGCCTCACATTGCATAATGATAATCTCTACGTAAGGAAATGAGGGATGGATTAGATGTACTGACCAGAAGATGGCAGATAAGAATTTGAACAGAATTATAATGGGCAAAGCCAACAATGCTGAGGCCTACAGCACATAAAATCAACCGAGTTTACAGTTATCAGATATTAAATTAGAGGAAAAAGTGGAGATGTAAAGGAATGTGCAACTGAAATACGCAAACAGATACATACAGCAAACCAAATCAGCTCCTTTGTTGCGAGAGACTTTGTAAGGTCATGATTCTCCAGTGTTTCTTTGACTGTACCTTGAAGCTTCACAGGATATGAGACAACATATTTCAAATGGTGAACCAAATATCCAATATAAGACTATAAACAATATATGCATTAATCTAATAGAAGCATTTATAACTTCAACCAGATTAATTAGAAAAGAAATCAACCATAGTTGTCTTCTTAAACTTATGGGATACATCTGCCTGAGATCACATTTCAGGGGTTAATGTCTCAATTACTTTCTCATACCTGATTATGGTATGTAGTTGCGGACTCAAGGAACTTCCCATAATGATGAACTGCCACCTCTGTGTATGGCTTGGCAGCAACGCGAACCTTTTCAACATGTGGTTTTGCAGAAGCAGCAACATCATCAATGTATGGCTTGCTGAATTTCTTAATTTCCTGTCAGAAAACTTTCCTCAGCACTATGCATTCATACATGCATGACAAAATTGAGAAAAAGTTTTTCTTAAACAGACTTGAGAATGCTACCTGAACATGAGGAGAAGCAAGTTCTTGAACCTTGAGAATATGTGGAGTTATGGCGCCTTTAGATGTCTCGTAAATTTCAAGAGCTCTTGTAGTTAGCAATTGTACATGTGGCTCGGCAGTAGTGGAAATCACCAGCCACTTTTCCTTCGCAACTGGTATCCATTGCTTCAAACAGTAGAGCAGCACAATGAGAGTCAACGCATACCCCGACTTGATAGCTCAGACACTCAGAAAAACTAATACATATTGGATAATGTAAAACTCAGAAAGGAACCTCCATCAAAAAGAAACTACTGAATATCCTACACAATTTAATAGTCACTCTTATCACTCTTTAGCCTCTTCCTATTTCTAAAGGAACTTTCTCCAGAAAGATCTTTTTAATTTGTGTATGTGATAAATGTGGTGTCCGGGGCCAGTTTTCTCGCACCTCGACTAATACCACGGGATACCTGCCACCTCCCACCAAGGCTATCTCCAGAAAGATCGATTAATAATCTACTACCTTAGTAGACGAGGTTTTACCTCACAAGGAATGAGAAAACTTCGGCATGTACATTAACACTTGTTTCTCTAAAGCAATAGGGATTTCAACAAATATAGTAGTTTGTTGTGGTCAACTATCCTAGCACGCGAAATTTAACCTTGCAAGAACAAATAGCTCAAGGATAGATTTGTATGATTACTTGTTCAGTACACACATGGATTTAAAATCAATCTAGGTTCGATTTCAAGCGAATTTTCTTCAATTTTGAATAAGAAGTAAGGCAACAATATCTGCAAATACTCACATCCTTGCCTAATTCAGTTGGACTTACCATAAAATATAGTTACAACAACTATGGCTCAATCCCAAACAAGTAGAAGTTGGCTATATGAATCCTCATAAACCATGTCGCTCCATTTAAGATCATCCGAGGCTAATATTATACAAATTAAAAATAAAATGTACTAGTAGTTATAATGATAATAAATCAAAAAATAAAAACTACGACAATGAAAAATAAAGAATAAACTTCTTTCAAGGTCATGGAAATGTTTAAATATATGTGCATGAAACAATCTTATAAGAAAAGAAGATGTTCAACATTGATAACGCGAAGTTGGCTTACTGTTTTGATTGTTTCCACATGTGGTGCAGCCCATGTTTCAGCTAGGGCCTTCTTTTCAGTAGCCTGAAAAGCAAATAGAGAGATAAACAGGTTAAACTGGCTACTTGGACAAGCATCCATTAATAACAGTAGCACACAGCCTAATGGGACATCAAACAGACAAGAAACAGAAGAGTGTACCTTCAGTATCACTATGTCCATAGCAGGTTTTCCGTGCTTCTCCAAAAGAAACTACAGTTCACAGTATTACACATGATTACTACTACACCATTAGAAGTTCTTCTAAGAAAAACACGGATTGTTGCTCCAAATACCTGGAAATGAGTCAACTGAACTGCAAGCCAAGGTGGTAGCCATGCACCATGCACCTGAATTTTCAGAAGAAAAAAAAACTCATATTTCCAAGCATGTAGAAAGGTTCATCGAAATCTAACTACATCAAGGTGCAAACATGAAAATAAGGCAGCAATAGAGGAAAACCAAATCAACATACTTATCATACAAAACCTATTTGGTTGAAATACTTTGACTTCCGTCTTTCAATTAAGTTATAACATTATAGCATAAAGCGGGTATTCCAGGAAAAAAGGCATTCTTTTTCAAACAGACTAAAATGGAAAGTAAGACAAACGAATTGAAATGGAAGGAGTAGAAATTATGGCCTCTCAAGAAGAATACAATTTGGCGCATTCACATGATAAGATGCATACAGCCCAAGCATACACCAAGTAATTATACCTCTCCAAGCTGCTGAGCTTTTGACGTGGCTTCAGATCTAGCTCTAATCATTTCCTCCTGAAAGATGAGTATATAGAAGAGGTATTAGAAATTGTATCCGACCATACAAATTTCAAAAGTTTGGAGTAGTGTCTTTATCAAGAGCATACCTCAGCAATCTGAAGAGCCCGTTCAGTTTTTCTTAATTTTGCCTCCTGCTCATCAATGGTCTTTTGAAGCTGCATAAACACAAAAGAATGTGGAATGGCATCTTATAATTAGGCTAAGTACCAGAGGTGCCAAGAAAAATACTAAATTGCAGCTGCATGCAAGATCTTGAACATTAAGCATTCACAGGATGAAGAGTACTTCTGGTCAATTGTAACTGTAGATCAAGTTCACTTAATGGCAAAAATAAAATCAACTTCTGGAACCAGCAAATGATAGCTTAAATTACTGGGTCAGCCATGAAGGTTGTTAGTATCTAATCTTACATTTACCTCTTAAGGTTCTCCGTGGAATTTCATCCCATAAACTATCAGTTAGGATGAGCTCATCCTGTATAGAACTCCTTTCCTAATTTTACTTCTTTTGGAGAGGGGGGAGGGGATGATTGAATTCCATTCATAGCTCTTGCAGTATACAGTCATAAATTAAAATGCACCAACTCAAGCATCTACAATCAGCTATACCATACAACAATCAAGTCTTAGTGATGGGCAGCAGACCTAAACCATCTAGAAACGAAACATCGATTGAAACTGTGCTGATGTGCAATATGTGAAAACATCATTCTCAAAAAGAGTTCAGATAAAGTCAGGGGAACATAATTTATTATGGTGGAAAGATTGTAGACAAGTTCATATTATATGGTAAAGGTAATCACATGAGAAGCTTACCTTCTCAACTTTTGAATTTAATACAGTTACTCTCTTCTCTGCTTCATTTATCTGGGTTCCCAACTCTTTTTTCTCCTTATTCTTCATATCAACTTCCTTTTTTAGTGTCTCAACTTGCTTCTCTAGTTGATCAACTCGTGCATGAGCCTTTTTAACTTTCTCCTCAGCATCCAATGAACCTTTTTCCTGGGAGAACAAATAATCAAAACTTTGAGAATGCGTGTTATAGAAACATTATTCAGACATTTAGTTAGTGTAAAATTGCACGTAAGAGCCAACACTAGTATGAAGAAGTTAGTCGACTTACTTGGAGAGAAGAGATTTGGGCTAGCAATGAAGCAATTGACTCTGATTTCTCTTTTATCATTTGCTCCTTGCCAGCAATGATTTCATCCTTCTGTTTCAGTTCCGTGGCAGTGTCCTTCACATTTGATTCTTCAAAAGCAAAAACTTTTTAGAGGACATGGTAGATAACTAATAATCACATATAATATTATAAATGTATTATAAGCTCCCTATTGCTTAAGCCAAAACATCTTACTGCAGACAAATATGACTAATTCTAACGTTCCATTTCATCTCTGGATACCACTATAGATAACTTAATGGGAATATCAAGAAAGTATAATGGAGATGATATACTTATAAGGATGTAAAGATATCTCTTTAGCTATATTTTTCTTTCGAATAAACAAGTTGTGCTTCCTTCCTTTTGGATTATCTTTAAGAGATTGTTTTTTCAAACTGCTTTCTCAATAATTGTTTTTTCGAACTGCTTTCTCAATAACATATTGCCAGAGAGGTAATGTCACCCGTCTTTATACTACATCAGTTGAAAATTCTATCTTCAGTGGGTTAATTCTCCGTAAATACGACATAACTTAAACTCTTTAACTACTATTGATGCTCTGTCAAATAATAGCACATAATTCTGTATAGGGTGTGTAAAAAGGATGTCAGTGAGAAATGGCAAATTGGAGTTTTCAGCTTCATTTGTCTAAAAGCAAAAACCAATGAAAGAACTAGCTCTACGTATATGATGTCAAAACTTCATAACTAATTTAGTGGCACAGTATGTAAAGCAGCGGATTTCTGTTCGACGAATGCATCTAATTGAAGCAATAGATTTTATCTACTGTTCCTTCACTTCCTATAGCAAAGACCAAAATACATGATATTAAAATCATAGATAGTTCTACCCAAAGACCAAGAGTACTTAGCATAGAACACCAAAGAGAAGAAATGCATTGAACATTAATAAGGTGAAGCAGCAGGTACTTGACAATATCATTTACTTGGACACGTGGAGATATCCATATATATAAGTTTGCAATTTCTTCAGGGATCAAAAGTAGCTCTAACATACAACTTTCAGATTTGACTTCAATCTAGCCATTTCTTCACATTGTTTGAACAATATAAGTAATTGAACAAAGTTACTTCACAGTTCTTAATCCTGTAATCTTGTATCACAGACTTCAATCTAGCCATTTGACTAGATACAACTTTCAGATTTGACTTCAATCTAGCCATTTCTTCACATTGTTTGAACAATATAAGTAAATGAACAAAGTTACTTCACATTTCTTAATCCTATAATCTCGTATCACAGACTTCTGTCTTCAAATCTAGCTCAAAGTTAACTTAATTCCCAAAAGATAAGAACTTTAACCAGACAACCAATTAAATCATCAAATTAATATCTCATGTGTCCCTTGCATCATTAGATTTGAAGATTAAGGGTAGTTCCCTATGACTCGAAAACAGTTTCCCCAAAAAAATTTCCTTTTATGATATTATTTTCCCCTATTTGTTTGCCTTGGAATATGGACACAGGTACGTGCTCGGCAGAATCCAATAGCTTAGGCTCAAACTTTGTATTTTGTCAAAAAAATCATTACTTAATATGCATAAATAATCAATCCAGATAGTGCTTCAAAACCCAAAAAAGATAAAAATCATGACTCTGCCTATATTCTAAATATGGAAAGTTGCTTTCCACCAAAGGGAACAAATTACCTATACCACTTATGAGCAGACATCATTTTCTTTTATAAAGATCCCATCTCATACTTTACACCACTTGTTTTAACCAACTCATAGATATCATTACCAATTATTAATACAACAAATTATACAACCAAAACATTATCATCATAATATTATCTTCCACCAAACAAAGGAAAATGTTCAAGCAAATGATCTCCAATGCAAAATATTTTCAAATGCACCTTAAAAAGCTAGCCTTTTTTGATCAAGTAATCCACACATAAATCCTAAAAGCACACTTCCCCAAACACCCACAAGAAAAAAGAATCATAAACTAAATAAAAACACAACCAAAAGGGGAAATTCTCAAGAAAATGATCCTCCAATGCAAAACATTTTCAAATGCACCTTAAAGGTCCAGTCTTTTTCAATCAAGTAATCCACACATAAATTCAAGAAATACACTTTCCCAAACACCCACAAAAAAAAGAATCATAAACTAAACAAAACAATGGAATATGATCCTCCAATGCAAAACATTTTCAAATGCACCTTAAAGGTCCAGTCTTTTAATCAAGTAATCCACACATACATTCAAGAAACACACTTTCCCAAACACCCACAAGAAAAAAGAATCATAAACTAAACAAAACAGTGGAATATGATCCTCCAATGCAAAACATTTTCTACCTTAAAGGTCCAGTCTTTCAATCAAGTAATCCACACAGACACTCAAGAAACACACTTTCCCAAACACCCACAAGAAAAAAGATTCATAAACTACACAAAAACACAACAAAAAGTGAAAAAATTTCAAATCTAACCCAAAGATTGGATCTTGGACTTAAGATGGTCCAACTCTGCAGAAGTGGAAACATGGGATTTAACCACTTCCACTTCATCATCCACAGATTTAACCTCAGCTTCAGCTTTGATCTGTGTAAATATCAGTGCAATAAAAACCAATAAAGTGAAGAAAATGAGCCTCATTGATGATGCCATTACAAACCCACAGCCTAAAAAATGAGCTTTTCTGGGGTTTTAATTAGGAAATCTATCCAAAGATATAAACTTTTGGGTTTCTAAAACAAATCTTGTTCGACTTTCCAAGAATGAGAATCTTAACTAAGGTTAAACAAAATATAAGGAAATAAATTTGATTCTGATGAAGTTATTATTTGTAGTAGTAGTATTATATATTATATTGTTTGGGTAACTTGGGTTCTTGATTTTATGGTACGTGGCTGCTAATTAATGTTGGAATATTAAGATTTTTATTATGTTTTTTATCCGATGACCGATATCTACATTAGTACTTAGCCTATTGGCATAATACAAACACGCCTTTAAACTTGGTCTCATGTGATATTTGTGCCCTTTAACTTCAGATGTGCACAAGTAGTACTTGAACTTGTATAAAATTGAACAAGCGCACACATGCGTCCTACGTGACATAATACACATAAAATGTCACGTAGGATGCAAATTAGCCATGTAGGATACATATGTCTACGTGTTCAACTTTATACAAGTTCAAGTATTTACTTGTATACAGACCTAAAGTTGGAGCTTATTGATGCAAGTTGAAACCAAGTTAAATCTCATATTTATCTATTATGCCACAATCTATTCATGTAGGTTTTGGCTTTTGGTATTTGTTATCATTTGTTGTTTATTATATTTAAGCCCCATATTGATTTTCTATTAGTTGTCATATTTTTCTTCATTGTTGTTTTATACTTTTTATTACTACTTTGATTTGTTTCAGAATCTTTCGAAAGCAGTCTACTTTTCACTAGATATGTAGCGTTGTTGTTATTGTTGTAATATCTGATATTTGTATTGAAGTTCGACTAATCAAAATTCGCTTTGAATAGGGCTATTTAGGAATCGCGTTTCGTATAAAAAACTTCATATTCATAATTTAAAACAGAAAGTTCTAATTAAGAAAGAAGCAACTCCATCTACACGACGTTTGGTTGGTGGAATCTCCAAGACCCTTGCATCTTGATAATGTCATGAACTGAGGTACAAGTAACCACAAGCTTAATGTACAATTGTGAGCAATCTAATTTGGGACTTGATGTTTGTTTCTTTTTTGGTTAAATGGACCTCAATGTCTAATATTATTAGCATGTCAGCTCAAGTACACAATAATTGACTTTATAAGCTCTTTTTTTTCAACCTTTTGGACCTCATGATAATTTAAACTTTTAATATTGTAGGGTATTTTATTTAGATACCTTTATTTAACTTGTATCTAATTTTTAAAAATTATTTAACGTGTACTTAATTATCTAAATAGTAATGATTCAGTATTTATTTTTTCTAAAAGATATATATTAATTATATATCACTTTTACACAATTATATATATTTTATAGATAAATAATATATATATCTGCAGATTATTTTAATTTAATTAATTTAGTGAGGTTATTTCTTCTAGTAAAAAAATAAAAGGAGATCTTCTACACTACAAGAAACACGTGTTACTATTAAAATCTTGGATATACAGATACCTATAAATTGAATGCTTACATACTATTTGGACTTTTATAATATCATGCTTGTTTTCATATATTAGCACATGCCGTATAAAATAATACTCTTTCTTTCTACCCTAATTTATATGACTTAGTCCGTCCCAAAAAACACATACACATTCCTATATTTAATACTAACAGTTTAACTTTAAAATCGTTATTTTACCTTTTATAAAATGATTTATCTACACTAACATCAATCACTTATTTTAGTCCACATGTTTCAACAATTTTTCTTTCTTTTTAAACTCAGTGTCAAATCAAACTATATCTATATAATGAGATGAAGGAAATATATATATATATATATATATATAAAAGATTCAATAATACAAAATTATACTATAATAACAATAACATAATACTCTGAGAATTAACCAAGAGGTTTCGGGTTCGACCCCCTTGGGTACAGAGTTGCCTTTGTTAGAGAGCGCTTTACTCCCAGTGTGGGACTTTCCGGCGCTAATCCTAATGTGAGTACCGGACGTCGGGTTGAAAACCAAAAAAAAGAAGAAAAGCAACACATGTTGGAGCAAGGGTCTTTTGCGCCAATATGCCCAAAAAGCAGGACTAGTACTATAGCACAAAGTTCCATTTACTAATCCTAACCCAAAACATGCTTAAACTAACAAGTTGGGAGTTCAATTCAGTGCAAGAAGAACACCAAAGCTAATAAAAATGACCAAGTTAGAAAGCCACAACATCCAGACAGAATGCTCAAATTGCACGAATTTTAAGGTCATCAACCTCAATATAGTTTAGAAGACTGTTGAAAAGACATGAATGTCAGATAAAGTAACCAAAAAGAACTGATTAATAATCTCAAGAAAAAACATAAAACAGAGATCCTTGTATATAGAGACAAAGTAACAAAATCTGGAACCTGAAAGATAATTTTATGTGGCAACTATCAGATCAAAATATCGCCTGAGAACACTAGAAAACACAAATACTGCGTAAGACATCCAGAAACTACTATAAGAACCAGACTAAAAAATAGCAGGAATTAGATCCCACTCATCATCATTTTTCCTCCCCTCTCAATAAGATCCAACTGAACTTAAACTGCAATAGATGGCTTAGACGCTGCAGAGAGTCTAGACCTCTTCTTCGCCAAACTCTCACTACGCCTTTCTCTTTGTTCCTTCAACCTACTAGCAAGAAGCTTCTGATAATCAGCTGCCTCTGACTTAGCCTTGGCAATTCTCTTCTTCTTGTCAGCAATTCTCGCTCTCTTTCTTTGCAAAGTCAGGGGTGTCACTAACCTCTGAATCTTAGGAGCTTTGCTCGCATTTTTACCTGTCTCCACAGAGGATCATAACGCTTAGCTAGTTCAGGGTTTCCACATCAGAAAGCACAAACAAAAAATATTGAATAAAATGTAAAAACTAATGAGACAGTAGCTACAAGAGTAACAACTAACCGGTTTTGGTGGTGAAATTTCTTCGGTAAGTGTTGACATACTTCCTGACATCATCTTCCTTGGAAAGATTGAAGAGCTTTCTGATCTTGGAAGCCCTTTTGGGTCCTCTCATCCTTGGCTTTTCAGTGTCGGTCAGTCCAGGCAGATCATTCTCCCCCTTTTTAACAATAACTAGGTTCAAAACAGAAAGATCAGGGCTGACAATGCATCCACGGACGGACTTCCTTCTGCGCTCTCCATTTCGCCTACCATAACCACGGAAGCAAGGAGTACCTGTTTCATGTGTATGCATTTAGATTCATAAATAACAGCTTTTGTTTTTATAAAGATATTAAAATAACAGCTTTTGATGAAAAGAAACATTTAGATGTGCCCATAAAGCTCATTCTAAACATACCTCTGTGGAGCAAAAGGCGAACACGGCCAGGAGTTAACACTCCCTGCTTCATTGGGAACCCTTGCTTGTCACATCCTCCCATTATCTTGAAAACGTAACCCTTGAACTCCTGTCAATTAAAAATAACAATTCTGGAGAAGAGTTGACAAGAATAGCATAATTTCCAACCAAAAGCCAGAGAGTAAGGAGAACAGAAGCCTACCTCACCCAAAGCATCTCCACTAACTTCCTGGGAGATCCTTTTGTCAAAGAAAGCTCGGCTGCATTTAAAGAATTCAGCTTAGATATTGCTATTTCAAAAGTATCTTATGAATACATCAATGTTGACAAACTAAACTGGACATGCATGCTCGAAAAAAACCACAGAGACTGCTTACATAAATCCATCACTCGACAGTTATAAAGCTAAGTAACAAAATTATAACTATAGCACCACCACTACACTACGCCTCAATCCCAAACTAAGTTATGGTTGTCTATGAATCCTCTTTATATTTGTTCCGCTCCATCTAGGGTCATGCCATTCCAATACACCAAGGCTCAATCCCAAACTAGTTATGATCGGCTAAGAATCCTCCATATATTCATTTCACTCTATCCAGAGTCATGTCATTCCAATACTCAACATTTGTCGTAAAAGACAGAATTTTACATGGGCTATAAGAGAAATATTAAAAGTCATATAAAACTAAATCCTCTAAATCACACATTACTCCCTCCAGTTTAACTGTAAGCTCCACCAACATCCAAAAGCAAACGGAACTCTCATTAATTACAGTAAATATGAATTTAACATTTTTTCCCGGAATTACAGACAACATTACTTCATTGCTGTATTTCTTCATTCAAACTAGTTTGATTTCATACCCTTGAGCCAAGGGAAACAGCCTATCTAACTCCATGAGGCAATGGTAAGGTATGCACACACTCTATATGTTATTGTATTGCATACAAATCAACTAATTAATCAATGGAAGTGTGTAACTAACCTCAATTCCAAACTAGTTGGAAACGATCACATCAATAAATAACAAAAATTCAGCTCAATTAAGGTCCATTTCATTCCAACGATAAAAAAATTCATCTTTTGAGATCTCACACTTACACTAACAATTGCATTCATTATCAAGGATCTCACATCCAGGTAACATACAATCACAACTTATTCTAATTAATTCCGTCTCTATAACAAAAACTACACAAATTGAAATAAAAAAAACACTATATAATCTTACAGTTTCTGATCATCATCGATTTCAAGCTTTTTCTGGCACCCAGTGGTTGGATTCGCAATGTTGAACTGCAAAATACATAACAAAAGATAAAATCAATTGCATTATTACACTGAAAAACACACAATTAAGGTGAAAATTATGGTTTATTGATTAACCTTCATCTTCGGTTGGAGGCCGTAAAGACGATGAAGTGTTCAAATACAGTTGCCCTCAATTTGCGAGATTAGGGTTTCTCGCAGTATGAATGTTTCGGGTTATATATGAATTAGTTAAACTTGGGCTTTGTATTGGGCCCTCACTAATGGGCTTATTTAATGGACACAGCCTTTTTTTTTTTTATAATAAAAAATATTTACTAAACATTCTTTTTACAAAAAAATAAACTTATATCATGAAATATTCATTTATAAAATCTATACAAAAAAATATAATAATAGTGTGATTTTGCCATAAATTATTTATATTATAAAAATATACAGTATATTCACTTTATTGACCACTAGGCTACGTCTTTGAATAATTATTTACTTTTTACTAATTTTAATTGACATATGATGCATACTGGTACATAGTGTTTGTACTTTATACTAGTGTTACTCATGCACTTTCTTTTCGGTGCAAACTATGATCCACAAACATTTATGCAAATTTTCTAATGATAGATGTCTTTCTTTCAGACATTGATGCATGCTGTTTATTTTTCTACTCTTAGACAATTATTAGCTAGAGTTTTAGTATGATGACTTTCGAATTCTATCACTACAATAGTGTAGAATTTCATGATCAAGATAAGCCTGATTTAGATATTACATGCGTTGATTGTTAAGGTTTGGTTCACCCATCGAGAGAATAATATGGGTATTAGTCGATGATTTGGATCGTGACATACCTCAACATAAATAAAATATAGGTGCTTTTTGACATATCTCAACTATGCTTTTTCTATTATTTGCCTTGTCCTTTTTATTTATATATTTTTTTCATATTGCTTTGATATGTTTATTCAAGTCGGGATCTTTCACAAACAGTTTTTCTATCTCCACAAGATAAGTACGATTAGCATAAATATGTCCAAACCCTACTTGTATAATTACATTAAATATCACTGTTGCATAGTTATATTATTAACGTTTCGAACAAATTTGATCTAATAGATAGAAGGAGGGTTTGTTTCATATCTAGTACATAATATATTTTTAGTACATTGAGTGGAAATATTTTTGAGTCATTTCTAATATTAGCAAACATATTAACCCAACAAGCTTTATAGCTTTTCTTTCTTCTCTTCTTGTTCTTCCTCCAGTTTTCCAGAAACCCAACAAAAAAAACAAGGTATTTTTCGTTCTTTCTATCATTCTTCTTCAATATATTGGGTATCTGAAAAAAAGGTTTGTTCTTTTACTCAGTTTTATTTATTTATTCCGTTTTTCTTTTGTGGGGGTTTGTCCTTTTCTCTTCTTGTTGAATTATCATTTGGGTTCACTTTGTTTTGTGAAAAAGGTTGGATAATTAATATTGGTGAATTCTTTGTGGGTATTAATGGTATTGATGATTTGATGTGTATTCAATTTATTTGTTTATCTTTTGACTTGACATGAAGTTTAAGAAAGTAATGAATAACTTTTGAATCTTGATGTTTTATACTAAAAATATATTGAATGTACTGAAATGTTGTTTGATATAGTGATCTTAACATGTCACGTGGAAAGTTGAAATTAAAGAGTTGTCAAAGAAATGAAAGCTATGTTTGTTACTGAAATGAATTAAAAGGTAAGGTAAGATATATAAATTGAAATGAAGGGAGTATTAAGGTTATGTTTTTTTGTTAGTTTATTGGGGAAAAGCTGTAGCATGATGTAGCTTATAGTTTCTTGGAGAAAATGGATTTTGTCAGTGCATATGCCATTGATGATGATCGTGCAAATTGAATTGTTCTGTTATACAAGGAGTGTTCTATGGTAGATAATTGAGTTTGTTCTTGACATACTATGGGTGCTAAACCAATTTTACATGAAGTTTGGCACACTACCAAAAAAAAATGCATCGCCAAATTGCTCGTAGCTAACTGAATTTCTGATAGATTAGTGAAGGATTTTGTTGTTTAGCTATAGGATTTTTCTGTTGGTTATTCCTGATTTTTAGTAGTGGTAGACTTTGTATCAATAGGGGTTTTAGCTGGTACATTCAATTTTAACATATTTTTACTACATTTTGGAGAATCTGCTGGAAGTACGCCCCCATGTAACACCTTTACTCATGTGTATGTCAAGGCAGATGAAAAGTAATGTAACTGAAGCTTAAACTAGAGGCGTCTGTCAATTTGGGAATATCACAAAACAAGTGCAGGTTGCCCTGTCTTGTGTCTAGCAGTGGTGGAGACACCTTCCAGAAGTCACAGAACATTTTTCTTATATATGTGTGTGTAAATACTTCTTATAAGAATATTATGTATATATGAGATAAGCTGTCACCGCTTGGGAATAATACAAAGTAAATATCAATTTGAATCAGGAATTAAAACCTTAAAACCAACAAAATCTTAGACCCAAACTTACTTACAAGCTGAACTATAGGCACTGCTTGCGAAAAATCCTGGGTAAGCCACGAACGTCTAAATTAGTTAACATAGTACACCCTATGATCCAAAGGAGGAGCCATTATGAGCCTCGTCTTAAGAAGGTATATTTGGGTGGTTTCCGTTTAGTTATGCTACAGAATACACGTGATATCTGATCTAAGATATGGTTGTCTTCACAGTTTTATAAGATTGTAACATAATATTTGTAATGAAGTTTGTTATTTTGGTTTGACTTTACTAGTAATATCTTTGAAGATAAATGATTTTGTAATGCATAACTATTTCCCCCAGAGTTGGAGGCTAGGAGATATGGATACTGGAGACCGCTAATAAGCATCTCTTCTTGAGATTAACCCTTTGATGAATAAGGGATCTTCTGTCTGAGGCTTTAAATTTGAATCTGATTTGTCTCCATGCAAAGTTTAGAATTTAGGTTCAGTGGTGGTTGTTTGCTATTTTTCCTCTCATATGCATGTAATTCTGCCGTGTCTACTTTCTCGTAGTGCCCAAATTGAACTCTATATCGTCTTATTCAGAGAGTGAGATGGATAGAGAAAGGAAAATGTGAGAAAATGTGAGAAAATGTAGTTTGCTATGAGCAGTTGAGACGAGTTGTCCCTCTATGTTCATTCCTAATTTAGTGGTCTTTTTATTAACTTTGGAAAGAAAATGCGAAAATTGGTAAGGAAGAAATTTAGTTGCTTCACTGATCATTAACTGGACTTTTTCTGGAATAGCAGTTATATGGAAAAAATATTGGCTGATTTTCTGTATATGTACAAGCTTCTCTAATTATCAAACACTGATTGACTCAAACAATTGAATGAAGTCATAGTCTGATAATGGACACTACCATCCTTCTGTTGGTAATAACACTTAAAGTGCACCAAAGGCGAGAAAGGTTTTCCATTTCCATGACAAAGAAATTTAATACATTTGCATATTGAATCTACTCTTCCTTTCGAATTTCAGGATTCTATTACGAGTTCAATTTCAGGGAGACTCAGAATTCTTGCAAAGAGATGTCGTTAACTGCCAGTACCACCATGAGTGTAGCTACTTTGCCAATAGGTATGTGGGTGTATATTCCCGACTGGTTCTTTTTAATTGGTACCTTCTGCATCTCTCCTGAAGGGATGTCAGAATTACTTTTTGCCATGTCATTAGGATCACATGGTGAAAACTGTCATATCGTTGATCCTGCTAAACGTTAATAGATCAGCATCTCTTGCTGTTAGCTCACTGAGAAGCCTTCGCCACATAAGATGTAAGAATATAAGAAAAGCAATTGCTGTGCAAGTGCTATAGGAGTTAGGACAGTCACATTAAGTAACGATTCTCTTGTAATATCATGGTTGCTGTTCTGCTTTTATTATTAGACTGTTTATCTTTCTTTTTGTCTCTATATGAAAACATCAATTCCACTCACCCACTCACAGCCAAATATATAATACTCCCGATAACAACAATTACACTGCTTAATCTCAAGCAAGTTGGGGTCGGATATATGAATCCTCATCATTTCCCATGTCGCTCCATTTAGGCTCATGGCATATATATAATATCTTCGTACTGCAAATCAGTAGAAGTGAACATTTGGTTTATGATCTATCATCTAGCGTGCTTGTATTTGGTTATTTTAACTCATTGGGTTTTGGAAAATAATGAAAGTTCCCTTTGATTTTCAAGGTAATTTGATGTGATGGTATTTAGGTTTTGAAGTAATGTAATTGAATATTTACATTTTTTGATAATAACGTTTACATTCAAGGTGCTACAACAGTGTCATCAAGACATTTGATACTTTTAAATCCAATGTTGGCAAAACCCTTTTGAAGATTTGCTGCTCATCCTGTAAAGTTGTGCTATATAAGTTGTTAATCATTGAATGTTGTTGTCATAGTGAGAGCAGGGGATCAACGCCGGAAGCAATTCAAGCCAATAGTATCAGTTCCAGCTGGCCTCCATCCGCTTGGCTTGCAGTCACAACTCATTAACAATAGAAGACGCTTGAGATGTCCTGTTCAAGAAAAGCGTGCTTCAATAATATGTGCTGCTGCTCTGGTATCGGTCTCTTCAGTGCTTGTTTTCATATAATTGCTCCCAGTGCCTTGTTTACCTAATTACATGCCTCCAGCGATTCTAGTGGGTCAATCCGTACTTGTCATGTCTTTTATATTAATTTTGTGCAACTTTTTCTGTGAGAAGCTTTGGAGCTTCAGAATGGTACTGCAAGTAGCTGTTTATGGCATAAGTTATCACAGTAGACTCTGTCTCTGTATATGTAGTTCCACATGCCAAGCAGGTTTTGCAGTCAGCATAGTGAAAAGCAACTGCATTTACTAGAACAAGTACCCTGAAATCTTTATCAGCTTCTCTATTTGCTAGTTATTGTTTATAGATATGGGTATGTAACATGTGGGGATACGTTTTCTTTGAGAAGGGAAAATGTGGACTTGTGGAGATATATGTTTGTTTGGTTTTGACTTGGCACGGAGTTTAAGAAAACAAAGAGAACTTTTGAATCTTGTGGTCTTAAAACTAAAGATATGTAGAAAGCACCAAAATATAAGACAAACAAATTGAAACGGAGGGAGTACTTGGAAGTGGTAGCATTTCAAGTTATAGGCAAGACACTCTGGAAAAAAGGAACTGATTACTAATATGTACATTGCTATTCTTGATGCTGTTACTACTACTACTAGCCACATTCAGCATTTGGTTTTCCATTTCCTGTATCATTCAAGTAAACTATACTACTATAAGCATTTCTGTTTGACCTTTTGTTCTTGCATCAATGCAGAATGCGAGATGTGCTGAAGGCCAGACACAGACAGTTACACGAGAATCATCAACCATTACAGTTGCACCAGTTCAAGGTAATCTTTTCATGCTCTCTTAATAGCAACTGGTAGACCAATGAATGGAAATAAAACAATTTGTATTCTGCAACTTAGTTGTTTTCACTGCACTCCGTCCAGCCACTGTAAAAAGATCATAGAATCAGTTTTAGCTCTACTTAACCAATGATTTTCACTAAGGTTTATCAACAAAAAAATTAACAGCTACTTTTGCACTTCATTAAGATCCAATGAGAAGTATCATTTGAATTGTGATATGTCGGGGCTGAATGCAGGAAAGGAGAAATCTCCTGACCTGGATGATGGTGGGACTGGGTTTCCCCCTCGTGATGATGATGGAGGCGGTGGTGGAGGCGGGGGTGGTGGAGGCCACTGGAAAGGTGGGTTCTTCTTTTTCGGGTTTCTTGCTTTCCTAGGCTTGTTGAAGGACCAGGAGGAGGAAGGACCCTACCGGGACCAACGGAGAAGATGAAGAAAACCAGAATACTGATACATGGAAATCAAAACAAAATTGGAAGTCCATGATTTGTTACTGGTCTACCATCGTTAATCTCTCCAGTCATGGCTTCGAGCAACCTCTAGTAGGACGATAATCTTCAATTGGTTACGTATTTGAGTGTAGCTTTACTTATAGCTCATTATGTATCACAAGAAAATAATGTTGTGAACTTAGAAAGAGTCATTCTTTTTCATATATCCCAGTTAGACAGGGTTCAATTCTAACCTCTTCCCATCTCTATTATGTAGAAATAATGTTCATCGACCATTTTTCGATCCTGTCTTTGAAATTATTAAGTGTTTAGGAATTTCAATTTCCACAAGTGAAAATCTGAAAGTGGCTCTTTATAAATTTTACCCATTTCTTCCCCTCCATCTTGTTTTCAGATGATGTCTCCACTAGATAATCGTCACAAAAAAATATTTTCACAAACAATTAGAGAAAAGAATGTAATTGCAGAAGTATCAACCAACCAAAGGATGAGGGATTGTGTAGTTTGTGAAAAAGAAAAATATGTCATCAATTTGGATTAAAAAGTAATTTGGTTTTACTTTTCATGTCAAGAACATCTGGTCAAGTCATCTATACATGTCATCCAAAGAGTTATATAGTACAATACAAAAGTAACATATACAACCAGCAGCAGTAAAAGATAAATAATTTTTTATCATTGTAGCTCAAAAAACAATCATTTACAACTACAGATGAGACTTTTGAGAGGTTCCAGATTAAATAAGAGGGGGTGGTGTCTGTGACTATGAACTTGATTCACACTCTGCCGGTTTTGTTTCAGCAATTACATCATCTGAAGCAGGGAGTTTCTCACTCGAAGCTGACGGCTCATCACCTGGAGAAGCCAATGGTTCGTCACTCTGAGAAGCTCCGGAGGGAACAGGTTTTTTGATTTGTACTAAAATCATGGTCATGTTATCACATCCTTCACCTCCAGCAGTAGGTGCCAAACACCTATCAAGAACTCTCTCACATACTGCAGAAAGTTTGCTTTCCTACAAGAGTCAATCAGTATATCTTCAGTGATATAACAATATTCGATTGCTGCATGATATCTATGCAACCCCTCATCAAAGAATCAAATTTTACCACCCCCAATACCCATCAAAGAATCACATCTACCCAACCCCCTGCACTGGCTAAAATAAGCAAAAACTAAGAACAAATAAAGATATCTAAAACAGAGGTCGGCTATAGCATTAAATGGAACCAGTAGCAGAATGTATCAAGACAAAGAGATCCAAGTCAACTAGGGAATCAAAGAGACTGCACAAGTAAACAAGTAACCTGCAGAAAAGTGAGCTAACTCAAGCAAATCTTGCTATAGATGTCTGAATGAAGATGCCAAGGATGAAAAACAACACTTGACTGCAAAGCTACACTTAGGTATGGGAACCAAAGGTCTTGACGCGCTATTCTCTCATCATAAGACCCCAAAAAAAAAGCAGATAGACTCTCTACTTTGGATGATGAAGGAACAAACAATTATCAAGATTAACATGACGTAAATTGATTGATGACTATTTAGCTGACCTTAACCTTGGTTGCATTTGTTAATCAAGTAAAGACATGAGAGAGTGAAGTACAATTTCCCACTGAATCAGTTGAGCCATCAAAAACCTAAGGTTAAGGGTCATTGCACTCGTGGATCAGGAACTCAACAAAAAAATGATGAGCCTCCTTACTTCCAAGAAAAATAATTGGAGTTCTCAACTTCTCATATTTCCTAGGTGACTACTTGAAAGCACTTCGAAGTTCCTAAGCTTCATCGTATTACGGGGGTTCAATAGAATTTCCTACATTTGTATCATCAATACAGGCAAGTAATTCAATCTTTTTCAGCAGTGCCGTAGGAAAGAGGATCTTTCATTTTTCTTTTCTGAGGAAATGCAGTGCTCTAAACAAATAATCACTGTTTTTTTATGGCCAAGAAATCTGTCTGGGGCTAACCATTAGGACCGACTGCAGCCTCCACAACTCGGGAATAATGGGCTGCCTCCCTACCCTTCTCCACCCTAATAATCACTTTTTTTCTTGAGAAAAAGTAGCAAACAAAAAGTTTGGTTGCTTACATAAAAAGATATGAATGGTTAAGAGTATGTAAGCACATACCACTCTAGAGCTAAAACAAGATTTTTGGTTCTCTTAACAAGAAAAACAAGACTCCTTTTTGTTGCTTTAATCTTTATGCAAACAAATACTTAGGCACACCAATTCTTTTCATTTTTAATAATTTGAAATAAATTATCACATCATGGGAGGTGCAAATTAGTGACCTTTCTATACATGGTTCTCCTTCAGCCTTATACCTCTTCTAATAGCAAAGAAGTTTCATTTGTGGCAAATAGGTACATTCCAAAATACGGCAAGCATGCATGGCCAAAAGAACTATAAGAAACAGATCAGCAAAATCTTTTCTACGGGCAATGCACTTCCTCAACTAGCTTTTCCGCAGGTTTCACTTTGTGGCTTTATATAATCTTTGGCCTTTGGCACACCCATACAGTGAGCATGATGAATATATCACGTAGCATAAAGAACTCAATGCTATGGCTAAAAAGACATATTTGAATTTTGTACTGAAGCAATAATTAATCTAAATGGTACAGAAGCATCATCTATCAGACTAACCGCCTTGAGCTGCTCATGTATAAAGTCCACTAACTGCTGGCTTGACATGCAGTCCCTGAAAAACAAAAAAACGCCACGTGATAATCGGATTATAGTAGAATCAACTCAAAAAATTTAAATTAATTTCCGCCAATAGAATAGAGAGCTTTGAAGGAATGTAAAAGTGGTAGATGAGAAGAAAAACCACAGGAAGAATTGAAAAATGAGAACCAAGAATGAGTATTGTTAAAATCTCCAATACATTTTTGAGGAAGGTAATGTATATATTAATATGAACAAAAGTAACACTAAAATAGTGCCATGCCATATTTACAGGAAACAGAAATCCAGCTACGTCCTCCAAAGATTATAGAAAGCCTAGCAAGTCTACCACAAATTCTGCCTCCTCTACAAAGCTTTCTTTACACCAGAAATGAAACAAAAGAATGCAGTTCATCTTAATAGTCTAAAGAATTGCTTCTATCTTCAAAAGCTAGAACTAGGCATGCCTTAACTCCGCCTTCTTAAAACATCTGGAGGGATTAAGTTGGTCTACTCTCTAGAATAGATTGTAATGAGGTAATTATAGCTCAAATTTCAAATGCTCGTCCAGAGCGTGGGACTCGAGGTCCCACATAGGATAACTAATCAATAATTCTGTTTTTGTGTGACCATCTCATCTAAAGAGCACACTTTTAATAGTTAATTATATTCTCGACATACCCCCTCACATGCAGGCCTGATTCTTTTTCATGGGCCAAGCACGTGGAAATTCTTTTTAATTTGGGTGGCGGTGAGATTCGATCCCAGGACCTCTGCCTAGCTCTGATACCATATTGAAGTGTGTGGCCATCTTATCTAAAAGCTTAAGCTGTTAGAGAGAGCACACTTTTAATAGTTAATTATATTCTCGACAAATTCTATCTAATCCAGTGCAATACTTGCTTTAACATCGGAATAATTTTTTTAGTAATAGAATACCATCTATTAAGTTAATTATTCTATGTGAGAAAATCTTCAGTTATTTGTTTTGATATCTATTTCTCATCCCACAAGTTTATCCTCCAACCCCAAAAGTTAAATTTCTTTTCAAGGTCAAAAACTAAATCCCACGGAAACATGGGAAAGAAACTTCGACAAAGAACATAAATGGCGGAAATATGAAAAAGATAGAAATTACAACAAAAAGAAAATATACAACCAAAATATTCAAGAACAATGAGAAAAAGAGGAATGCAAAAAAGCAAGTGAAGATATTTTAAGAATGATGGAAAAACCCTTAGAACAAGAAAGGATTGAAATCATGGTAAACATGAAAAAAAGAAAACCAAAAAGTTTAAAAAGATGTGCAACCAAAATTTCAAATTTAAAAAATGAAATCAGCAAGCAAAATACTTACTACATGTCACAATTTGTATGACTCTTATCCTTTTGTTACCTCCCAAAAAGAATGGTATCTTTCCATATCTAAAAACTGTTTAATTTTTACAATTCATTTACCCATCAATAACACGTTCTAAAAATGCTACCTTTTCCTCAAAAAGGATTACTTCTTGTTCACCTTTTATTAAGAAGAGAAATACGGAGAACAAGACACCTCATGGCAAAATGAAATGAAGTAACAAGTGAGTCATCTACTCGTTAAAAAAATTGATTGTTGTCTTATTGATACTTCAGTTCTTTTTTACGATGAACTGATACTAACATAAGTACATTACTTTTTTTTTTTTTTTTTTTTTTTTTTAAATGGTAAAGTTGTATTCATCAGCAATGAGGGTATGCTGGCAACCAAACAAAAAAATTCCAAGGCAAGTAGTCATGATTACAAAGAGCCTAGGAAATCTACTAACTGATCTACTTCATATATACCCTCTTCTTTACACCAAAAATATAGAGTATTAATGCAGTTTTCTTTTACTTTCTGCATTGGGTTAGTAATATTCTTAAAACACCTATTGTTTCTTTCCCTCCAAATTGACCACCATATGCTAGTACATTACTTCTAAGTATTTTATGTAATTAAAACTTTATTTTTATAATATGGTGTTCGGACTAGCTTGCATACGCCTCAATGGATACCTTCTACCTTCCATCAAGTTCGGGTACCGGGTAACCCACCAAGGCTTAAGTAGATGGGAAGAAATCGCCTAGTGACTTTTTTCTTTCCCTACTCTGGTGAAATACCTGAGACCTCATGATTCTCCCCCACTTCAAGATAGACTTTTATTTCCAATTTGAAATGACCTACAATTTCCTGCCTATATGTATTCTTCTTTGTTGTAGTCTTATTGCCTACCGGATCTTGCAAATTGAAACGAGGAGTTTAGAAAGCATACCATACACCATCACAGGCTAGGACAATAAAATCATCATCATCGCACAAATCAACCTAATTAGAAAACAAAAAAGGTTAGAATATGTTGTATAGAAATATAGGGGAATGGGGAAAAAGCAATGCAGCATCGATACTATTTCACAATTCAAAGTTGATAAGATAAGAACTTCAAATTTTTCAGTAGTTCATACCAATATTTTCCCTTCCATCAAACCATAAAGTTAAATGTAACACCACTAAACAAGATACACCAAACAAAGCCTATCTTCCGTTGGAATTTTTATGCAAAAGATTTACATGGTGAAATTTTATCTTCGATTGACAAAATGGTTGTTAATACCTTAAGTGTGATATTTACTGCAGAGTGTGCTATTGATAAAAAGTTGCTCAACAGCATAATATCTCTGGTAAGATTATTTTGGAGAGACACAATATCAATCATCTGATAAACCTTAGCTATGAGCTGTACTCGGACTTTCACTAGTACAATTCATATCAGAGATTAGCTTGATTCTCATGGAGGCATAAGCTGGAACCTTACTGGTGCGGCCTCTACTAGATACTTGTCTCCATTTATTGACATTGGACAAGTGTGGGGTTATCCTGTGTCAAATTAGACTAAATCTAACATTTCCCATTACCATGAATTAAACAAAGCAGTTCTGGGGCTTATTCTTCTGGAGTTTTTTGTCCAAACGAGTTACATAATAGTTGGACCTTCAAGCTTTATTTTTTGATCAAGGGGAGCCTTCAAGGTTTATTTTTTGATCAAGGGGAGCCTCAAGGTTTATTCATAGATTCAAGAATAACGGTGTTGAGAACAAAAACAATCTAACTCTTAACCATACATCCTAGGCTTCCATTCCATCAGACAACTCCAAGAAAGAAATTCTTAATTAGAAACACACGACTCCAATAGAATAAGGCCCCAATAGAGATCTCTGGAGACTTGCAGATATTACGAGAACCACAAATACACCTGATGAAGGGGAGCCTTGGAGCAACGGTACAATTGTATGGGTGCCCTATAGGTCATGGGTTCAAGCCGTGGAAGCAACCACTAATGCTTGCATTAGAGTAGACTATCTACATCAAACCTCTTGGGATGCAGACCTTCACCCTGTTAACAGGGATGCTTTGCGCACTAGGCTGCCCTTACATATACACCTGACTTATACCAGTATTTTTAAACCTCTATACTACTAGACCACCGCTTCCACAAACAAATTGAAAATAGAAAGAAGCTTCAAATGTTAAATAAACTCAGTTCTGGAGGATCACAGTGGGCTGCACATCAGAACATTAGGGGTGACAAAATTAGCCCATAAAAATATGACCCGCCTAAAAGCTGCCCAAGTTTGGACAGGTTGATGGCCTCTGGCCTCTTGATTATTAATTCAGCCCATATTAACCCACCCAAATCAACCCATCTAAAGTTGGGCTGATTTGAGCTAAGCATGCAACTCAAATTGACCCATGAAAAACCTTATCAAATATTTAAAGAACTTATTTTTGTTTAATATGTTATATATAGGTATAATACAAAAAACAAAAAAAATTATTTAGTTTGTCTGATAATCAAACAAATTATAAGAAAACCAAAAAAAGAAATTAAAACCTGGTAAAAGTTGGGCGGTTGAACAATGAGCCATTGTTTATAACCTATCGAGACCCAGTCTACCTCAGCCCAAGCAACCTTTGGGCACATTACTAACTGGCCCATTTATTAACTCGGTCTATTTAGACCTGCCCAAATTCAGCCAAACCTGCCTATTTGACACCCCTACATCAAATCAAACAATCTTCCTGGACATCAACTGTATTTGATTTGAGCTTATGAACTATTCCACCTATTCTCATCACATAGATATTAACAACTGAGCTAAATATAATTATTGCAACAACAAGAAGATGAAATTTGATCAACAGTTAAGTATCATAGAAAAAGTTCACAATAAGTTAGAGCAACCAATGATTGTTGGATTGACACTTGGCTATTTTAATGTGAGAATGATTTACCACTGATAGCTATTTCAGAGTGTTTGGCCATTCAAAGATTAAAGGAAAGAACTGTCTCCAAATGACCAACACACTTAAATAGACAGTTTTATACATGGAACGAAGAATATTATGCACCACCTAATAGCGTTAAAACTTCTCAGAGAATACATGTCTTAACAATATGATAGAAGACAGTGCACGATTTATGAAGAGCCTAAAGGAACATACAATATTTATATCTGGATCGGCCGTAACAATTTGCTTCTCAGCTGGCAAAAACTTATTCTGCTTGAATTCCATGTCACCTGCAATGAAGTTTAGATATGCTAACTATCTCATCCAATAGATATTTTTCTCAAATAGCCAAAAGTTCAAATTCTGAATTTCCCACTTAAAAAATCAAATCCTAATGAGAGGCATATGTAGAGTATGAACCCAATACTTTTGTTGCGGAACATAAACGTATGCGTAAAAATCCACGAAAAATGCAACAAATAGTAGATATAAACCCATAACTTTAAAAATACAATGAGTTCAATGCTAAGAACCTTAAAAACTGAACCCATAAAGCTTTAATCCTGGATCCGCCTCTTATCCTTATTACATTTTTTTATCTTGCTTCATTACTGACGTTGCAAACTGTATTTCCATTGGCTAGCATTTAAGCAGATTAATAAAGGTTCATGAATAAAATCACATAATACCTATAGCTCTTGCAAGATTTAAGCTGCCATTAACACGCCCTGCATGGATGAAACCACCTGCTTTCAAAATTCTCTCTCTTTCAATCTCAAGATCAGGCTTGTGATCCCTCGATAAATTATATGCCTGCACAAAAGACACTTGAATTTTCATTTTAATGCTTCATATTAAACCATAAATGTTTAACCAATAAAATTTTCGTAACAACAAAAGCCCATGACTATGCATATAACACTATGACCCAGCCCTAGCAAGTTCAGTGTCATGGCAAGCTGAGCTGCCATGTTGGAACACGACTTCAATATAAAAGATCCACCAAGGAGAAAGTATAAGAGGGAAGGAAAGACAGTTTAACACGACAATAGCATCCCACCTGGCCTTTCCGTGAAATCACACAGCGAGAATCACCAGCATTCGCAACAATGAGTTGGTTCTCTCTAATGATCGCAACACAAGACGTACATCCAGAAGTTGGTCCAGGAAAATCAGAGTGAGGACCCTGATAACGGCAAACACATAGCAATAAACCAATCAAGAAATGTGCATGACAATGACAATATGCAAGGAAGCTTCTAATGTGCCACGAGAAACAACAAGGAAAAGAAAATTATGTGTCCTTAATTAAATCCCCTAGCGTCAATTTCAAAATATTATATGTCAACTATAAAACAAAAGAACAGCAATAAATCACATTCTATCCCAATTTATTCTTAACTCAGTATTATCTGCACAATATATACCTCCTCAAAAGCCCAGTCATCAGTATTTCCATTTCCATCACCATTTCTTGGAGACCATATAAGACCCTCTATCATACCCGAAAACTTGTTTAATCTATCCCCTAGCGCAGCCAGCTCCCTCCATCCTCTCTGACCACGCATCATCTCATCCATTCTGCACCAACAAAACAAAATCTTTCAACACACAGCTTAGCAGCATAAAACAATTAGTGATCTTACAATGCAAAAATTGTAAGCATGACTTAGATCTTCATTCAGTTACAACTTCAGAGCATCTCATACAAAAAGAGCTCTGGTGGAAGGTTAGTCAAGATGAATTCATAGGGATATTAGATGTAAAACGGTTGACAGCATTCTGAGAAGTTGATATCATCCTAAGAAGCATTGTTTCCTTCCAAACACTTCTGAATCCTCTTTTCTTGTAAGTTCCCCCTCTATTCTCCATGCCAAACATGCGCACAAGCAAGAATTGAGATTATACATACTACTCCCTCCCATCCAAAATAATTGATGATTTAGGTTTGAGCACATGGATTAAGTTATTCCTTAAAATTAAAAGGGGTTCTGACTAACATACCCTTAATTATGATTTCCTTTTCTTTTTAGGTTGACATAATTATCACTAAATTTTGTACATTGAATTAGGAATGCATCAAGGACAAATTTGGGGAAAAATTAAATACCTTCTTGGTTTGTGAAACATCAAATATATTGGAACACTTAAAGGCTAAAACATCAATTATTTTGGACCGAAAGGAGTAGCATATAATGAACTAGAATTTATTTCTTTGTTTCTCTTTTGCATGGCTATGGGGCAGGGGAACAGAGGGATAAGAAGTTATTGACTTCCAAATCGATATGGGTTATCTCTTTCTTTCTACCTTACTCACTGCTTTTTCAGTCTTCTGATCAGCCTTGTACTAATTTTTTTCCATAACCATGGTGTACGGGCTAACTTGTGCGCACCTCGACTAATTCCACGGGATACTTTCCACCTCCCACCAACAAGAAGTACCAAGTAATTTTGTCCACCAAAACTAGAGCAGATGGGAAGAAATCACCTAGTTTTTGTCTCCGTTGGAAATTAAACTTGAGAACTCATGGTGATCAAACCACTTCATTCACCACTAGGCCCTTATACTTTATCTTGCACTTCTCTCTCTAAAACCGCTTCTATATCATGCAAAAATAGTTTTTTTCTAATTTTGAGTCAGAACCTGTATCTTTATAGCATGTGGAGCTTCCCTTAAAACTGTGTTCTGACACAGAATTTACACACTGTATAATCAGTATCCTTGGTTAATTTTCTGTCGAATTTAACTGAAATCCTCTTATTTTTCTTTCATTGACAGACTAAATGATAAACAAACAAGAAATAAGAAGTGCACTGCAGAGAAGTGAAGGTTAAAGAAAATCTTTTCTGAATTCCCTTTTTTGACCTCTTCCTCTAGATCTTTTCCCATCAAACAACCATACCCTCCTCCTATGCCACTACATCTTATATCCACCAAACATTCCATCTTTCAGACTCCAATTCCGACCACCACCGCCATCCTTTTTTGTTTCAATGAAGTAAGAAGTTCCATTAACAAAAGAGCATCAAGTAGATGCATAGGTGCAAGAATATGAAATGCAGAACAAAAGAATTGTTAGCCCCCTTTACAGTGTGGCAATCTAAGGCATGGGAACCAACAATATTTAAAATAAAAATCGGTCAGTGCTAATTACAGTAGCCAACTTAATCATTGAACCAACAATAACCTATGGATCACAATTCTTCCTTACACCCCATAATGCACCGCGGAGTTTGAGTTTAATCAGCGGTCACCATCCCATTATTGTCCATTCCACGATTGCACCAATCTCACCCGTCCAAAGATTGAACCGTCCGACCTAAAATGTACCTAAGAAACCCAATCTTCTCTTGGTTTCTTCTCCAGAAACTGCAATAGAAAAACCCTCCAATTTCTGATGGAACCCAACCTATCAAACAACTGTAACTGTACAGGAGAAGAAGTTTGGATCCATTATGGGCGAAACAATCAATCAATCTACTTTTTATTCCACCATATATTAGGTTAAGCTTACTTAGTAGGTTGAATCTTTGCTGCTTTGTCAGTTCATGAGTCTTATCTCATCTGGTATCTCCAATTCACATTTCCATATTACAGAGGGAAGGGAGAGTTCTTCCTCTATCTTGACTATAGCAATCTAAAACAGGCAAATTAGATCAAACACCAAGGGGAGAGACTGCAAAAAGTAGAGACAAAAAGAAAGGAGGGGTAGAGATAAACTAGTTAGAGATTGTTGTTCTGCCAACCTCACCTAACAGTGTTGATCAAAATAACCTGATTAGTCTAAATATCTATGTTACTCGGACTCTTCAAAAATGTCAGCGGATGCGTGTCGGATTCTCTAAAATAGTGTACTGTTGGAGAATCCGACACGGGTGTGGCATCGAAAGTGAATAGTCCAAGCAACTTAGCTAAATATACTGAAGATTTTCATGCTTAAAAACTTATTGTTGTGCAGAATACAGGAGGTGAAGGATATTGGGACAGTATGTTGTGGATATCATCTGATCAACAGTTATTGGGACAGTATGTTGTGGATATCATCTGATCAACAGGGCCATACGATCCATGACTTAAGCGAGGAGGTGAATGAACCCACGTCTACACCTTATTACTTCTTTTTTTTTTTTTTTGATAACTGAGAAATCCTGAGGGTCAGTGGCACAAAAATTGAAATTCATCCTTCTCCATTTAAACACCAGGTTTCTGTTTGTGGCAGGGTTCGAACCAGTGACGTGCGCGTAGCACACTGTTGTGCTTTTACGAAAGCCCTGAGAGCTTACAGCTTAGTACTTTAAAGCTTTCACTTTTGTTCCTTCTCACTTTTTATCGAAGTACGACAACTTAATGCAACAGTGGGTTTTCTATCCTAATATCAAGGATGTGATATGATAGCTGAGAAGCACTTGTAGAGAACCAATAAAAGAATTTAAATCTCAGGAGTCATAAAAAGAACATAAGGACTAAAATGCAGCTACAAGATATTATTTAAGCAGACAGGCAGAGATAATTCAACATCTAACCAATTAGGCATACAACATTTTAATCATTTTCATTTTTGCCCACCAGAATATAAAGACAAGAAGCAAACTGAAAGTCTGGAATAAGGTTGACATAAAAAATTACAGAAAGATTGATGCAAAAAAATAAGAGAAGAGTACATACAGAATATTAGTTAGCCAGTTATACAACCAAAACTTTCAAGAAATCACCTGAAAAAGGCTTTCTGGACTGAAGTTCCAATATCTCCTTGCAGATACGCTTCATGCTTGAGTACTTGTTGATGTAGATACTTGGCACAAAATTTAGCAACAACTTTACCTGAAATGGCTCAGTTATTTCACATATTACAAAGGTAGCATATTGGTTATGCAAGACATCTTCAAGAATGACATTACTAGCCTACTTATCTTTCAAGTGCATAAAAAGTTACATGAATTGACATGCCTAACAATCATGGTTGAAAAGGAAATTTCAAAGCTAGGGGAGCTTCTCCCCTGAATTCTAGCAAGCAAATGAACCTTCAGTATTCTAAATCAGATATACTTCAACTACATACAAACCAAAACTATTCATAGACCATACCATGAACAAATAGAGACCAGAAGACAGCAAATTTAGATGGGAAATACATAAAACATGCCGCTGAGCATGTAGAACAATCTGAACACACCAAAGGAACATCACAACAAGAAACATCATCTATCAGCAAATTCATGTCATAGTATCCCAAACATGCAGGATATCTTCAACATCATAAACGGCATAATTCATTAAGGGGTCATTTGGTAGCTTGTTTGGAGGTGAATTATGCAGGTATCAAATCCTGCATAAGTAATACCATGTTTTGTAGCTAGTTAGGAGGTAAGTTATTCCTGTATAAGGTGTTTGGTTTGCAATTTAGAAACTCAACAACAACAAGCAAGTGAAGACCCTACCACTACCTCGTGGAGGTAGATAGGTTGTTTCTGAAAGACCCTCGGCACAAGTGCACCAATCCCAAATAAAAGAAGGAAAAAACAGTGGAGAAAGCGTAACTGTTAATAAGAAAAGCAGTACAAAGTCTACAGGAGAGAAACAATAACAACAAAATATTGTGATAATCGAAATACAATAAAGAACATATGACAAAAACTACAAGGGCATAATTAGTCCTACACCAGGCACTACACATTCACAAGGCAAGACAACACTCTACCCCTACTACCCTTCTACCCTAATACGCGACCTCCACTCCTTTCCATCTAAAGTCATGTCCTCGGTAATATGAAGTTGCACCATGTCCTGTCTAATCACCTCTCCCCAACATAACTAATACATTACTACTATATGTAAGGGAGTATAGCTAACTTTTGTCCTCACAGGGCTAAAATAGAAATTTTACTTCTTTGATGATGTGAGCTGCTACATGTGTTGTTGTTGTTGAATTTCCATATTGTCCTCATTCTTTTCTTAAGATCAAACTCCACACGGGCCCCTAATCAGATAACCTTTTACGTTTTTCTGTTATACATTTTGGGTTTTGCTTCTTTAGTGAGCTCATGTGTGTGTATAAACAAAGACTATCCTGCAGTTCATTCATCCCACTTCATCTGTTAAAGTCTAAATTCCAAATTGTGAAAGAAAAAAATCATGAAAAAAATGTTAAGTCTTTTGGTCAGCATGGCATCTGTGTGATTCCAATTGCGGTTGTAGTGAGAATCATACTGGAGAATTGTCTAGTTTAGGAATTATGTTGGGAAAATCCTCCTTTGTTTTGTTTGCTAAAACTCTATACAAAAATTAGGTTGAATAAGTAAAGCCTTTATAAACAGAACTACCAAGTTCACGTGGATCTACAAAAATCACTTGAAAGCTGCAAATCCCATAATTGCAAACATTCCCAAAAAAATATTCATGGTGATAGTGATCTAAACTAGACTCTATTTCTCCTATGGCCTTAGACTAGTGAAGGGAAATACATCTGAATGAACAACTGAATATTAAAATTCCATTCGTAAGATGGAACAGCATCCCACTTATGCTGGATTCATCACAACCATATTTTTCTTCACTCATACTCAAGAATATTTCATCACTCAACTGTTCAAGGATATAAGTATCAAAGTGCCATACATCAAAGTAGGGTGAGAGGCTAACTTCATAAAAAAGAAAAGGTAGGGGGGGAGCATATTCTCAGTGATGCATATATATAAATATGTACCTCCATGACCATCATAGACACCAAAAAAGGAAGTGGAAGCATCCAAGTCGGTAATTGCTGCATGCTAAATAAATTAGGGCAAAAGTCAGATCAAAATAACGCGCACCATGCATCAAGCTGAATCTTTCCATAGCTTATACACTATGATAAACACAGAGGCTGAGCAAGAATTGCAAAATAAAAGCATACATTACAATTTACATACAAAAGGCACCCCCAAAGTAGCTACAATAACATGTACTGTGTATCAAACTAATGTAAAGCACAATACAAAGCACATGACAATCATTTTTCATTACGGCATAAATACCCTAAAGAACTATTGGATGAGAAAATATAATTTTTTTTATTCGACAAACTTACATGCTGCAACATATTTGCTAAAGTAGATAAAATCATTACTGATTACTCACAGCATCTTCCATAGCTGCTCGCCATCCTTGCATTGATGATAAACCATATCTAACCCTAACATTCTCACCATCTTCTGAAAATTTCTCCGTTTTCGGAGAACTCAGGTATATACCCATCTCCAGTAGCTGAAATTACAAAGAGAAGCAATGACATAATATTAAGACCCTAAAGTTTCATGACTAGAGCACTATACACAAGTGGATAACGGCAGAAATTTACTGGGAAACCACTGATTCAGAGTGGTTATCAGAACGTAATAGAGCTAATCTTCGACTTTAATGATAACATACAAGTCGCACTAGCGCAAAGCATTAAAAATGATTAGAAAGGAGAAAAATGGAAGACGAGGAACTCATTCTGAAGACAAAATTATGCTAATGATAGAGAAATCATAAACTGCACTGAAGTAAGCATTCGTCCTATGCGATCCTCTTTAAACCATGATTGCAGCAGAAGAAAATATCTAACACTCAGAGACTGCACCGCAGCCTTGTCACCTTTGAAACATCTTGTATTCCTCTCTTTCTGGATAGCCCGTAAAAATGTAATGCCAACTTCCACCGACCACCAGTATTGTTATGCCCTTGGGATCCTAGTACCAAACTTGGTAGCAAGTAATTCATTAAGTGCTATTACCCAATGAATATTAACCAATGAAATTAACACACCCGAAATATCTTGTAAAATTTCAAGATGGAGCATGAGATGATTGAATCATTCTGTAGTTTTATAATGCATTCCATCTGTTGGACAATCTAATTCTAGCCTTATCTTATGAAGCTTAGATTCTCCCCCAGACTGTTGGAGGAGCTGATAGTCCAACATAAAGTAGGAGAGAAAGCAGTGACTAAAGGAAGAAAACTCAAACTATTTGGGCTATACGGAATGAATATGGTTGAAAGTTGAACAATATATGTCGTTGTCTTTCATATTCATCTATACCAAATAACTTTTTACTTTCTATACGGAAGGTCCAAAATATGCACTTCTACATCAAAAACAGCTTGCCTCCATAGACAGGTATCAAACCATGTAATTTGGAGATGGGACACCACTCCAGTCTGATGCAGAATGAAAGTGGCTGAGGAAGCTTGTGTGTTGTGTTGTAGCAGTAGTACCTAACTGACACTATCAAGTTAGTTATGAAGTTATCAAGTTAACAGTTTAGTCCCCTAAGTTTACTTTGTTTAATTATGCATTAGTCCTCATGCATGAGCTGGCCTAATATGTCAGAAGCCGTTTGATGAGGGAGTGGCCTAGCTAGTATGCAGTGTGTGAGTCAGCTAGGGTTGGAGTCCTATAAAGTGTACTACTGACATTGTAATGAGATCATCTTGATTGCCATATATCTCTTAGCCGTAAATTAGCTTAGCTAGTACACTTTCTTCATCTTTTCTATTCCTTGAATTTCTCTGTTTTTACTGTTCCAGTGATTATCAGTGCCACTGTTTCATTTGATCTGCATTACAGTTGTTTGTTCATACAGTGAATTCAAGAACAAGGGAAAGAAAGTGTAATTCATTTGATCTGCATTACAGTTGTTTGTTCATATTTAGATTTCTTTTTTCTTTTTTGGAAACTGGCATATTTACATATTTTTGAGACTTGGCCACGTTAAGACCCATATCTAAACCAAGAAAATCTATTTACCCTGCTACACCATTATATCAAACAATGTTAGTCTATAATCTTGGTTGGGATCCGAAAGAGGAATTGGTGACTGGACTGCTGAAATCCATTGGATTTCACGAGCTGCTAGAAAGAAATCAGGCCACAGCTCTATTATTTGCTGCATTTTCGGCATGCTAGTGGCCTTGATTTGGAGAGGGACGAACCTATTCAGATTTCAATACACACAGTTCCTTCCTGATAAGATCTGCAGAGAAATTGCTCAACATGTCCGCATCAAAGGCAGAAACAACATTAAATGGCAGAGGACTCCGGCATCTATAGATTGGTATCCTTTGTCTTTTTTTGTTGCATAGGAAAAATGTAATTAGTGATTTATCTCCTAATTTGCATGTACAAGATAGCAGTGGCAAAGCCGGAATTTTCACTAAGGGGGTTCAAAATATGAAATGAACATGAGAAAAAGCCGAAGGAGGTTCAACATCTACTATATGTATAAAAAAAATCATGTATGTTAGTGTAATTTTCGGCCGAAGGCAATTCGGAAACATTACCAGAGTTAGCTGAAGGTCAGCTTCAGCTTTGATTTGTAATTACTTTTTTTGGTGAAATAAAGATCAACTTTCAACTAAAAACAAAATCTTGGCAGGGGAAAAAAGGTACTAACGAGATGTCAATAATCAAGTTTTCTAGCATACTAGAATTATGATTTATGTCAATTGCCTAATAGAAGGAATGTGGGTTTAAGGAGTATCTTAAATGATTGATACCAGATGCTTAGGTTCCCAATGGCTATAAATTGAAATTATCTGGATCTACTAAACAACTTGCAAGTTATGACCTTTATCCCAAAATCAGCATACAAGATTACATTTCTTGTGGAACGTGATTAGAACTTCATAGCCATTATCACAGGGGAAGTAAGTAATACAACGCATAGTAACTAGTAAAGCGGAGTTCATTCATTATGCAATGGAATCTCAAACTGAATTTCCAATTCGTATTATACCAACTTCATAACCCCTATCACAGGGGAAGTAAGTAATACAACACGTAGTAACTAGTTAATCGGAGTTCATTCTTAATGCAATGGAATCTCTAATTTGATTTCCAATTTGAATTATGCCAACTTCATAGCCTCTATCACTGGAGAAGTAGAAAAAGGGGAACTTACGAGTGGATTTCACCGGAGAAGGAGATCGGGAGGAGGAGGTCCGTGGCTGACGGGTACTAGCGGTCAACTTTGCCGACGGGAAGAAACTCCAGCGGAAAAAAATTGGGAGATAAAACTCTGACGGCTACTTTTTATTTAAAACACCGTCTTGTGAATATTCAAGAACAAAAACAAGATGTAAAGTATAATCAACTTAATATTATTTTATTTTTATTTTAACTTGACACGGACTTTAAAAAAATAAATGCATAGACCTTAGTTCCTGTGTGGAAATAAAAAATTATCTTCGAAAGACACTTGGCGCAAATGAAGCAAATCAAAATAATAATGAATAGGGAGAGACAGATGGTAAAAAAAAAACATGACAACTAATAAAAAATCAATATGGAGCATATATGCATGGAATCGTCAATCGTCACATCAATAACAAGGTGTGGATCACCTAAAGATAGTAAGCAACATATTATAACAGATACCAAAAGTCAAAGACTACATATATATATATGTTAAATATACGACAGATACGGTGCTCTAGACTACCACCGTCCACCAAGCCATAGACTACAGCTAATACTAAGACAACGCTGGACTATCTACTAATCTTCTATCTTTATTTGCGACATTTACACCCTCCTATCTGAGATCATGTATTCAATAAGCTGAAGATGAGTCATATTATATTTTTCAAATTCGATATAAATTTAAATTAGTTGACTTCAACATAGATACCGAATAAAAAATACCAAACCTCTCAAATTAGTTATCACATTTGAAAATTGTACATCATAAAGAATTTTAAGACTCCCAAGACCAAAAAGAAGCAACCAAACTTGAACTAGGTCCTAAATTGTGATAGGTTAATGAATAATGTTTTATTTGTTTTTATAGACCATGCTAAAATCACTACCCCCCTTTCTTAAATCATTGCTAAAATAATGTATGTAAATTTGTTTGTATGTAACACAATAATTCATATTGGTTGATTATTTTGCCAAATGTTTGATGCGAAAGTGAATGGAAGTGGAATAGCAAGTATGTATATATTATTAATAATTAACATAAACAATATCAATCAATGTTGAAATGCGATGATATAAAAACGCATTACTTCACATTTTCTAATGTGAATTTTAATTAATTAGACTTGAAAAGAAAAATAAAAAAGCATACCATATAATAGAGAGAAAAAAAAATAGAAGCCGAGAAGTAGGCTGGATTTAAGTCATTTGTTTTGGTAGAAGGTATTATTTTAATATGTATCCAAAAGAAGGACTATTTATTTTGAATTTCCTTTAATAAAAAATTACTAATGAAACTAATTGTTTTGAGTACATAATTTTGCCAACTTATTAAAAGAGATCTTGTTGATCTTTACGTGTTTTTTTTAGTTTAATTTTTTTATTTCTATATATGAGGGATTTTTATTTTTATACGTAAATTTTTTTTAAATTTTTTTTTTCTATTCAATTTATAAGTGATCATAACATATACTTTACTCCAAAATAATGGTGTAATTTAATAACTCTCAAATATGTATTTTGTTAGAGTCTTATAAAATTAAAAAGTTTTTTAATATTTAAAAATAACTATATCTTATATAAAAATATATAAAATTAAAATAAATTTGTAAAGTCAAATCCTAGTTGGAAGTCCGATCTCGAGACAGGATTTGACCCGAGTCAAATTTCCAAGGGAGAATCAGGTCCGGAGTCAGAGTCGGGAGTCGAATCTCAAATCATTTTAAAAGTCGAAATCGAGTATCAGCAAGTTGGGTCTCAAAGTAGGAAGTCAGGACGTGAATTGAGTTCGGGATCAGGAGTCGAGTCCCAAATCAGAATCTCCGGAGTCAGGTCCCGGATTGACACACCATAGATCAAAGGACCATTAGTGTAACAACTCCAATTTCACAATAGAAGCATTCAAATATTATAATCAGTAAACTAGAAGTTACTACATATACATAAAACTAACAGAGAGAACTATTGTAGAAGATAACTAGAAAGGAGATGAGAAGCAGTACTCAGAGAAAAGGGATGAGAGGATTAGACATTTTTCTCAATAATTTTGCATAAATCGTTCTTTCTCATCCATCGTCCTTTTAACTAGTTGTTAATTGGGCCTGGGTCCCAAATCAACTTTTGAGAAGGCCTTCCAATTTTTTTGCTTCTCTTCGGCCCAATAACTAATTGTGTGGCATCCGTGTAGGTGTTATTGACATTGGGCCGAGGCTAGTTCATAACAATACTCTCGTCCTCAAGGTTCGAGTCAAATAATGGTATGTGATCTTGTACAATTCTTGCAACATCCACCAGCCTGGAAATAACATAAAATAAATATGGTCTGCTCATTACCCAAAACCCTATGTGCAAACAAGTTCTTCCTAAACACAACTGTAACACCCTCAATTGCATAATCAAAGAAAGAATACATGACCCAAGAAGCAAACAAACCACTAATATATGTTGTGTCTGTCAAGAGAGAAACTTCTTGCTTGTTATATACTTTGCGGAGACATGCATAATCATATGGGTGAGCATAAGCACTTGCATTAATAACAATTAACGTTGATCTAAATAATATGACACATTTCTCCAGTTGTTTGCAATCAATATAACGGGTGTTTGCATTCAATTTTCTTGACATGATCTTGAAAAACATTGAGACTCCAAAAGACTTTTTCGTGTCAGTCGGAAAATCATGCGCAAGATGTCGACTTTGATGTGTTCTCTTGACCAAGCGCATATACTTTGCAAATAAACAAACATATGTGACGAATTGCTTCAAACACTCTTGTCACCTCCACGTTGTCCGTAGAAACTGTGACAACCGTGAACATGGAACTAATTCCAGGATCCCAAATAGAAATAGTTGAATTATTTTCAATTAGAGTTTAGTAGGTTTGACAATGGGATGAATGTAAGAAACTGAACCAGAAAGCTGAAATGTGTCCATCACGAGTAAGAGAGTGAATATAGATGTCGCAGGGTGAAATTGATGAACTTGGAGGGGTCCACTAGAGGCTACAATGAACAGATTCGCACTGGGATCATAAGGGAATTGATCTAAAGTACATTGATCATTATTCGTGGAATCAAAATGATTGACAAATATGTTAATGATCTCCTTGAAATCATCCACAACCATGAAAGAATAACATCTTATAGAGCCAAGAAACGTGGTAAGTATACCAGAATCAGGATCAAATGGAAATTCTAATTTGAATTGAGCAGGTGGAAACTGATACAAGGATAATGGAAGTTTAGTAGCCTCGAGTTCATTTAAATAAACAACAATACCATTGCTGGAACAACAACCTGAGAGCATACAAGGGAGTGCAAACATCATTTCATCAAACTTAACAAGGTTACTGGAATTACACCTAAATGTGGAAATTATGTGAAATTTTTCGTTGAACTTTCAGATTTTACTAGATCATTCTTTGCTGAATCGGCAGTTTTCATGTCAATATCCTTATTAGGTATTTCAGCAAATATCTTGTAGGCGAATAATTTTGAGACCTCCTCTAATGTTCCATTATTCACCTCATCTAATATTTCATCGTTCAAATCAAATGAAAAGTCAGATAAAAGAACCTGTATATGTGTTTGGACAACATAGGTCTGAAGCGAGAGTTGAATGCACTAAATCATATGCCATTAAATCCTCGAATATAAGAGATGATTCGTCAAAAGATAAGGCAGGATCCCCCGTTATCGTTGTAAGATGAGTCCATATCTAGAGGCACCGGATCCGCAACGACTGATTGAGAATAAGCGAATAGTGCACGTTGGACATTGTCGAGTTTGTAGAATATATAGGAGAAGTTCCCGTCCAACTTCCGCATCATATCAAGGGCGTTGACATTGTCATTGATCCTATTAGAGTCATTGCAAAAATGCAAGACTAATTTCTCGATGAAATGTTTCCAATCAAAAAATTGTTTGTTGTGATATAACCATTGGAACCAATCATAAGCAGCACCATCGAGATAAAAAGGAGCAAGAGGTAGCCATTCATTTTTCGAGAAACCAAGATGTGTGAAATACTGCTCCGTCCTAAAAATTCACCCAGTTGGATTGCCGATGCTATATCTATTGAGGACCATTAATGCCGAAGTACGATGATGAAAACACCAATGTAACAACTCCAATTTCACAATAGAAACATTCAAATATTATAATTAATAAACTAGAAGTTACTACATAAACATAAAATTAACAAAGGGAACTATTGTAGTAGATAACTAGAAAGGAGATGAGAAGCAGAACTCAAAAAAAGGGGATGAGATGATTAAATATTTTTCTCAACAATTTTTGCATAGACCGTTCTTTCTCATCCATCGTCTTTTTAACTAGTTGTTAATTGGGTCTGGGTCCCAAATTAACTTTTGAGAAGGCCTTCCAATTTTCTTGCTTCTCATGGGCCAATAACTAATTGTGTGGCATCCGTGTAGGTGTTATTGACATTGGCCCATAACAATTATATTGCAAAATCTCAAAATGTTTGAGAGATAAGACACATTTATGGACTCTAACAATTGACAGTTGAATAAAGTTGAGTTTTTTCGTCTTGGGGAATTGGTAATGGCGTCTTCTCCTCAGTCCGTCTTCAATGTGTTCGTCTATGGCAGCCTATTAGCTGATGACATCGTTCGTGCTCTTCTCAAACGCGTACCTCCTTCTAATCCTGCTATTCTCCACAACTAGTATGTCTTTATTCTAATTCAAATCATCAATCTTGTTTCACATTTTCGATTTCTGGTTCCATTTTTACTAAGAAAATGAGGGTAAATGCGCTTTTTCTTTAATGGGTATTGAGAATTGACGCAATTTTTTAGCAGACAAATTGGAATTCTAATGGGTATTGGGAAGTTGTGGTTCTCGTTTCGACATCTTACCCTTTGTTTGGATGGTTGTTACATATCTTGATGAATAGAGTGTTTGAATAGGTTGTATCGCTTCCCATTGTTACATAATGCCACATATGGGCAATTTGAAGGATAAACTTCGGGTAGAAGTGTTATAAAAAGGTCGTGTAAAGGATAAAATAGGATCATTAGATACTATTCAAAGATAAAATGAGAAGAAAATAAGGTAACCACGTGATCACACCAAATCGGTTCTTACGTAGAATGGGATTTTTAGATGGATTTAACGATACGATATGAAGTAATAATCAAAACACACATTGTTCTTTAAACTAGCAACGCAGTACATTACAATAGGTCACAACAATCTAAACGAGTTGTTAAAGATTTCAAATTTATGGGTTTTGGACGGTAATTTGTTTTTGCTTACTACCTTTTCGATATATCAAGTGAATTTCTTAACATAGATACCATGTTTCAATCAAAGCTACTGGGTTCTGTGAAATCTATTGTAGTTCAGCCAATGGTGATGACTACTTGCACTTGAGTCTTGTGAATTTGAAACTCGTTATATGAAATTTCATGCAACTGATTCTGCTCGTGTTTAGTTTTCTATGAGATTGAGCTACCTTCAGCATAGTTTACAAACTGCTTGGAAATAACTAATGAGACCTAATAATGACAATGACTGCGCCTCAATCCCAAGCTAGTCGAGCTCTACTGTTTGAATCCTATATTTTCATCTAGATCCATTTGAAGCTGTTTAATTTAGTTCTCTATAAATTATAATTTTAAGTCAAATCCAGAGTTCTCAGACACTGGAGCTCTCTATGTTTTCTATTGACATATAAAATGCTAAACAAACTGATACGACTCATAATTATAAAGATTCCTGACCAAGACTGGATCTAATGTGTACCAGTATGACTACATGGGAACTTTAGGAGATGTTTGGTAATGAATTTGATTTAGTTTTGGTTGTATGCATTCTCAAGTTGTGTTTACCTGTTGCCTAAATGCTCGGTAATGGGATTTCTTTTCCTGTTTTGCATGTGTACAGTGCCAAGTTGTGTTTAGTTGTTATGTGCATTGTTTGCCTAAGTGATAGAGGGATATATTTTTCTACTATTTTGCTAGCGGTAACCGCTGATTCTGTTATTTTGGTGCAGTCATAGGTTTAGCATCAAAGGGCGTGTTTATCCTGCCATTCTACCAGTTGAGAACAACAGAGTTAATGGGAAGGTTTGTTAAACTTTTAAATATTTTCTTTTGTTGTAGAGTTTCCTTTTTACGTTTTTTGTGTATTAATCTTTCTTTGTAGAGCATTGACAGGAAGGTCTTTTCAAGCGTCCCACTTTGTTATTGTAGAGCATTCACAACATCAGTGCTCTGTATTGTGTCATCCTTATGAGCTGTTTTAGACATGCTTAACGAACAATCACCACAAACATTTTCATTTACAAGCATCATGGCTGCAAACATCTATTCTAAACTTTTCGTTTAATCATTTTTCTCCATACGTGTTACCTGCTTAACCATTGAGCCCTTGCTCTTAGTAAGTCATAAGATAGCTTATATGTACTCTAACTTGATGATTTCAATGGTGAATGGAAGGATGGATTGAGATCCAGGCACATTGCATATACTTTATAGTTAACTACTAGAAGTGAGAACAAATTACTGATGCAGTTCTTTGTCATTGAGACCTTCTGAAAATTTTGGATCTATCCCTTCTGCAGATCTTCTAAATACGCTTGTTCTAACAAAATTGCAGGTTCTTTTGGATATCACTGTTCCTGAATTGAATATCCTGGATGCATTTGAGGACGTTGAGTATGAAAGGACGACTGTTGATGTTTCCCTGATGGTATTGATTCAATGAAGTTCTTAATAAATGTGGCACTTATGTATATTCTTTATTATTCTCAACTCTCAAGCACGATATGGAGCATGAGTCAGATCTTTATGATAGTTCAAATGTTCCTATTTGTTGGATCTACTGAACTATTAGTGGGAGATAATTACTTCTGTGGACTTATTGAGGCAAAAGATAAATTACTAAAGAAGATACCACGTTATTAAGTTTCCTTAGTGTTGTGTTCATTAAGCACTGTAGTGAATTCTGCTCTTGCTAGAGTACTTGCATCTACGCCCACATGTCCTATATAATGCTTTTCTATTTAATTTTGAGCTTTTATACCATTGTTTCTTCATAGGCTTAAAGTTTAGTTTCAGGATTGACAAGAATGAAAATTCTAGTTCATTGTGGATTAGGGTTTTCAGGGCCGGTTTGTAATTATAACCATGAAGGACTTTAACTTTCGTGGAAAACCCTCATATTTCAAGTATTTTAAAGTTAGTGCATGATCAATTTATGTTTTGCTTTTTCTTACCCCCTCACCTTTACTAAAATCTACAGTGATTTATTTGGGATCACTCCAGTTTGTTTGATTGTGGCATGAACTTAGTGTGATAGTTTAATTTATTTTTAATTTTGCAATTTTATTCAGTTTATAAAGTATGTCTTCGTTTTGCAGGATAGTTCCAAGACATTGCAGGTAGAAACATATGTTTGGGTTAACAAGAGGGATCCAGATTTATATGGGGAATGGGACTTTGAGGTAAATTTGTGATCTCATATATCTTCCTCTCCCTTCATTGCTTGTTGTACTAGTATACGAAGAAGGGATATGCTTTTTTCCTGTCCCGTCTTCGTTTCTTTTCAATTTGATTGGACCGTGCATTTAGAAAAAACATTATGTTGCAAGGGTTATATCTACTTTTTTGGTTGCCTGATCTTAAGCCCTAAGTAGGTGGTGGGATTGGGTAAAAAATTTACAAGCATATAATCTACATATCTCTGCCTGTGAGTAAACCAGGAACTGAACGTGTCTCTGCATCTGCGTATAATAGGATAGTGTGAGATCTAGAACGAAATTGTGGAAGATCCATGTATGAATTCAAACACAGGAATCTTGGCCTCTTACCGTTCCTTCCCCAAGTGGTTCCAATAGAGTTTTGTTGTAGCCGTGCCATAAGTTACCAACGTATAAAGTCTTTGTTTATTGTAGAAACAAAACCTACAACGTAATCGTATATAATTTAGGACTTGCCAGGTATGTGCAATCTCTTGCTTTTTTATGCTCTTTGAGCCATTTTGGTAAAAGTTCCTCTTTCTTGCTTTTCTTTTCATTCTACATTTCTACTCAAATGAACTTGCTTCCTCGTAATGGCAAGAGTGCATGAATTGATATTATTCCATTCCAAATCCTTCTCGATACCTCCCAAGGAGGCTCTGGTGCATCGGATCAACCAAAAAGGAAACTAGGGGATAATATGCTAGTGTATTGCTGTTCAACAGACAATGTTGAGAAAATTTGAGTTCTTTGGATTTTGGTTATAACAAAATCTGAAAAATCTTGAGAGATTTAAAGGCTGAATATCAAGCCTTCGAAAATCTTCTCCATTGAACTCCAAAGACATAGGAGTCTATTGCCAAAGTATAGGCCAACTTAAATTGATATCTTGTCTTCACATTTAACAATTGAATTCATTTCTTGTGGTTTAATAGAGATAAACTTTTAAATACCCCAGATGTATAGTCTTTATTCTTCTTCTTTAGATTATGTGGACCCAAAATTCAAGAAAAAGCAAGTGTACTTGACCCTTGCTGGATAACAACAGTTCTCTAGCATGCCTCATGTTTCCTTTGTGCTGCTTTCTACTTTTGAGTTTCAACATCTTTCTTCCAAGAAGCCTTTACTAATTCTTCCACAATTTTTTTGAAATATAAGCAGAGTTTTCATTTGAGCTTGAAAATATTCATAGTTTTCTCCATCAATTGGACTATTGGAGTAACTTCATTGCTGATTGTTCTGCAGTAGCTTCAATGTGGGATCTTTTATTTTTATGTCACTTTAGAGAATCGAAAAGTGAGAATTCATATAGCTTCACCCAGCTTGCTTCGAATTGAGGCACAAATGGGAGAATTGGGAGTAGGAACAATATAAGGGGCACATAGCCCTCATACCAAATTATGTGCATGTGTGTGTGGTAGCAGTGGCGGAGCCACACTTGTCCAAGGGGTTTCAATTGACGCCCCTTTGTTGGAAATTACCCTGTATAGATAGGTAAAACAAATTTATTGTATATATACTATATGTTGAATCCCCTGGACTTCTTCGTGTATTTATTTCTTTATATTTTGACTATCATGGTTCCGCCATTCTGTGCTCGAGAGAGAATTAGAGAGAGTCAAAGTTGCTTCCTCTTAACTAATGTTTTGTAAAAGCAAGTCCTTAATTTTTTCTGTTGGCTTATGGGAATGCTTTGTAGGAATGGAAAATGTTTCACCAGGGAGACTTCTTGAAAATGACAATGGGATTCAGTGAAGAAATGGAGCTACCTGAATCAAAAACCAGAGTGGCAACTTATGAATCCTTCTATGCACAGGAAGAGAACAAATCCAAACCTTGATATAGTTGTAGTTGATAGCGGAGACAAAAACAGTTGGTGATTTTTTCTCATCTGTTAATATTGTTAATAAGACAACAAAGGTTAAGCCTCCCCTCTTCCTCCACTCCTCATCCACCAAAAGAAAATACTAAATTTTTTGTAGATATTATTTTCCAATAAGGAGTAGTATCTATTGTGCTTGTGCTCTAATTATTCTTTTTTTGTTCTCTCTCAATATCTGGTACCCATTTGGTCCCTTAGGAATATGAATTCGTGTTGTGTAGACTTATTATAGAAGAAATACTTTTCATTATGATTTTTCTTTCATGTCTTGGACTCGAACCCAAAACATCTGATTAAGGATGAACGGATGCTATTCATTCCATCACAATCTCCTAGTGGTACTTGTGCTCTAACTAAAGCAAGTACATATGTGATTTAAGAATGGATTGAATCTAAGTGGCGTTGCTTTTGAAAGATTTTAAATCTTTTTAAGTTGGAAACAAGTTATTAGTTGGTCTATAAATTTGAAATACAACTTCATTTTCAATTTGAAATTTTCATGATCAAATATTTTTTAAAGTGAAAAAAATATTTTAAGGAAATGGAGTTAAGTTGAAGAAGTGTTGGAGATATAAAAAAAATATGAAGGACGCAGATTAAAGTAGCACTATTTTATTTTCATGACTTTTTAAAAAATAATATTATATATTTTCTTTTGATAATCTTTTTCTTTCCCCAAATTTAGTTTTTGACATGATTTGGGTGTTTTTTTTTTTTTTTTAATTATACATTATTGAAAGAAAAAATATAAAATAAAATAAAATAAAAATTGGAAAAAATTCTCATAATTTCATCAAAAAATTTGTTTATCACAATACACCAACTTACCACCTTTTTCACATAAACCTTGTTCTCCAATGGCTTCCATCACTTTTCCATAGCTATACTTCAATGGCATCTTCCCCAATAACCCATGAAACTCACCAATACACTCTCCTCTCCTCTTCCTATGCTCTCGTTTTCTACTACTCAAACCCACTTCCCTTTCCTTCATATCTTCACCTTCATTCCTTGCATCTCCCCAATCCCTCACTTTCTTAGCACCCACCAATATCGGACCCTTTTTCACTTCCTCCGCTATCACAAAGTTCATCAATATGTCTTCGCAGTTGTTCTTTTCGTCTACTATGAGTTTCAGTTTTGAGTATTCTTTGTTGCATGTGTATTTGTAGAGGTAATGGAAGTTTAAGATCATGAACTTTGTTAACATGATTGAGTATTTCTGGGTTTCCATTGTGTAGATCCAGGATTTACGGGCTAAGTCGTAGTTATGAGATCTGACGAAGAATCCGATTAAGCGATCTGGGTTGGATTTCCAGATGTTGAAAGCGAAGTTTATTGAGTTTGTATCGGGTTCGATGTCGTCGTCACAGATGAGGACGGATCGGGTGGTGATGGATGAGTGAGGGTGGAAACGGAGGTTGAGGCTGGAGGAAGGTTGACGGAAGATGGTGATTGGTGTGGTGGAGGAGGCGGAGAGGGAGAGGTTTTGGGAGAAATCTGAGAGTATTTGTGGCGGAGTTGAAGGGTTGCTCCAGAGGATGATGACGGCGGCGACGGAGGATGCGGCGGCGTAAGTGGCGGCGATTGAGTGGAGAAGTGGAATCCTGTGTTCGGAGTAGCCGTTGATTAGTACCGTCGTTTGATCGGTTTGGAGTGTTCGGAGGTCCGCCGGCGGCCGGTTGCATGGGTCCGATGGGCGTATTCCGGTTCGGAGTGAAAAGACGAAAAGGGGTATGGATAAGTTTATAATTACATGTAAGGAGAAAACTAGCATTGACTTGTTCATTTTGTTAGCTGATAGAGTCTGTTCTGTTATGGCAGTTAAGGGAGTAATTTTAGTGGCAATTTTGTGATTTTGGATACAAATAAGGGCATTTTGATACTCCTTCTGATGTTTAACATTTGTTTGGATGGTCATTAAGTATTGTTTCATGATGTATTATTCGATTGCATTGTATTTTGTTGTATTGTATTGTTTTAATGAATATATTATAATGTTCGGATAGATTATTGTATCGTTCTCCATTGTTATATAATGTCATGCATTCATAATTCGAATGATAAATCTATAAGAAAAGTAGGATAGAGGAAATAATAAATAAAGATAAAATAAAAAGAAAATATTAAGATAACTATGCAATCACATCAAATCAATCGTTACATAAATAGATCTTTTCATCGTTATCTAACGATACGATAAATGAAATTTAAATAACAATCAAAATAAACATTGTATTTAAACTAACAATACAATATAATATAATGATAACAACCATCCAAACAAGGTGTAAGTTACATATCTTGAGCTCCCATCTAATCATAGATTTTGAAGTTGAAAACTTGAAGTTATTCGAGAAAAAGTGAAGTTTTGTGGGAAAAGTTTTAAAAATCAAAACATAGTCTTAAGCTAGTTTTGGGGAATTTGAGAATATTTTGAAAGAAAACACAAATTTCATGAACAAATTGATATTTTAAGATAAATTTTGAGGTTGTTGCTTAATTGAAGATCACTAAATTTAAAAAAAAATTGATTTCTTTAATATCAAATTAAAATTAACCAAACAAATTAAAATGGAGGAGAAAGGTGACTATCAATTAAATCTCTTTTGTGAAAAATTGTACATCTTCGTCGGCAATTTATTTTTACCCTTTTAGGTCATTAGGGTTTTTATATAATGTCGGGTCAAACTGTAAAAAAAAAAACCCGAAAGAGTTATTGAAAAACGGGTCAAAGTTTATTGCTCCATTACTAAGGGCCTTTTTTTTGCTTCCTTTTCAGCTCCAATAATCTCAATACTCAAGCAGCTAATCATGGTGTGTTTTTCATGTTTTTGCGACATTTTTGTGTTTTATTATTGTTATTGAAATTGAAATTACTAAATTTAGCAAATGTTTGGGTTTTTTTTTGCAGTCAGTGACACTTCATACAAATCTAGGGGACATAAAGTGTGAAATCTTCTGTGATGAAGTCCCAAGAACTGCAGAGGTTCTTAATTTCTTTAAAAGTTTGATTTTTTATGAATTATGATATTAATTTTGTTGTATGTAAGCTAAAGTTTGAATATTTGTGTTCATTAGCGGTTTGTTTCCATGCTTACCTGAAATTGGTTGCAAAAAGTTAAGAACGTTGTTTGCAATTTGATAGTTTTGTTGTTCTTCCAATTTGGTGGAATATAGTAGTGGGTGGTAGTTTTAAGGTTGCCACTTTACAGCTTATGTCCAGCAGAGGTCAAATCCGGATTTGATCAACGCTTTTGTTAATAGTTTTAATTCCTGTGCTTGTTCTGGTAGGAAGAATTTTGCTACCTTAAGACTAATATAGTCAGGGACAATGTTCCCTGGGGCTTTGGTCTCCGGCTCCTCTATCATTAGGTCACCAACTTATTTGTTCTTTGAGCACTGGGAAGGTTTCGGCACTTCACATTTACGGTCTTAGGACTTTGAGTCAACATGTATTTTTGGTAAACAGTAGTCTGAGCCAGGTCACTGGGATCTGTTTGTAAGGAGGCACCTTTTCTTTTGAAGTTATGAGGCTATTTTGCCTACTTTCTTAGAGAGAGTTGTCTCCTGCCCTAGGTATTCTCTACCTACTCACCGAGAATTTATGATTTTTTGTAGTCCCCCAAATGTTACTAATTCTTCAGTGGCATAGCTCCAGACACAGTGGCTTCTTCCCTTCATTATATGTGTCGGATGTTTAGCAATGAGGAATCATTTCTTGCATCCATATTATAATAATTATTACATTATTTACTCACTATTAGTTTTATAAGGTAAAATTCCAAGCTGGTATAAAAGAAAACATGACTCATACAATGACCAAACAGACAAGTTGCTACTCTATTCTCCTTCAACAGTATAAGCAGCTGAGTTTGGGGAACTTGTTAAATTGCAAATACAATTGTTTGTGTTAGAGCAGGATGGCTTGGTATTCTGTTTCAACTTTCTGGCAAAAAGAAGTGTTCTACCCAAGATCTCCCTTTTGTTAAACAATGCATAATTGCCTTCCCAGCTATTGAGAAAAATGGTTCTGTTGATATTTTCGTTGTTACTCATCTAATTGAAAGTTTCTTTTCTAATAAATGTTTGAAGCAATCAATAGAGACTGGAATCTTTTCTTTCTTTGGGGTTTGAGATAGAATCAGAAGAGAAGAACAAGCAATTATCTCATGGTGATCGCAAATTGTAGGAGATACTATAAAGAATAGAAGGTGGGATAGACCCTTGTAAATCTTTATCCAACCAACAACTACATCTCAGTCCCAGACAAGTTGGGGTTGGCTCTTGTAAAATTTGTTTTAGAAAAAAATCTTGTAAAATCAGACTTTTCAAGTATGCCTCTCACATGCTAAAAACTTCTATTTATGGTGCATGGCAAGGAACTGACTCAGATATTTGATTTTTCTCATTTGGGGTAAAAGGGGGACAAAATAATTAGTAATGAGATCTTTGCACTCCAGGCTCCAAGGAAGGTGTACTCTGAAAAGGTTGTTATGACCATGGTTTTAAAAGCGAAAATCACAAAAAAGCAACGAAATCCATGGGCTTGAGGCGAAAAGAAAGAAGTGAAGGGCATAATTTACGAAAACTTAAAGAGACCAAACATATATGAATTCATAGTATAGTTATGAAATTTCCATTAAACAACTGATTTCAACACCTAATATACTGTTATAATGTAGATATTAATCCAATTCCTCAAAGTTGAGATTCAAAGGATGGACTGTTTCCCCTTGAGATTACTTTGTGTGCCATTATTTGAAGCACACACTCCTCTGAAGTGTATCCCTTCATCCATGAAGCAATAACCCCTCGCTCCGCATTGCTTCATTGGTTTAAGAGACGAAGCTGTGGCTTTTAATAACACTGGGTGTAACAACTTGAAGTATGAGTTTATGCCAAATTAATCTTATCATTGCCTTGAGGCTAGTCCTAATATGAATTTCAAGTGCATATCCATTTAATCTTTCTGGCTGTTTAACCACAAACAATTGCTAAGGTGACCTTCTTGAGCCGAGGGTCTATTAGAAATAACCTCTCCACCCAACAAAGGTAGAGGTAAGGTCTGCGTACTCCCCTTCCTCCCCAGACCCCACTTGTGGTATCACACTGGATATGTGTTGTTGTTGAATTGCTAAGGTTACCCAGATCCTATCCAAGGCAGCCCTATCCTAAACCATTTCCTCTTGTATGTCTATAACTTTTCATTGCAAGACAAAGGGAAGTACTGCCTTCCATCAGTTCATATAAAATATAAAAATAGACCACGATTGTAAATATACAAATCAAAGTAACAAATCATAATATCTTTAACATGAGAGGTTAAAATTGACAAAATGCCATAAGCATTAAATAACAAAATCATAGCTACATTTCTGAATTCGCTTACCTCCATTAATTGAAACAACATTTTTATAGTACTTAATCGAAACATATCATGTTGGAACAAAGGCAACTATATGATGATCACTTCTTGGTTAGGCCTAGATCAGATGCCCTCTTTTAGAAAGAGATAACCTGCAGCATATGCTTACTTGACTGATATATTCTGTGATACACACACACACATGCACATAAATTTTTTCTGCTCTTATCGGATGCTGTATACTCTGCATATGGGTCTATCTAGCATGCTTAGCTTTTCATTTATATTTTAATTGTCACTATTATAGCAGAAAGTTTAAAAAATTATATTTCTATAATCAATCTATTACCTGGTTTTCTCACATTAATGTTCCTGTCTCAACAGCTAGAATTCAGTATGACTTTGTTGAGATCTATTGAACTACATCAAAAACTTGTAAAACTTTTAGTTTGCTCATTTCTGATACATACCGTTGCACAACACTTATATTCAATTACATACTACCACTGTCTGATACAGTATCTCCATTTCCTAATCCATATGCCTATGCTATATTGGGGGTACATAAAAACTTGTAACTCAAATTTCTCATGTCTGATGTATACCCTTGTATAATACCTATTGTGAGAAATATATGGAAAAGAATATTATTGAATTGTGTATCTAAATTATTACATTGAGACCCTATTTATAAACACTATATTAGACTCCTTTTCCAACTAGGATTCCTATTCCTATTCTTATTCTTATCCCTATTCTAACACCTATGTTCAGTCCCATGCAACGAAGTGTATGATGTAGCATGCCCAATCCATATGCCTAAGTATATAAAGGAACTTATGAAGTGGTGAATATTATTTCATAACTGGAAAAAACATAAGCTTCATGGCATAAGTAGACTAATTATTCTCCTTGAAACTTGAAAGCCGTCTCGTATATATATTGCTTACTCATTTAAAGCCATTATTGCTTGCAGAATTATTAATCTTCTTTTGTTTATACTGACAAATCCATTTTTATCTGGAGACGGTCAAAATTTTATATTAGGTTGAGTGGTGAAACTAATTGATATTTGGTGTTCATTTTAATTGGACGATTGAGATATCATTGGTAGTAACATTAAGTGCCTTTTGGTTGCAGAATTTCTTGGCGTTATGCTCAAGTGATTATTATGATGGGACCATATTTCATAGAAACATAAAGGGTTTCATGATCCAAGGTGGTGATCCAACAGGTACAGGAAAAGGTGGGACAAGTATTTGGGGAAAGAAGTTCAATGACGAGATAAGGGAGTCTCTTAAGGTAGTTGTTAATTGCTGCAATAATTGTTCTTAAAGATATTTGCATAATATATTCAGCAACTTCCTAAATCATCCTTTTACAGTATGAAGTTTGACCTGTTCTTGATATACATTGTTATTGGTGATCCCATAGAGCTGGGAGATTCTGTAATATGGGCTGTAGCCTCTGTTACACCTTTCACAAAAGTTTGTTGAGTTTTGCAAGTTCAAAGCGTGCTCGTTCCATGAAAATTTAATGATACTCACGATGAAAATAAATTGAACTTTGGTGTCTGATTAATGATACTCTGTAGTTGCACAAATCATGCACTCAAGGCTAGATGTCTTTTGTTACTCTATAGTTGGTTCAACCTCTCCCCAGTAAATTCTCCTTAACTTTTTTTGGATATTGTTAGCTTCCTGGAGTTACTTTGGCTAACTTGCAATTGAACAAACATCATTTTCTGTAGTCATCACGTTCTTGTTAATTTCTTTGCATCTACATGATGCCATTAATGAAATTTCTTATTTCATAAAAAACGAAGAGTTATTGTTTCTTCTTTTCAGCATCATTTAGCACCTCAACTGCTTCTTGGGTTCTCTTCCCTTTGATTCAGGGTTGGGAATTGATGCCAAACTAGTCAATATGGATCTGATTATACTTGCACTACACTATGTCGATGATGAACTATGTCTAGCATGTTCAATTTGTTGTCTTTCACTCTTACTGTCAGCGACTGCCTCCTTTTAATTTTCTGAATCTTGTGTGCTTTGCATTCCATCCAGCACAATGCAAGAGGGATGTTGGCAATGGCCAACAGTGGCCCTAATACCAATGGGAGCCAGTTTTTCATTACTTATGCCAAGCAACCACATCTCAATGGATTGTACACCATCTTCGGGAAAGTGATACATGGATTTGAGGTTCTTGATCTTATGGAAAAGGTATGCCCGGACTGATGCTCGCCATTATATCATTTTGGAATGCAAAGTAATCTACCATTTTCTAGCAGCTATGTTCATAACTGATTCTTGGATCTTATTCAGCATTACTTATAAAACAGACAGATTGAATTTTATAGCATAACATTCTGTTTTCAGTATATATGTTGCTCTATAGGACCCTTTACGGAAGTGTCATTTGGTTGGTTATCACTTAAGTCACTTCTTTTCTAAATTTTGCAGACTCCAACAGGACCTGGTGATAAACCCCTTGCCGAGATCAGGCTCAACCGGGTGACCATACATGCTAATCCACTTGCTGGCTGACGTACTTTTGAAGCATGCTAAGGCAGTATGTGTAATCTCATTGTTCGACTTGTTGATCGTTGTGAATACTTTGGACTATTGCGATGGTCAACCTTCATTGCCAACCAACTTTCCGGTAGATGAGAGTAGTTAAATCGGGATGATAATAGTAATGGAACTTCCTTTTAGTTGAACTGTTGATCTTCCTGAAAGCACAATCTTGAAATCTCCAGATCTACATATCTAGAGTTTATATGTATGAACAGTGAAAATCTAGTTGGATATACTTTTGATCTATGAAAAATTTGAAGATCTATGGAGAGTGTAAATACAAAGTTATTTTTTCTTAATAATGTTGTACCGCTGTTGAATTTGATGTGATGCAGATTGAATGATACTTTTTCATGGTTCAAACTCCAATGGAGGTAAAAGTACCAAGTGATTTTTTTCTATCTATCCAAGCTTTCGAGGATAGAGTTACTTGATATATGTACTTGATGGGAGGTAGAAGATACCTTGTGGAATTAGTCAAGTTGATCTAGGCACCACGACTACAAAAAAGAAACCTTTTTTTGTAATGTTTCTCTCGAAGATAGACATTTCTCCAAGGCATTAATATGATGACTCTCTCAGTTGCACGTGTTTTAGGAAGTTGAACACTATAGGCCAGGAGCAAGGATTTTGTAAAGTTAAATTATATATTGCAAGTGCAAGTCGACGTTTCTGATATAGAAGTGAAAGTGGAGGGAAAGCTGGCTCTAAGCAAAGATCCAAAAGACCTTTTAACTTGCTAAATGTTGAAGGCAACTAAACTATCAAGATGAGTATTAGTTTTCTTATAAATTAAGTTTTTAAAAATATGTTGGAGGAATTTCATTATTGCTTGCAACACATATCAAATTTATTCATAACCTTTTGTAACAAATTATAAAATCATGGAAAAACTATTTTCAATTCCTCCATTTATTTAATGATGAAATGAAATGTGGACATTCAATTGGATGTAAATTAAAAAAGTAAGAAATTATTGTATTGTGGACAATGTTAGCTAATAATGGGTGACCAAGGAAACAACAAACTTTTAAAATCTAGTTCTAGACATATATTGGTGGAGCTTCTTTTTTTTTTTCTTTTCTTAAAAGGGGACAAAACCAGCTGTATGCCATCCAAAGCTCTTATAAAAAATAAATTACATTTTAATTAAAAAAATAATAAATTATATTTTAATTTTTTTTTCTCTTTTAAAAAACCATCAAGAGTTTTATGGGCTATTATATACCCTTAGAAAATCCCATGAACATTATAATATACCAGGATATATAGTATTTTAAAAAAAATTATCTTGTCATTGTTAGAAAGGGAAAGGAACTTTCTAGATGTTATTACTCCTACATACTTAATTTATATGTATGTGTATATATATATAGAAATCCACTCAAGAACAAGAAAATACTTTTGTCCCACTTGAAAAGCTTTATGATTTTGTCCAATTTTCTATATTGTTTTTAAAATTAAAAAATTGTTTCTTCAAATAAGACGACGACAATAACAATATCATATTCAATGTAGTCTTACAAAGTGAGGTTGGGGAATGGATAAATTGTACGCAAATCTTATCTCTACCTCAAAGGTGAGGTACAAAGGTTGTTTCTGATAGACCCTCGGCTCAAGACAAAAACAATTTAGAAAAGAACGTAATGAAAGTACAAGAGACAGTAAATAGTAACAAAAACAACAGATAGTAACAGAATAGTCTAAAATAATACTAAAATCAAATTATACGAAACAATAACAAAAAACGAAGAACAAGAATAGTCCTACAACTACTAGTAAAGGCAACAATATAAAGCACTCCTAGGGAAATAAGAGATATTACTGTATATACCAAGGAATAAATACCATATCTATTGTACATATAACAAATGTATTGTCGATTTCTTAAAAAAAAAAAAAAAGCAAAAAATATTTTTTCTTAATTAAGAATAAAATATAACCACTTCAAATATGAAGTATTTTCCTTTTAATAAAAGATAGAACACCATTGACATATATTCTGTAATTTCTAAAAGCAATGTGAAACTAATTTTTTCCCCTTTCTTGAACATTATGTGCATCAGCTTTTTATCTCTGTTATATTTTATTCTTTTTTTAAAAAAAATTATGAAACACGTGTATTTTACTTTTATAAAAATTCTACATCTTAAATTGTAATATTTACTTGTGCAAAGTTAAATATGATATTTATAATCTTGGACAGAATAAGTTGGATTTAGAAGATTAGTGATATTTGAAATCATACATCTAGTGTAACTATTTACCAAAATCATATTCCTATTATACTTTCATATTAGGGAGGAATTTTAAACTTTTTATTTGTTGGTTATGTGAACAAAATCTCATATAAGTTAGTCGAAAGATAATGATAAGTTACATATTAGATGTAGGGATATTCTCAACGACGTGAGATATTTTTGGAGAAAATTATATGGGTTTGTTCAAAATGAATGTTATCTTAAAATATTTTTAGATTGGCTTAGCCCAAATTATAGTATTAGAGGTAATGATTTTGTGACACATGTATAGAAATGACAAAATGATGATATAAAATTCGATTTATTATCTTTACTATGTCAAAAGTAGCTAGCTAGGATATGCACAACACTATAGAAACTAGATCAAGACTTCGATGGACATAAATGCTCAGTTATGTGGGTGGCACATAGGGTAGACTAACCTGTTTAATTAGTTATATGGACATAAATGACCGACTTTTTTTAAACCTCACACCTCAATTTTCCATCCCAATTTAAGTTTCGAATACCACTTTTTGATACTAATTCAGGATTCGATTCTTGATTCTTGATTCGAGAACCGACTCCCGATCGCGATGCGAGGCCCAACTCTCGAGTTCCGGGTAGGATCGGGTTGGGGTCATATTTTGATTTTGGTGCCAGGTCTCGGATCAACATTTGAGGTCGAATCTCGGATCATATGTCAGGGTCAAGTCTTGAGTCAGGTGTCGGGATGAGGTTCCGAGTTGGGTGTTGAAATCGAATTTTGGGTCAAGAGTTGAGGTTGAGTCCCAAGTCAGCTGTCAGATTCGGGTCCTAGGTTAGGAGTCCGGGTCAGGTCCTGAGTGGGATCCTTGATCGATCATTAGGATTGTGTTCCGGTTCGGGTGTCAGGATCTGGATTGGGTCCCAGTTCGAATGTCGGATCCCGGGTTGAAAGTCAGGGCCATGTCCTGGATCAAATGTCAGGGTCAGGTCTCGAATTGGTTATTGGAGTCGTGTCCTGATTTGAATGTCTGGTGAGATTCCGGATCGATTATCGGAATTGATTTTCGAATCATAAACTATTTTTCTAAAAAGTATTTTCTATTCTCTAGCCAAAACTGAAAGATATTCAATGTAGTCTTATAAAGTGAGGTTGGGGAATGGATAAATTGTACGCAAACCTTATCTCTACCTCAAAGGTGAGGTACAAAGGTTGTTTCTGATACACCCTCGGCTCAAGACAAAAACAGCTTAGAAAAGAACATAATGGAAGTACAAGAGACAATAAATAGTAACAAAAACAACATATAGTAGCAGAATAGTCTAAAATAATACTAAAATCAAATTATACGAAACAATAGACAATAACAAAAAACGAAGGACAAGAATAGTCCTACAACTACTAGTAAAGGCAACAATATAAAGCACTCCTAGGGAAATAAGATATATTACTGTATATACCAAGGAATAAATACCATATCTATTGTACATATAAAAATGTAAAAAAAAAAAAAAAAAAAAAAAAACTTTTCTTAATTAAGAATAAAATATAACCACTTCAAATATGAAGTATTTACCTTTTAATAAAAGATAGAACGCCATTGACATATATTCTGTAATTTCTAAAAGCAATGTGAAACTAATTTTTTCCCCTTTCTTGAACATTTTGTGCATCAACTTTTTATCTCTGTTATATTTTATTTTTTAAAAAAAAAAAATTATGAAACACGTGTATTTTACTTTTATAAAAATTCTACATCTTAAATAGTCATATTTACTTGTGCAAAATTAAATATGATATTTATAATCTTGGACAGAATAAGTTGGATTTAGAAGATAAGTGATATTTGAAATCGTACATCTAGTGTAACTATTTACCAAAATCATATTCCTATTAACTTTCAATTTTAAACTTTTTATTTGTTGGTTATGTGAACAAAATCTCATATAAGTTAGTCGAAAGATAATGATGAGTTACATATTAGATGTAGGGATATTCTCAACGACGTGAGATATTTTTGGAGAAAATTATATGGGTTTGTTCAAAATGAATGTTATCTTAAAATATTTTTAGATTGGCTTAGCCCAAATTATAGTATTAGAGGTAATGATTTTGTGACACATGTATAGAAATGACAAAATGATGATATAAAATTTGATTTATTATCTTTACTATGTCAAAAGTAGCTAGCTAGGATATGCACAACACTATAGAAACTAGATCAAGACTTCGATGGACATAAATGCTCAGTTATGTGGGTGTCACATAGGGTAGACTAACCTGTTTAATTAGTTATATGGACATAAATGACCGACTTTTTTTAAACCTCACACCTCAATTTTCCATCCCAATTTAAGTTTCGAATACCACTTTTTGATACTAATTCAGGATTCGATTCTTGATTCTTGATTCGGGAACCGACTTCCGACCGCGATGTGAGGCCCAACTCTCGAGTTCCGGGTAGGATCGGGTTGGGGTCATATTTTGATTTTGGTGCAAGGTCTCGGATCAACATTTGAGGTCGAATCTCGGATCATATGTCAGGGTCAACTCTTGAGTCAGGTATTGGGATGAGGTTCCGATTTGGGTGTCGAAATCGAATTTTGGGTCAAGAGTTGAGGTTGAGTCCCAAGTCAGCTGTCAAATTCGGGTCCTAGGTTAGGAGTCCGGGTTAGGTCCTGAGTGGGATCCTTGATCGATCATCAGGATTGTGTTCCGGTTCGGGTGTCAGGGATTGGGTCCCAGTTCGAATGTCAGATCCCGGGTTGAAAGTCAGGGCCATGTCCTAGATCAAATGTCAGGGTCAGGCCTCTAATTGGTTATTGGAGTCGTGTCCTGATTTGAATGTATGGTGAGATTCCGGATCGATTATCGGAATTGATTTTCGAATCATAAACTATTTTTCTAAAAAGTATTTTCTATTCTCTAGCCAAAACTTAAAGATATTTTCTAAAAAATGTTTTTTCATTCACCAACTAAATACTAGAAAATATTTTCCTTTCACCAACCAAACATGAGAAAATAAGTTAGAAACCAACTTATTTTTCAAAAAAAAATATTTCTCTTGGAAAACATTTTTCTTTTATAACAAACACACTAGTGTAACTATATACCAAAAGAATAATCTTATTATAATTTCATATTAACTAGGGAGGATTTTAAAACTTTTTATTTGTTGGTCATGTGAACAGAATCTCATATGGGTTAGTTGAAAGATAATGAGAAGTTACATATTATTAGATAGATGTAGGGATATTTTCAATGATGTGAGATTTTTGGAGAAAATTATGTAAGCTTGTCCAAAACAAATGTTATCATAAAATATTTTTTGATTAGCTTATTCCAAAATATGGTATTATAGGTAATGATTTTATGAGACGTGTACAGAGACGACATAAATGCTCATTAGTTATGTGGGTGACACATAGGTAGACCAACCTCTTTAGTTATGAGTTTGACAGTTTTGACTTAAACTTTGTATTTAAGTTAAAAAGTCTATTTGATATGTATAACCAATATATTCAAAATTAAGTAAACAAAAAAAATGTGATTCAAAACTCATAAACTAAAAATCTTACCTCTGCCTCTGATGACATATAATGAATCTAAAAAAACCGACTCATAGATCGTGGTAATGTATTACATAGAACTCAGTTCAAGGGGAGACCTGTGGATCACTGTTACGGGCCACATGAAACTTAATTAGTTCGAGAGAGAAATTGTTGGGTGCGTGAATAAAGTCCACATTGATAGTTGAGATTTGGAAACCATACGTAAGGTATATATAGAGACACTCTTAAAAGTATGCGACCTTTTGTGAAAAATTGTACTGATTTAATTTAAAACAGACAATATCACATCATGTTAAGTGCATTTTTATACTAAATTAACCAACTCTAATTCTATAAATGCTATTATGCCAAAACAATTTGTTTGGAAACTTGACATTTTTATGTGATATCTTTTAAATTTTGAAAGTCAAATATTATTATAATCATAATTACGTTTTACATCTTATAAATATGTCAACTCATAAAAAATGATGACTTATCGTACCTTTTACATAATTTCAAGAAAGAATACTTTCTAAAGTTTTTATTACAAATTAATTAGTGTAAGTCTTATTTGAAAATTCTTCTCATCTCAAAATTCAAAGGGATATTAGGCTGGCTTCTCTAGTCCTTTCTATTGCCTTTATCATGGGAACTAACTCTAGAGAGCTCCAATTATAGCTACTAGCTACCTTACGGTTTGGACCAACACCTACATTTTAGTATCGAGATGAATCTAGAATTTTAAATTTAATAACAGTAAATATATGATATCAAATTCATATTTGGCGAAGGCCGTATAATCATATTATATAATTAAGAATTAAATACAATATGGATATGGATGTACCTATTATTAGATGATGCATGACCTTGTATATTTGTGTATGTCAATATATATTCTTGTATATCATGTGTATGTCAACTGTATATATTAACATACATATAACATACAATAATATACAAGTGTACATGGAGAGGAGTTGTGGAAGTTTAGAATTTGTGGGAAGAGAAGATATGAAGAAAGAGAAAAAAAGATCCAAAATTACTAATTTTGTTGGAGGTTGTATATGTTTAGTAAATAAACTAGAGCTAAAAAGGTCAAAGACACACCTAAATTATCTATATTGAGTTTGATACCTTAACTATTGAGAGTGTAAGTTTCCTACCTGAACTATCACCCAATGGTTAGAGAAAATACACCTAGATGTTGACTAGACCAAATATTTGTCTAGAAATGCTTCTACGCGCATTTGTCAATAAAATATTCGTCCACCTGACATATATAAGTCTTTAAAACCCTAAACTCTTCCCTTTCAAGTCGGAGATATCAATGTCAGGACAGAGACAAGACCCCGACTAAAAAGGTGGAGAAGAAAATAAGGATGGATGCCACGATTAGAATAAATTAATTTATATGGTGGTAGTTTTAATTTTTAACCTTAACTTTTAACCTAATATTAATTTATTTAGATTTGTCATGATGGGATTATTTTGCTACGTGGAGTGCCACGTGATATAATTTTTTAAACAAAAGAGAGAGCGACAAAAGAAATTAGTCGATGTGTGTTTTGCTAACTATTGAGTGATAATTTAAGTAGGAAACTCACACTCTCAATAGTTCATGTATAATTGAAGTTCAAGTAAAAATAACTAAAGTAAGACAAAAATGACTGAACTTCAAACAAAATTGATTGAATTTCGATCACATGTTCCATAACTTCAGCCATATGAAATATCTGATATTAAACTTTGTCTAAACTAATTTCACACACTATATGTCTGAAATTGTTTGAAGTGAATACACATGCAAATCTTTGTAAAAAGTACACTCTAATTAAATGGTGATGTAAAAATCGAGTATTCATTTACTTCTCCCATAAACTTTGGACATGATTAAACAATGTGTGCCCACATATTAATTCGATCTGTTTTAATCAAATTTAATTTAACTCACCTATTCACTACCCGTATAATATCTATATTTATCGTAAAAAAGTATTTGTAATTTTATAATTAATTATCTGATTATATAAATATTTTTTAGATTGTTAGTGCATGAAGTATGAACTTTTAAAATAATATGGAAGATCAAAATTTGAGTGCTAAGAAGGTGGCCAATTAACCAAAATGCACTTAATCCACTCTTAATTTGTCTTATCCTTCTTTTCATAATATTTTACTATAAAGAAAGAAAGCCAACCTTAACCCTAATTAAAAATAAATTAGTGCATAGCCGTTTTTCTCCTTTTAATTATCTTGATTAAGAAAACTATGTCATTATCATGTAATTACGTATTGACCTAATAAAGCACAAACTCCACCCATGCATCCCACCCACAATTCCATAATGTTGATGTTGTAAATAATATTTTACAAACAAAAAAATTAATATTTTACGATCACTTATTAGATAATTATAAATAACGTTTTAATATAATTTTTTAACTTATTATGAGTATTGGTTGCGTAGAACAAGTGATGAATCTGTCAGATTCATTTGTTGTACGTTTCTTTTTAGTCTATTTAAAAAAGAATGTGTATTTTCTTTTCTGACAGCTCTTTACTTCTAGTTTCCACACAACACGTTTAGGACCATAACATTCAAAGACATTTTAGTACATTCAACATCTCTTTGATTTAAATATCAAAATTTATTTAATTTTTTTTTTTAAAACTCTGTATCAAATCAAAACTAGAAAAATAAATTAATACGAAGGAAGAAAACATACGCCTAAAATGATAAAAATGCCCACTACGGAAACACGTGTATGACGAAAATATGTGTACTTCTAACGTCTTCAACTATATAGTAAAGTAATATAATGTGGATAAAAAAATAGCAATCTTTAAAAAGTTGAATAGCCAATTTGACCCTTGCACGTTATTATACTAAGATTAATAGTGACATACAGGTGTGTTACCTCTTAGTTTTGTCTCACAAAATTTGATTTTTTTTCACATTTATACTGGACTTCGACTAAATTCGAATTTGCATCGAAAAGTTTCATATTGAGGCGTAAATCACTCCCTAATAAAGGCAATTCCATAATAAAGGGAATTCCGTATTCAGGACTCGAACCCGAAACCTCTGATTAAGGATGAAGGAGTATTTCCGTTACCACTCCACTAGTTTGGTGAAGTTTATTTTAATATTTTTGGCCTTTTTCAGTGGATTTTAACTCAGCAATTTGCTTAAGCAAATTAGGTCTATTGAAAAGTTTAACTTCCAACCCATAAATTCTGTAAATTAAATTACTTATATTAAGATAAATTAATTGATACGTGAAGGCTCGTATAAAATGTTAAGTGTGCAAATCAATTTTCATAGTACCAAATTGAAAGTAATAGAAGTGTTTATACGTTACTAAATGAGAGTACATGTATATTTACTTAATTATTATTTCAATACGCTCTCACAAAGGAATCAAAAAAGTGGAAGTTCTTTTTAACTTTATTTTATAATGAATAACATTGAGATTCTAACGTAGGACAACTTTCGTCTGCTCTGATAGATGAAAGTACATTTATATTTACGTAATTATTTTTTAACTAGAATAAATCCAAACCTTATTTGCATTCGGTGTGTACACCAAATCAATAAATACATATCACAGGTTTGCATAATACTTTTAACGCATAATCATGATTAATTAATATGTATTCTCATCTCATTAAATTATATTCTAACTACAGTAAGTTACATTAATTTGATATAAACACGTCATACGAATAAGTATTTACCGTAAATAAGCCATCATATTTCATGACACTTATGAGCTAGATGACATGTTAGTTCAAAAATAAGTAGTAAAATTATATTGAACTATTTAGTTAACAAGAAATTTAGTATCGATAAATTGATTTACTCTTATTACATATATAATATCAATTAAATAATCCAACTTTTTACTATTTTAAGACTTTCCTTAAAAGACCAGTTATTTAAGAATTATTTCATCATCATAAATGATTACTATTCTTTGATTTAGTAACTTATCACTAATGATAAAATATTTAAAAAATTATAGTAATTATATACCTTATAATAATGATTGATTGGATCATTTGGTTAGATTAAATTTTTGGATGAAATTAACCAATACCTAACTGTATGTTTTACCTAACTAAATTAATTTTTTACTTACCTAACCAACTAAAAATGGTTATGTTATTTAATATTTGACGAAACATGATATAGGAATTATATAGAGCTTAAGGTAATATAATAACGGGAAAAATTAATCCTAATAAAATTTTGTATTTTATTATGAATTTCTTATTATTTTTCATTAATTATAATAAGAATAATCTAATTTTTCAATGGAGTGGAAAAGAGATATAACTCAGCGATAGAATGTTATCTACAACCTCTGCCACAGCCTCTGCCCCTCGGGTGAGCACTTTGTGCGCACTGGGTAAACCCCCACTGTGTAATAGCCTGCAAACCACACAAAGGATGTAAACCGCACTAGGCAAGCCCTATGCGACAGGCTCGACTCAGAAGGCATTGAGGGGGGATCGATCCCGGGTCATCCGTGTGGATAACCACCCTCCAAACCAACTGAGTCATCCCGAAGGACATCTACAAACCTTTTTATCCCTTTAATTTTGGATATTACCTTGAAAAAAGTCCATGTGCATCGGATATCGGATTTATATTTAAGTTATATATACTGATAATTAGATAATTTTTGAATAATCACTTTATTTTATTTATTTATTGTAATCGAATTAAAGTATTTTTTGTAATAAGAAAAGTTGATCAATTTTATCTATCTATCTATCACAAAAAGTTACTAAATAATTTTTTCTTAACAAAAAGTTACTTAACTTTACCTAATTTTCATTAAAAAAAAAATCTTCTTGTTCTCCTAATGATTTTCTACGATATTTAGGTAAAGTTGAATGATTTTGGTGATACTGAAGCAACATTGAGTGAGTACTTGTTCGTTATGAAAAGTAGTTTAGTGACTTTGGTACTTGTACGATTAAAGTTGAATGACTTTTCACCAAATCAACTCTAATAACTTTCAGTGTACGTAAGTAGTTTTTACACTATCAGATCATTTTCACCTTTTATAACAGTTCACTTATCTTATTTTTAAAATGTCAAATCTCACATTTTAAAGAAACGTATTTATCTATATTATTTGAATGACATGATAATATTAAAAAAAAATATTGATATTAGATGATGATGACGTCACTTATATTCTATATATATGTTGCTTGTTGGCACATAAACTCAATGAAGTAGAAAGGAGAAACAAAGTCCTTCTTTCTACCAACACAAAAACAAGAAGAAAAAGGTGGAAACACACACACACACACACAAACAAACAAACAAAGAGAAGAGAAAAATGGAATGGAAAAAGTGTTATTTGGATGTGATATTAGTTCCATTAGGGTTTATGATAAGCTTGACATATCATATTTGGTTATGGCATAAGGTTAAAACACAACCACTTTCTACTATTATTGGAACTAATGCTAATGGAAGGCGTTTATGGGTTTCCGCTATTATCAAGGTAAAGAAAAATCTCTTCGTTTCAATTTGTTTGTCCTGCTTCTTTTTTTTAGTCTGTTTCAGAAAAAGAGAACATCGTTTTCCTTTTTTAGCAACTCTTTAATTTCAATTTCCATATGACAATGTTTAAAACCACAATATTAAAGGATATTTTAGTACATTTGACATATTTTTAGTTTATGATCACCACAAGATTCAAAAATCTTCTAAGTTAAAATAGGACAAACAAATTGAACGGGAAGAAGTATTTTCATTTTTTTTTTTTGTGTGTTTTAAAGTTATTCTTATGATTTCCTTAAATGATAGGAAAAAAAGAAAGAAATTTTTTAACGTTTTTATTTTTTATTTTTTTGGGAAAAAGGGTTTGTTTGTTAGGGTTGTTACATGATAAATTCATAACGTCTCTCTAATACTTTAAATGGATGAAATAATGGAAACTCTCTAAAGTTTTTTTCTTCTTCTACTTTTACAAAAGATATATTTATAATTACCTATCTAGGAATTTTATATATTATCTATAATTAATTATCCTTTAAGTATTCAGATAGTAAAAGATTCTTATACATTCTTAATATATTAAAAAATTAAAACCATTACCTTATACATAACACATCACTATAACCATTAGCCATTAGCCAGTAGGTTGAACGTTCGAGTCACGCATGCTATATATTGATCCTTGATCTGATCACTAAATAGTTTTTTTTTTTTTGCAGGATAATGAGAAGAAAAATATTTTGGCTGTTCAAACATTTAGAAACACAATAATGGGATCTACCCTAATGGCAACAACTTCAATTCTTTTATGTTCTGGCCTTGCTGCTGTTATAAGTAGCACTTATAGTGTCAAAAAGCCCTTAAACGACGCCGTTTATGGTGGTCATGGTGAATTTATGGTTGCATTAAAATATGTTACACTTTTACTAATATTTCTGTTTTCATTTATTTGTTATTCTATATCAATTAGGTTTATCAACCAAGTGAATTTTCTCATCAATTGTCCACAACAAGATCATCATGATTTGGGAATATTTATCTTAAGTATGGACTATATTTGTGAGTTACTTGAAAAGGCATTTATATTGAATGCTGTGGCTAATAGGTTGTTCTATGCTGCATTGACACTTGTACTTTGGATATTTGGTCCTGTATTGGTTTTTTTGAGTTCTATTAGTCTTGTTACTGTGCTTTATAATCTTGATTTTGTGATATCTAATGATGATCACAAGGGGAAAATGAAGAATAATGTTCATCATGATGAGAATGGAAATGGTGATGATTTTGTAATATCTCATGTTTAATTCAAGATAATGAGATACTTAACTATGAATTATTATCAATAATAAAGATGTGGTTTACTCAATTTTATATACTTGGATTTTGAACTATTCATTAATGTATCTTTGTTTTTTTTTTGGGAGGAGAAACAGCTTTTAGCGGCAATAATTATGTCGCTACAGATTTTAGAGACATTTATAAAAGATGCTAATTGTCATTAAAAATACTTATTTAACTGTAATTAAATTGCTATTATTAATTAGATCATTTTTAATGTAATCTGGTCATATGTTGGGCAGGCCCAATCTATCCTTCGTTTAGTAGGACTAGGTTAAGATTTTTCGAATTCATTTAAAATCGAGACTTTTTATCCCGATCTAAGTAGTATTATTATTGTTAATTTTAATTGTGAACTTGCAGCTTGATTAGCAATACTATGTACTAATTTACTGTGAAAATTTATGTGTTTTTTTTTGTATTTTTCAGGTTAATTAAAATTCAGATTCAAAAAATTTATTGATAAATATTTTTAAAAATAGCGAAGGGCTGGGCTGATCAAGCGCACGACCCTCTTAAGGCTGGATTGGACGGACCGTTTCAAAGCACATCCAAATATACGATAAAATATTTTGAATGTTTGTCTTATGAAAAAAAAAAAGTTAGAACTTGAGGCTGATGAGCAATATATCTAAGTTCTAATTTTTACCTCTAAGCCAGAACTTCTAGTCAATTAAGTAGGTTTATCGTCTTAATATATTTTAAACGTCTAGTACTAACAAAAGTGAGAATTTTGGAAATGGAGTTATTCTTTTAAAAAAATTATTTATCCGGCCAAAAAAATCAAGACTGCCCTTTATGAAGGCCGTTTTAATTAAATTTATTTTATGGGAGACAAAATATCAAGATCATTCCATCTCAAAATCATTTCTGAATTTTCATTAGTTTTTTAATTAAATTATTATAGCAAGTAAAGTTTCATGACCATACGTAAAATTAACCCTTTATTATTGGTATATCCAATATATTTGGCAATTTGGGCCTTGTTAATTAACAACTATTTGACATCTTTTACACCATTATATTATGTATAAGTTACATAAATCACATAATGTAAAGAAAAAAATTACTATCTATTCTTACTAATTTTTCTAATTACAATAATTCCTTAAAATTAACCAAATCCGGATACATTAATAAAAGTGCGGATACATTAATACATTAATACAGATACATTATTAAAATAAGGGATTTTCCAATCCGGATACATCAGTAAAAGCACGGATACATTAATACAGCACTTCGGATACATTAGTGAAAGCGCGAATACATTAAATATATAGGAAAATATGGAAAATAGTTTACTTAAAGCTGTGCAATTTAGTAATTTTTCCTCGTATTATTTCGCACATGACCTAACAAAATATCTGTTCCTGACAATTACTCACACCCTATACATCACTATCAAGTGTATAATTAGACGCAAAGCTAGAGCATCAGTTATGGATTTGACAACAGTTTAGGTTAAAATTTGGTATTTATATCAAGTATATAATTAGATCTGATTTTTAAAATTTGAACTGTGAAAAGTTCATGAAAACTGACACTTATTAAATTAGCATTTATTTTTCTTGTTGCTAGCCTATTACCAGAACAACAGCTTTTAGTAGCAGCATGATTACCTTTCTAAAAATACTTGTCCCAAATTACTTGATCACTTACTAAATCAAGATAAAATTAATTAAATTTTTTCCATTTTACCCCTATAATTAATATCATAAAAATGTGCATAAGTTCCAATGATAACTTTTGTATGCCCTATGTCATCATAAATTATCTTAATATTCATCAATATGGATAAAGGGTAAATTTGTCAAATTGTTCATCTTATTTATGATTTCTTAAGTACCGTGTAAAATAGAAAGTGATCAGTTATTAAGGGACGGAGGGAGTAACAAAGAGTGCTAAAGCCTTTACCGGCATTAATTAATTGTCATTAGATGCAGTAGCAATAGAAGGGTCTCTTCTTCCTTTGTAAGGGAAAAATGAAGCATAATGTTTATCATGAGAATGGAAATGGAAATGGAAATGGTGATGATTTTGTAATGTCACATGTTTAATTAATTGAAAATACATGACTATGAACTATATAATATCAATAACAAAGGGCTGGGCTAATCCAGCCCAAGACCCTCTTAAGGTTGACTGACCGCGCAACCAAATATATAATAAAATATTTTGAATGTCTGTCTTATGAAAAAAAGTTAGAACTTGAGGTTGATGAGCAACATATCTAAGTTTTAACCTTTGCCAATAAGCCAGAATTTCTAGTCAATTAAGCAGGTTTACCATCTTAATATATTATGAACGTCTAGTACGAACAAAAGTGAGAATTTTTGGAAATGGAGTTATTTTTCAAAAAAAATCAAGACCGCCCTTTATGAAGGCTGTTTTAATTAAATTTATTTTGTGGGAGACAAAATATCAAGATCATCCTATCTTAGAATCATTTCTGAACTTGACCCTTAACGTAACTACAAATTGAGCTTTCATAACCCTTTTTAGCAAATGGCCTAACTTAATTTACCCTCCACCCAATCGTCTAAATGGAAAAATAATTGATAGATATATAATATATAATTCATGCATAATATGTTATAACTATATTCGATTATGATATAATTTATATATGTTAGTTAAACAGTGAATTCGTTCAATAATTCATATAAAGATCCCTTTCTTTAATATGACAAAGTTTAGTTTTAAAATTAAATTATTATAGCGAATAAAGTTTCGTGACCATATGTAAAATTAACCTTTTAATCCAATATATTTACCACTATTTAGTTAATGACAGGCACTTAACAATTTGGCTAAAATTTGGTGTTTATATCAAATATATGATTAAATTTGATTCTCGAAATTTGAATTGTGCCTCATAAATTAAGACAAAAGAAAATATTTATAATAAAAATTCACGAACATTAACACTAATTAAGGAAAGATCATATTCATAAACATTTCTTTAACACCTCAAATAACAACATATCCATGTTACCCCACAAGTGAGGTTCGAAAAAAATAGAATGTATGTAGATTTTATTCTTATCTTGTGAAGTAGTAAAATTGTTTACGATAGAACCTCAGTTTAAAAAAAACAATATAATATCTTAACACCTTGAAGTAATTAAACACCCTTTATTCTAAAATGAAATGAAATAAAATAAAATGTCATGATGCATGTGCATCTCTTCTTTAGAATCTTGTTAATCTAGAAGTCTGTCATTCCTTCTCTTTAATTTGATCTGCTTTCTATCATACGTATCGCATGCACCCTCCTTTACAGACTCAACATCTTTGTTAATTAAGGTTTTTCCCCACTAGAGTACTCGATCCAAACTCATGACATGTATAGATTGTTGTCTCAACAAATCGCAAATTTGTCCATAGGGTTACTCTATCATAATTTTTTATAAAAATAAAAATCATAGATCTTTCTTTTCTGTAAAGTATTAATCTTATGAATCAAGTTTTATATTTTAAAAGAAAATTGAAATCATAATTTTAAATTTCAAATTCTACTTTTTAAAGAATTTGAAATTTATACAGACTTCATAAATCTGCTCCAAGAATATTGCATATGTTTAGAATTTATAATAGGCCTATATATAAGGAATCCTTTATTAATTTGTCCTCCTACTTTATAAGACAAAAGATTTATAGGTAAAACTTCCTACAATTTAATAAAGTAAGCTCAAAATGGCTCATTTTACATGCTGCTAAAAATGGCTGATTTGATCACATGCATGTTTGGTTATATTGTTACATTCACTACTTAAAAAAAAAAGTTAGAAATCTATTTTTTTTTATAATAAAATTGATCTTCAGATGTCGATTTTTTTAGCGTTAAAAACCAAAAAATACAAATCGATCTCTAGAGATTGGTTTTGCAAGAAAATAATTAAATAAATTTATAAAATAATAATCTTTGGAGGTTGATTTTATTGCAGAAAAATAAATTTGAAGAGTACAAAAAAAAAATCATAGTTTTAAACCAACAAGCATTAATAATCTAGTGGTAAAAATGTATCTTATCGCGATAAAAAATGAAGGTTTTTGACATTTTATTAGCAGTGATTTCAAAAGCATTAGTTTCTCTTCTTGTTTAGTCTTCAAAGTTGTATGTCCGAATGCATAGTCAAAATAAAAATTTGACTCTCAAAATTCAAATTGTATCAAATAAACCTAAAAGGGAGAATATATATATATATATATATATATATATAGTTCAGTAGTTTTATTGTTTTAAAATTCTTGTTTAATTGGGTTAGCTAGATAATAATAATTTAGAGAGAACTAAACCGTACTTGATCAATTCCTTAATTTGTATTTTCATTATTAATGTTTTTGATCTCTATTTTGATTGCAGGGAGAAACAGATGAGTCACATGTAATGGCGTTCACGGTTTGGTGAAAAATCGACTCAAACTCAAAAGTCAAAACCAATTACAAAAATTGATATTTGATTTGATTTTAAATTTTAAAAATTAGTAATATTTGATTTGTTTTTGGTTCTATTAAAAAAATAACTAAACAAATGATAAATTATTGGAGAAACTATCTAATTACACAAATATTCCTACCATATTTACTAATTCTCTCTATAGTTGGAAATAATTATGTTTTCTATCACTAATTAATAATTTCAAAGCTGATTTCAAGTCAAATACACCAGATACGTGTTTTTTGTTACCAGATATACTGAAATAGGGAGAGAGGCGAGCGATATTTGTCTATGTATCCAAGATACATGCGAATCACACTAGATACATGTATATGTATGTACCTGGTGTGATTCGCATGTATCTGGGATACCAGATACTAAATTATATGCACTAAATTATAAATATTTCATACCTTTTGATCATTATTTGATTTTAGTCTACTTATTTCACATGCTCTATAGAACTGTTAAGCCCATTTCTTAAAAAACATGTTCAAGAGTTAAGCCCAACACACTAAAACTTCAACCAACACTCTTTAAGTTTGATTTTCTAATTGTGAATATGTGGTATGGTGTGGTATATTGCTGATTTTTAATTTTCTTGCTAAGACATCCATTTACTCTTCAATGACTTGCCCCTTTGATTTTTGAAGAAATGACCATTCTATTTAAAATGGTATATTGATATTGTGAATGTTAAACATGTGAAGTAGAAGAACCTCTATAGTTTTGCAACATGCAAAATCTTCGAAATAGTGTTGAAACATAATATAAGATTCAGATACATTCATCTTGTGATAGTAAAGAAAAAATTCTTAATTCCTAATGCTCATTGAAATAGTCATGATATGGATGGAGATAGAAAGAAAATGCCGTAAGTATGATGAAATATAATTTAATCCGTCCATCTGACACCTCTAGACGAAATGTATTATAACACATACTAATAAGAACTAAAACTTAAATAATAACACAATATACATTAATCAATGGATACAAACCATATTTTTTTCTTAGATCACATAATAATACATTATATTAAAGTTCATAGTGTTAACAAACTCAAACATATAAAAGTCCTTAAATAGTTACATACAACTATGATAAGTCTCACATATAACAAAGATATTGTCCATAGTTAATCATACATAAATACCACAATAATAATAATATTTATATAAGTAATTAATTAAAATCCATAATTCACTTTTAAACAGAATGAACATACTAATTGTAGGGCCAGACTTCTGTAATGCAGCTAACATTATCACTCATAGCTCCATTCTCGAAATTACGATCGAATGCATTAACATTTTCGACTCCGATCATCGGATTCTGACCGGAAATTCCACCCCACGACTCTTCTCCGGGGACGTTGATGGTCGGAGAGACGTTATCGAGACGACACATAGTAATATTATTATTTATATTATTGGTACCAAGAGATTGAGGAGGGGTCAAGCAATTTAAGAAGAGATGACTTAAACTTGAGGATCTAGCCACCCTTTCCTCTACCAATTTCACCTGTATAATTGCATGCAAAAAAAAAAAAATTTAATTAATTTTGAGAAAAAATGAATAAAATTCATAAATAACTATTTTTCAGTTTTCGTAATTAAAAATAATAATAATCATGAAATTTCAAATTTCACAGGTAAAATCATTCAAAATTGTCATGAAGTTCCATATATGGAATATGACTATTTATAAAATAAAAAAGAAAAGAAACGAAAAGTATCTGACCAATCCTATTTCAACATTTCTGACTGTACATGTGTCAAATGAGTGAATTGAATTAAATAAAAAAGTTCTTTTAATTGTTAATTATGACTATGTTTAATCAATTACCAAATCCAAAAAAAAAAAAAAAAATTATTTAAAGATATTGTGATACCTTGTTCAATTTGAGCTATATAGACCGTCCAAATTGATTCAATCATTTAGGTGGACCAATTTTAGATTATACCAAATTGACTCGCAAATGAGTATATACCCATTTAAACTTAAATATATTAGACATATTATATTTTCACAGACTACATTAAACCTCTACTTTTAATGAAATCATAAAAAAAAAACATTCAAATGGAAATTAAATTGAGTGTAAGAGAAAAAGGAAAAATACTTTGGCTCTTAATTCTTCAACTCTTGACTTGAGCACTCTATGATTTGTCAAAGCATCTTTATATTGGTGTGTAGCATCTTTTAATTGCTTAAACAATGATTCATTTTCACCTCTATATTGATCAACCTGAGGGAAAAAAAATAATTTAAATTTCTCAAAAAAATAATTAATATTATTAATGTACTCATAGTAGAAATTTTTTTATTGATACAGAGCTGAAACTGCTAAAAAGAATGAATGGATTAACTATTAACATATAAAAACTATACAATCAAAATATTCAATCGATCTATTTATCTTTCTTTCGATTCGCGAAAAGATATATTCTTAATTTAAATATCTTTTTCTTTTTTACAAATGGAATAATAATAATAATAATAAGATTATATAATTTAAATACCTGACTTTCAAGATCTGCTAAATGTGCTTGTTTTCTTCTTCTCGAACGCTGTGCCGACTTCCTATTAGAGGCTTGCCTGACAATTATTATATAATAATTATATATCGAATCGTTGGAGAGTTCATGTTTTTTTGAAGTGAACTCATCGTTAGAGTCAGTGGCGGACCTAGAGTATGCCGAGGGGGTATTTTGAACATCCTAAATATAAGATTAAAGGCTTTTCAAACCCTCTTAATTGAAATTCTGTATCCGCCACTAGTTAGAGTCTTACCTTTTGATACGTTTAATATCTGAGGGGTCCGCGCTTTCCTCGCTCGGGTCCACATCACCCTCCAGGTCATCATTGTCAGACTGGTAGGACCCACTAGTAGCTCTCATTTTGGGCATAATAATAGTTGGTGTTGGACTTCCAGCTGAAATTTAATTTATATAAATTCATATTCAAGATTTTTTTCTATCAAAAAGATATAATAAACGAAATAAATGGGTGGTTTGATACGACGAAAATTATTTTTTTAAAAATGATCTCCTAAAAGAAATTCATGAAAATATTTTTTCAATGTTTGATTGGTGATATTAGTTATTATTCTACGTTTTTTATTTAAATTTTTACTTTTTTAATTGTAAATTTTTTCTCCTTTGTAAATATTTTTGGCAATAAACTATCGAAAAATGAATTTCTCGTAATTTAATTACTTTTTATGAATAACTTTCGTCGTACCAGATATAATTTTCTAGAGGGTGAATTAGTAAATATACCACATATTGAAGATTGTGAATCCACAGTTACAGAAATGCTGGACTGCTTGGGAGTAATATTTGGAGACCAAAGGGGCTTTTCTGTCAATGCACAATTTGAGAAACCACTTAATATATCCTGTCAATTGCAAAATAAATAAATATGTAAGTGTGCAAAAACAAAAATAACGTGGAATTTATTTATTTTTAAAAAAAAGTATTTTCCTTTTAAAAAAACAAACATAAAAAATTAATAAAACATTAGTATTTTCCTTTAAAAAAAAAAGAAGAGAGGATATAAAATGAAATGATTATGAAGAGTGACTCTAAAACAAATTTTTAACGTGTTCGGAACATTAGTTGATAATTTAGGACCTGCAAATACTAGTGCAATGCCTCTTATTTCTAAATCTCCGTCCGCCTATATATAATTCGATATAAATTATCTATTTTTGAAATAGAAATCAAAACAATAATTCGCGAAGGAAAAATCGAATTATTTAGAGGAGCTGAAAATAAATCTTGGTATTATTATCACTACAAAATTCTAAAAAAATATTGGTTATGTTGCATCATCAAGGAAGGTATATTTCAAAACATTAAAATAGATGTGACTTTTTAGAGCTTGAATGGCTATTTTACTATTCAACTAGATATCATATGTTCACGCAACTGTTTAAATTAAAAATAATGGCTAATATATAATAGATGTATAATTTAGTATACCATATATATATAATTGATTAGAGTTGTTAAATTACTAAAAAAACTTCAAAAATAATTCCTAATTATAACCCCTCCCCCTCCCAACCCACAATTAAAAAAGAAGATCTTCTAAAGATGTCCCTAGGGAACTACTCTCAAACTATGCTTTTAAACTATACTCTATTTTATTTAATTATTATTTTATACTTGTGTGTGTTGTATGAAAGAGACATAGGAATATATAATTATTGTCTTCTTCCTTTTTTCTGATTAATTTTTTTATGGTGTCATTCTCAATCTATACCTAATTTTTTATAGATAATACAAAGAAGTAAAGACTAGACCTTTTGTATTTAATACTATTTGTAAACATTATAAAGTTGCAAGGACATATCATAATATAATAATTAATTTTTTAAAAAAAATTAAATCACCAATTTGTACTTTATTTCACCCAATTAGATTCCAAAAATCTCTGTAGCATCTTTCTCTTTAAATATCAACCCACCCTCTTCATTTATTCTTCAACATTAAATTCATCTCATTTCTTTCTTTTCATTCATTTCAATTTATTTCTCCTCTTTAATTTATTTTTGGTGGTTCTAATATAGGGATTTTTTAACACCATGTCAAAGAAATATTCTTTTCCAATTGATTTTTTAATTTTCCAAATAATCTTTCAAACAAATATCTCAAAATCAAGTAACATATCATCTTTATAACACGTTAAGATATACTGATGATATAAATTCCGTTACATAACTAAGTAATCTTTCTATCAAATATCTCAACATCGAGTAACATATCATCTTTATAACATGTTAAAGTACACTGATCGTATAAATTCAGTTACGTAACAAATAAATAGACATGAAGAGAAAATAAACACACTCTCCCTTATACAAAACACATACATAAAAAGAAAATATATTCAAGAAGCATCCAAGGGACTGTGTTGATGAAAGGTAACATGTATTCGTAAAATTAAATGAGGTGTGTGCAAATTGACCTGAACAATACAACTATAAAAAGAATCATTCAAGAAGTTCAAAAGAGGGAAAGTTTGCTAACCTGATTTCTCATAGTAAATGAGGGAGCAATAGAACAAAAAAAATCATCAAAAAGTTGAGCATGATGACCATTATTGTTGTCATCATGATTAAGATTATTATTATTCATATTTTGTTGATGATCATTTCCTCCAAAAATATCACCAATTTTTGCATCTTCTCCATAAAATAATTTGTTGTGATTAACAATTTCTTCCAAATCCAATAAAGAAGGACTTTTCTTCATATCTCTACTAGGAAAATTAGCCATTTTTTTCTCCATATCATGAAGATGCTTAACAAGGAAGTATTTTGGAGTGATTTGGGAGTAGGGTTGGAGGGAAGAAAGGGGGGGGAAGAAATAGAAGCCAAGTGAATGATTATATAGCAAAAGGTAGAGAAACCAAAGTAGCTAGGTTCCTCATGAAAGAAAAAGCCAAAAAACAAATAAAGTTGTTTTGTAGTATTAAATTACTTATATACCCTTGTGATGGAGCTATAATTACCATATTATATACCTCTTTTTTCATATTTAATTTTGTTGAGTAATTTCACTTCTTTCTTTTTTGTTAAAATAACAACTAACATTATTTTAAAAAACTGAAATTAACTAAGAACTCTATCGCTAGTATGTCGCCACTTTGTTCGTAGCTAACATAAATCCATTGCTAAATTGTAGGTCTAATACCTATGTGAGGTTTGCATTTATGAGAGTTTTTTTTGGTCGCCGATTTCATACATCCTATACTGAGGATTTGTTTGTGATCAATCGAGTTTGTTTACAATAACAGTTATCATGTTAGCATTTAGATGATGTCATATGATCATGTATGGTGAAAGAAACATTATAGATCTCATATTGTTTGGTTTCGAGGCATATTATAGTCTTGTGAGAAGAATAATAAATTTAAATTAATCGTTAAATCAAAGAAGTTGAAAAAAATCCACGTGTGAAAAGGATTAAATTTACTTCCGAACTTTGCAAGAAGGATCAAATATGTATCTCTGTATGAATTTTGTTTTATAAACAAAATAGAGTTTTTTTTCATCACTTGAAAAAGATTTATCTGAGTCATTTGTGTAATATTAAAAATACATATGAATTATTTTTTTAATAAATGATATATTAATTCTAAATTACAAAAAGAAAGAGTATATGAAAGTATATCAAAAATCGAATCAAACCGCAAACGATTAGAGAACCACTTGGTAGAGAAGCTACCTAGGTAATAGAGATCTCTCTATGAGCAAAGAATCCATACTTTAGCTCTGCTCGAGCCAGAGTACCTATTTTTTACTTCAACATACTATATAGAGAGATCTCTATGAGAAATGAATCCACACGTGAGGGCCTTGATTCTCGTGTTGTATTTCTCTTTTTGAAAGTGAGCCTTGATGTAACTGATATAGTTGATGTCATATGATTAAGATGTCCAAATTTGAGTTATAGAAACAAAATTCTTGTAGAAATATATGTAAGGTAAAGTTGTGTACGATAGACATTTATGATCTTGCCTTTCCCCATAAGCTTAATGTATCAAATTGATTTTTTTAAGGGCCTTGATCCTCGTGTTGTATTTCTCTTTTTGAAAGTGAGCCTTGACGTAACTAATATAGTTGATGTCATATGATTAGGATGTCACGAATTTGAGTTATAGAAACAAAACTCTTGTAGAAATATATATGCAAGGTAAAGTTGTGTACAATAGACATTTATGACCTCGCCTTTTCCCAGAAGCTTAATGTATCAAATTGATTTTTTTAAAATATATATTAAATTTTTTTTGATAATAGATGATGTTGAGATTCAATCTCAGCTTCCATAGGTGTCTTTTCATACTTGTTAGGGAAAACTATATAGTTGTATGCTTCATGTATTCTTGATTTATTGATTCTTAAATGAATATTATTACTTAAATTTATGCTCACATTTATGTCTAATTAAGATTAAGAAAGTAAGTTGTTATATATATACTTCATGATTTATGTGTGTTTTCAATTAGTACATACACACTAATATGTTGAACATTGATTATGAGTTATTAAATATTTTAAAAATAAATTCAAGTTTTTTTAAAAATCATGGACCTTCTAGAGTAGTTCAAGGGTAGAGCTAGAACTTAGAAGCCCGAATACGAATATTTGGCCTACACACGCTTCTTGTTGATTGGGAACACATATTTGACTAACTCAATATTGAGATGTGTTTTAATACTAGATGAGCGATAATTTAGATATATAAAGAGAATAATATATAATTAAAGTATGAAACTCAAGAAAAAAAGAATAGTTTAAATATATTTTTAATTATTAACTCTTATCATTTACCAACATTTTGAGATACTTTCTTTTTAGAACACGAATTATTTTGGATATTTTAAAACTATAGAAAGCTGTATTTTATTTAATTTAGTCATTGTCATTGTACTTGCATCTACTTTGATAAATCACGTGACTCACTAACATTTCGACAAAAAATAAAAAAATTACACCTCATAACGTGATAAATACGATCCTTTTATTTTTAAATAGAGATCTCGAGTTTATACATTTTTCCTTTTTTAATAAATTTTACACGACACAATTGTTATTAATTGGGTAATAAACTTTGAATACCAAATAATTTTAAAGAAAAATCATCAAGTAGTTCTACTTTTGGTATTTTGGAATTAGGCTGAATTTGTTTTTTTGTTGTACAGCTGTGGGGCATTTTGACTTAAGTGGATGGTTCTAGAATTAATTAAAGATCAAATTTGTAAAATATTTAGCTGAATAATTATAAATTTACATGGTCAAAAAAATAATGAAATAATTTAAATTATTATACGTTTACTGAGAAACTAAGAGTATGGGAAATTTTCTTTTGGGATCAAAACAATATTTTTTTTTCACAAAAGATTTTGTTTACAAAAAACACTTTTAATTTTTAAAATAACTAAATTCTACTAAAGAAAATCTATTAATTTAAACTAAAAACAAAAGGAAACAAAAACTTTGTGGAATAATTAAATATGGCTTTTTATTTGTCTTATGGTTTCATTTCATTGTATGTTGATTAGTGTCTCTCTATTTTTTTTTACTTTCTAATCTAAGATACATACATTCGAATCCCGATTAAATTTAATTTTACATCAAAAAATCTAATATTATGGTGTAAATCACTTTTAATACAAATAATTTCACTTTTGAAAGACTTAAATTTGAGATTTTTAATTAAAATTAAAAAAAAAATTTACTACTCAACCACAACGTAACTCTTATTGATTGATTAGTCTCATTATTTTCTACCTTTTTTGGTCTATCATTTCACAGTCCCACAAAATCCAAAAAATTAAAAAGATGGAAAAAAACAAAAAAGAAAAAAAAGGCAAGTACAACATCAATTTGTAACTTATGTTTCCTTAATATTTATATGACACATTGTTATATGCTTTTTTGACTTGTTGAAGTTTCTTAATCCTTAAGTTTTTTTTATTTTTAAAAAAGAATCTTTTCACGAATGATCCACAACTTTTTGTTCTATAGTAAATTTTATTTACGGTTTGTTTTAATTAAATATTTAAATATATGATAAAGTATTTTATTAAACATTTTAATGTTTAAATTCTGAAAGAATTTTTATATGTGTTCTCAAGCGTATACTAGGTAATTAAATTAATTACATAAAATATCTCATTCTTTTGATTATACAAATCTGCCTCAATTGAACCATATCTAAGGTTTACGGCTACTGAGGCTAATGCATATAGTTAAAGGAAGTGACATATTTTAAGTGATTAATTTATTTACGAAATTAACATTTGAAACACGTCTTCAAAATTTCAATCGAAAGTGCCTAATAGAGTAAGGGTGGAGCTAGAAGCTTGATTATAGGATCAGTTGAACTCATTAGTTTTTGCTCAAAATAGTATATTTATGCTAAGAAATTTATTAAATATTTTTACAAATATTAAATTTAGCACTAAATTATTACCATTTGAACTCGTCATTCTTAAAATGCAGAAGTCATAAAGTTGGAATTCCGACACCTCAATCCTGTAGTAACAAGAACACTTTATCAATATGTGTTCAGATACTCAATTAAAATAAACTCATAATTCTAATGTCTAAATAAAATTACCGGTAATTTTTTAAGGAACTGTTAATATATAAGTCATTTTAGCATAATATATTTTGATTAATTTATCAACGGAAAAATTGCTAAATTACACAGCTTTAAGTAAACTATTTTCCATATTTCCCTATATCTTTTAAAAATCTCTAAAATCCCTTATTTTAATAATGTATCCGTATTAATGTATCCATGCTTTCACTAATGTATCCGAATTGGAAAATCTCTTATTTTAATAATGTATCTGTATTAATGTATTAATCCCTTATTTTAATAATGTATTTGTATTAATGTACTAATGTATCCGGATTGGGCTAATTTTAAGGGATTATTATAATTAGAAAAAAAGTAGGGATAAATAGTAATTTCATCTTTACACTATGTGATTTATGTAACTTATACTATATTAATATGATTAGTTTAATCCTTTCAACTTATTTTCTTTAAAGATAGAAGAATATTGGACCAATGAATAAGCCTTGTTGGTATATTCTTCAAAGACCTATCTAATTGGCTTTGTAAATTTCTACAACAAAAATAATTTTATTAATTATTTTTAAAAATTTTGCTAAAATTTAAATTTGTGATTAATTTTCACCACGTAGAAGACTATTGATATTGAACTAAAAGACTTCTCTTCTAAATAAAGGAAAATTCTTGACCTATTTTTTTTTTCATTTTTATAAATTAATATATCATATACTAACTAAACTTTATTTCATCAAAATAGAAAAAAGAAGGAATGTACTTGTTGCCACAAGAGGAATATTCATGTGGTGGTACACACTATTAACACAAAATCCACATGGTTGATGCAACCAAAATACTTTAGCTTAATCTTTTGCTATGGTTGATGTATAATTTTGTTTGTAGCATTTGATTAAATTCATCTACATTAACATGTAACTTATATATTATTTTATAAAGAGGAAATTATTAATATCTCTTGTCCTTTTATAATTTAAATTTTTAAAAAATAATTTTTTTGCAGATCTCTTATTAGACATAAAAATGAAGATCTCTCGTGAAAAAACATAAAATTATTATTTTTTAAATATAAAATCTCATGTTATAATCGATAAAACGATAATGATATTAATATTAAATTTATCTATACGATCAATGTATATAGTGGATTCAGAATTTTTACTTAGAGGGTTCGATTTTCTGACAACGAAGAACAAATTGAAAGGCACTTACCACTGCGCTACACTCTATTTCATGTTCAGGGGGGGTTCAAAACTAATATATATACATAAATACAAAAAACTCACCTTATATATACAGTGTAATATTTATCCCCCTAGATCCGCCCCTGATCACAACCCCCACCCCAAATGTCATGTTCTTAAACAAAATTATTGAAAACAACTACCAAGTCGAGTCCACTCATAAGGGATGCTAATTAGCATGTTAGCTTATCCTTCTCCTAAATTTTAACAATAATGTATAATTATATCATTACAAGGTGTGAAAAAACAAGTGTCTCATATTAATATGACGATTATGATTTATAAAGAGAAAGTTCGCTATATCTTTCTATAGAGAATATTTTAAGTCTTGAAAATAAAATTATTTGTCTGTATTGTAAGAATTTTCGACGATCAACTACACAAGTTATTAATACTATAAATTCTCCTTCACTAACAAGAAATTTCGTAAATCTTCTAACTAGTATTTTCGATTAGATACTATGAAAACAAAAAGGAGAGTTTATTATCTCGGAAAGTCATATCAAGAGGTCAATATGCAAATTAGACAAACATTGAAGGTTTTCTTAAAAATAAGTGGGCCTTCATTGGGATTAATTTCACCGACCCTAAAAAGGCTGCTATAGATCCGAAGATGTACTTAAAAGTTGCTCAATTGAAAATTGAAATAATCAATAAACTTTAGGACAAAATGGTTGAAGTTAAGAAAAGAATATTCAAAGTTAATTTTTTCTTTAAAAAAAAATAGGGACCAAGAGCTTGCTTTGAAAAGTAAAAAATAATATGTATTTTGTATCGCAATATTGAAGCAGTGAATCGTGTTATAATTAGATATTTTCATCGTACTTCAATTGAAAACAAATCAAGAAGATGATAGCAATACGACTGAATATGCATTAGAAAGATCGATAAGAGCGTCCAAAGAAAGAAATAGTTTTATATTCTTTTATAAGAGAGGCACACACTTATATTTAACTCGGAGTTTATCTTTGGACTATAAGTCTATTTTTTTTGTCAATGTACCTTCATAAAAGAAATATTGATTTTCTCGTGATGGAAACAAAACATTAGAGAAAAATATACTTAGGCTTTCATTAATTCATGTACTCTATTAATTAACACTTGTAGCAGCACTTTAGGAGTAATTGAAAATTGTGAAAATATTGTCAATTAAAAAAGATCAAAATTTTGAGGAATGAGTCAAATTTTAAATTAGCAAATTGAATTATTCAATGCTTATAAGAGAGCTGACATCAGATATTATCCTTTTTCTACTTTACGTAAATGATATTGCTTTCTCTAGTATAAATTTAAGAAAAGATTACCGCAAATACTAAAGTTTAGTTTTTAAAATATCAAATTTGATAAATAAACAAAAAGAATTTATGTATTTTTTCTTTTAAAAAAATTACATGAAAATGAATAAAATTATATTTTTCTCCTAATATGGTACTATTAAAATCATAAGAATATTTTTTAAAAATTCAATTCCATTAAATTTGATTCTCATTTTAGACTGGTCCTTACTTAATACTATGGAGGTAAACTAATCAAGGAAGTAATTATTAAAGAAAGAATTTTTCTGTTGGAATTAACTTTATGTGCTTCAATAAAGACTCCCAACCTTTACTTTTCTTTTGTTAAACAAGTGGTTTAACTTTAATTTCTTTTTCTATCTTTATAGGACTTTAATGCTTTTTGCGTAGCTTGTAAGTACCTAACCTCTTTCTACATGTAGTATTGGACTATTGGCTCTTTTTCTTTTGGGTATCCTATCTAGTATTCGTATTCGTATTGAAGTCTGACTAAACTTTGAGGGCGGCGCTTCCAATAGGATTTTTTCACTTCTCACAGATTTGAACCTGAGACTTTTAGTTAAGAGGGGAGGAATTCGATGTTAGAAAAAATAATAATAGGAAATATGACTGAAGAAGAAGATGACTTTGAGGCGTGAAATCACTTTCTTTAAAGAGATATTGTCCATATACATATTGGGGTAAATACAAACAATTCTCTTCAAGGATACAACAAAGCCCTTCGTTTATACATGCATATTTTCTTAGACTACTTCTAGAGAGTCTTTATATTTATAGAACTTAAGAGATGACTCTTCATAAGAGTCATGTTCTTTCATGAACAGATATGTCATTTCATAAGAGTCATGTTCTTTCATGAACATATGACTTTTCATAAAGGTCATGTTCCTTCATAAACATATGACTTTGCATAAAGGGTCATGTTCTTTTATGAACAAATGTGTCTGTTCAATTTAAAACCTCTATATATTACAAAATATCCAACATTCGAAGCACTCACTGCAATCCATGTTAATATTTGTTGGCTCTTTGATGACACACAACATATGGGTCCACGCCCACACTGGGATTTTTTTTTCATTTCTAGAGATTTGAACTCGAGACTTCTGATTAGGGATGGAGGAATTTCAACCATCCCGCCGCAATCCATATTGATAATTGTTGGCTCTTTGATGACACACAACATATGAGTCCACACCCCCAATAGGATTTTTTCCATTCCTAGATGTTTGAATCCAAGACTTCTAGTCAAGGATAGAAAAAATTCAACCATCCCACCACAATTCACGTTGATAACTGTTGGGTCTTTGATGACACACAACATATGGTTCCAAAAAAGTAAACTTTGATGGCTTAACATCTTTTCTCTTCTTTTTTTCCATCACTTCAAAATAGACATGAGTTTGGTAATAGAGAATGGAAAGATGAATGAGAAAGTGAATGAAAGTTACTTTCTCACTTTTGTTTGGTATTAAGAATTGAGAAAGAAAGTGGACATTATGAAAACATGTCCTTTTCTATCTTTTCTCTTTTAGTTTCTCTTCATTTTTTATTTTATCCAAGTAATTTTAATGGTATTGTTTTGTCTTGTTTTTCTGTTGGAATAATGGCCAAACAAGTCTTTAACATGTTATAAGCAAAGAATAAACTATGGCATATTTTGAAGAGAGAAGAGATCTTCAAATTCTTGATGCTTCACCATTTATTATAGATATAAATAAAACAAGGGACTGTTAGAAGAGATCTTCAAATTCTAGATGCTTCACCATTTACATGTGGTCAATGGAAGCACGCGCGACTTCTTACACAACCACACTCTGACCATGATAGCCTCAAAAGGGTTCAGGGTTCAAGGTTTAGGATTATCAGTGAGTGGTCGAGCTCTAGTTACGACCTGTCAATTGTGTTTGACACAATGTCAACATACTTGTTATGGTTAACAACCCTTCATAATACAATGTTTTTGTATATTCTAGATATACCACACCATGAAACTTGAGTAGTAACTTCAAGTTACTACAGTAAAATTGATACCTCCATCAGAAAGAATTTACAGTTTTTCTCACAACAAAACCCTACAAACTGACTATATGTAAACCAACTATGCAGCAGAGCTAGCTATACACTAAACATGCTGAGCAAAGTTGTTTATTTTTCCTCTGGTTCTTTAGGTTGGTGAATTGTTTCCAAACACTCTTTAGCTCTATGAACCTTTGACTGAAGGTAAAAGCTTCCGTTTTTAGCATTTCGCTCAAACAAGTTATCATATCTCTGCAGAAAGAAGTAAATTTGAGGTCAGACGTACGCGAATAGAAGCAATATCACTGCATTAGACTAACCTGCATGATTTCTTCCCACGATGCATTCTCAGTGACACCGAGAATCTGCCTTGCCTCTGCATCAGTCATGGTTTTACTAGCTCTTTTCATATTCTGTACTGCTTCTTGAGCAACCCCATTCTTAGAGGCATCTGCCATCGTTTGGTAAAGGAAATATAAAAATGTATTATACGTTCGGGACAAGATAATCAAACCACATGAGACTCAAGTGACATAAGTCGGAGTTCTAGAACGAGGAGTAATGATGTGAATCAGTTGATAGACCATTAAAAAATAAATAAATTGATAGACCTATTTATTTATTTTTTTGAGAAAGTTGACACTGATAGACCCATTTTTTAAACACTGATCTACAGTTTCTTGGAATGAAATATTAGAGTCAAGAAGTGCTCATTGCTGATTCCTGTGTTGCTCGGACTCTTCAAAAGTGTCAATGGTTGCGTGTCGGATCCTCCAATGCATTTTTAGAGGATCTGACACGGTTGCAGCAACATTTTAGGAGAGTCTGAGCAACATAGGCTGATTCATGGTATGCTTAATTAGCAATTGACCATTGCTTTCCTCAGGACTTGCACAACGTCATATATATATAAACAAGAATGCTGCAATAGCCGTTGAAATGTTTACTCAGACCAGACTCTCCAGATTAGTCACCTATATCAATTCATGGCAAGATGAGGGGAAGAGGTGTAAGAAAGTACTTACTAGCCAGTGCCTGGCGATATGCTTGGACAAAAGACCGTGCCAATATTGTGGAGCCCATGACAATCAAATTAGCAAGGATTCTTCCAGCCTGTAACAAGAAAATGAACTGTTAGAGCAATAGTCAGAATAAGTCTTGTTTGCTTCCACATTTCTATGTATGCAGTAACCAAGTTCAGGAGAGCATAGGAAAAAGAATAGGAACTCATTTCTAAAACTGTGACACTATCCAAGCTTATGGCCCAAAATAACCACTTCCGGTGGGGAATTTATGCTGCAAACAATAATTTTTGTTCAAGCATAATTCCTCTGATTTGTTCTGTTTTGCTGTGTTCTCATTTCCTCTTGGCTTGAGGTGATATGAGATATGACCATATTATTAATTTTCTTCCACCTATATGTAACAGCCCTGTCCACTAGTAATATTGTCCACTTTGTCTAGGCCCCCACGGGATTAAAATGCATCACTAGGGTCTAAGGCTAGCTTCCTTACATAACCCAACATCTCTCGCCTGTGTTTTACCAATGTGGAGTTTGTCTGGTGCCTATCCCGCCTTAGGGACTCAGCATCCTCGCTGAGGTTTGCCCACCATCATCTTAAACATATGGAATTTATCTAAACTAAATTGAACGCAGAGGTTTGCCCCACTGTTGCCCAGGGTTACAAGCGAGTGGCTTTGATACCATCCGTAACACCCAGCCACTACTGATATTGTCCATTTTAGACCTAGGCTCACACGACTTTATATCGCATCACTAGGGTCTAAGGTTTGCTTCCTTGTATACGCAACATCTCTCTCTCCCATGTTCTATTGATATGAGATTTGCCTGGGAGTCGCACTTCAGATCAGGATACCACTGTAAGGGAAGAAAGAGCTTCTCAAAGTGATAGAAGAAGAATAAACTCTGAGACAATTGTACAGGGTAGAACTTCAACCTGGAAAATAGACCCAAGAATCAAGATTGAGTCTTGATTCTTTTTTCAAATGAACCCATTCTCCTTGGTTACGACACAAAACCTAGAGTGACTATTGATTACGATTACTTGAACAGTTACTCACATGAGAATAATGCAAGAAATGGAGAAGAGAAAAACAATATTAAATCCATTCCCATCCAATTTTTTTACCAAAGTAATGCATATATATAGTGGCATGAAATTTGTATTACTGTGTGTGTGCTGATAACCTAGTACCCAGCACATCGTTTAGCTTGAGTAGCATGTCTCTTGACTCATTCCAGATGCTGTTATGGATCTCTAACAATCCCTCTTCCCACACACTTCCACAATTTTTAAAAATGAGAAAACCTTAGACAAACCAATAATCCTTCTCTCCAGGCTAAGTATCAGTTAACATGTTTTAAGTCTGTTTAAAAGGTAGATCTACCATTTTGGCATTCCTCTCTCTTGCAAGCACATTTTGCATGTATAAAAACATAAAGAGATGCAACAAAAACTCATAAGGCTGTCAAGTTCACATAAGTGAAGAGTCGAAACGAGAAATCCTAATCTAATAAAAAACAATTACCAGGATTAACAACTATTGAAATGCATTTCTGAGTACATATAAAAGAATGGTACATATAGACTTTGTTGGCCAGACAAAATAACGACTCTGATAATAATTATAAGGAAAGTCCAATTGTAACAGGGAGGGGCTTAATATAATGCGAGTAAAAGTTCCGACTTACCATTGTGAAGTTTGGTACAAGATAAACCCAAATCAGGAAACTGGAAAGTAACCTACAGCGAGACCAATTGCCAGATCAAAAGCATGCAACTGTCCTAAAAAGAAACCTATTAGCCATAGAGAATGAACATCAAAATAAGCCAGAATTCAGACATCAAAACTTAAACATGTGTACAGCATGCAAATCATCCAAGAGTTTGAAGATATTGAAGAAACACAGAAAGCTGCAAACAAAGCAAAATCATGCTGCAAATAAAACAATTAACTTGTCCACTATACACAGCAGAGACAACATATAAACTAACTTATTTAACTAATGTAAAGGTAGTCTTAATCATCCATCCACAATTTGCATCTTATTCCACTTCTCTCCTTTTCCCATCCAAATTCCAACACATTATTCAACACAATCAATTGCTACCATCAAATTTCAATGACTTCTCCCTTAAATTCAAGAAATAATCATGATAACAAGTAAACCTACAAGAAGGTGCGGATGGGGATAGTCTCGCAAAAAAGTCATAATTTACTAAGAAAAATTGAGGTATTTAATAACGAACTGCTCTGAAGGTTACAAAACGAACTGTTACCGTCATATCATATAAGAAAATTTGTTAGTTTATTATCAGATACCTTGTTTAACCCCACCCAATTGTCAGAATTTTCTTTATGATAATCAAAGAATTTATTCATTAAATACACAGTTGATATGAGAAATATGTACAAAGGATTATGAGTAGCTCAACCACAGTTAACTAGCAAGCTATCCAAATCATCTATACAAGTAGTGATTTTCTCTTCACACCAAAGAAGTGAACAAAATGTTACACTTTCTCTATTATGGAACATTCTTCTATTTCTTTCATTTCAGACAACCCAAAAGATACACAAAGGCGTAGTTCTCATACTGCCTTCCTCTCTTTGTCAATCCTACATAGCTTCTAGCTTGTATTGTTTCCTTAAGTGTTCCTTAAAATGAAACTCATGGAGCATTTTTTTTAAAACCATTTTGTATTTGCCACAGAATAGAGATTCAAACTATCCATACCTAAAAACTTCATTGGCATTTGAACAACCTGAGAATATGACATTAATATAAATAATGGGTTCCATGGTCCCAAATTGTGAAAATCATGCCATTTCTGGATCACATATTCGTTCTAACATCATAGATAGGTTAAGTTTCATGAAGGATCAGAAAGATACTTTTGTAAAACTCTCACTTTGCTGTGTATACTTCTTGTATATTGGGGTTGATCCCTTTTCTATTGAATGTGTTCACTTATCAGAAACTCGAAACCTATCTGCCTAATATAGGACTAATAATCTTTTCATACTTAGGAGGAACATATATAAGCTTCTGAAATAGTTGAAGCCGCCTCCTCAAGCTGACCGAAGATTAATAACAACACTATCTTTGGTATTTACTAAATTGCAACAAGGTAGCATTCAAGAAAGCTACTCATCTTTTCTTAAATCTAGGATTTCTCCTTCTAACCGAAGTCTCTTCTTTTTTTTCTTTTTTTTTGAAACTGGTAACTTATGTCTCTTTTCTTTTTTCAAATTGAAAGAATTATTCTTGGGCTAGTTTTTCCAAATGAAAGAACCCCTAAATTATAAGCTAAGATTTCTTGAAAAACATAAACAACATTAAATAGAGTTTATGAATAAATTCATGACTTTTATAGTATCAAAAATGTATTTGCAAAATCAAGAATGTATTTAGGAATTCTTGAATGAATCTAAAACAAACTTTCCAAGTTTTTTTTTTTTTTTGACAAAGGTAATAGGTTTGTATATAAATCTTCAGCACTAAAGGCTGGGATCCCAAATTTACATCATGGAGCTACATACAGTTGACTGTTGAGTATACTCAACAAATCTAAAAAACTAGATCATCTTACTAAAAAACTATCTTGGTTCTAACAACTAAACGAGAGGAGGGTTACAATAAAGGTGACCAACTACATACAAGAGTAGACATGAATATATAGAAACATTGTCACATTAGTTTCAGATTCTTTCTTAGTCTGATCTCAAAATGTAGAAAACAAAGCACCTGCAATACACCCTACTACCAAAAGGTCAATTTCTCTAACCTCAGCAACAATGAGGTAATGCCGTAGAATGACTTTGAATAACAGCTCCTTATATAAGTCCCCTTAAATTTTGAGATTCAACAAATTTATGCTTTAGATTTAAATATAACAAATGATTAAAAAATCTGGTTTGATATGTAATAGACTTGACAGAGGAAGATATTAAAGGAGATGCAAGAAAGAAAAGCAGTGAGCAAAGGTATATTGGAGAAGCCTCTGGGCTTTCATTAAAGGAAAAAGGAAGTACGGGTAAATAATTCGTCTTTAACAACAATTCCCATAAGAAACTTTGGGAAACTCAAAAATACGTGATTAGTCTTTTCACTTATAACCAACCGGTTATATTGCTCGCACTCTCCAAAAAAGTTCGGATCCTTCAAAAATGAACTACTTTTGGAGGATCCAACACGCCCCGATGACATTTTTGAAGAATCCGAGCAACATAGCCGACCAGTACTAGAACTACAATGCTCATAATGGGCATTCAAACTCTTGAAATTTTATGTTATGAATTGAGCATTCATCTTGAGGTTTCTCTAGCTCATCCAACTTTAAGGTCCCATCTACCATTCTACCTATCCACTTACAACAAAAAACTAATCTACATCTACAAATCGCATTACCCAATCATAAAACCAAACTTTGACGACTTTTGAAGTACACACAAATTGAAAACACATTGGTTTTGAGGCCATACAGAAGATGGGTTTGGGGGTTCTGTTCTTATTGTATATGGGTTTATTTCAATTGAATTTTTTTGCTACAAAAATCTCAACTTGGGATGAAAAAGTTACAATCCAGAAAAATCGATTAAATCTATGAATCAACAGCCAAGAAAACATAAAAATTGAGAAATGAACAACGTCAGAATGAACCCAGAAAATTGGGAAAAGGGATATATACACATCAATCAGTTGAAGATTCAGCCATTGAAGAACATACCTTTGAGCTTTGTTGAAATCGCTTGAGAGAGATGACAATTAGGGCTAAAAGGGAATTAAATTTGTGAAAATTTTTAATTAGAGATGTATTCTATTTACGTTGGTCATGGGTAAAAATTGGTATGGTATGTTTTTAGCCACGGCACATCTGAACTCAACTAGGGTTATTCGTATATATCAAAAAAAAAAATGTAGAAGTATAGTTAGAATATAAAATTACGGGATACTCAATAAGCATTATAGTGTTAATTCAGTGATTAAATTGAATTTACTTATTATATTGTATTTTATGAGACCCTCCATAATGAATTGGGAAAGTCTTCTGTGTTAATAAATAATGACATTAGGTAAGAGTTCACCTTTTATTTTTGAAAAAAAAAATGAATTTATACAACTAATGTAATCATTTTGAAATTTATTGAATTTGAATTCATAAAATAATTTGAAATAAATTAAATTTAAGATATATTAGTTCAAATAAATATCATAAATTAATATAATTGAATTAATTAGTTAAGTTCAATAAATATAAATTTAATTAAAGTTAGATTGTATTAGGCTAGCTCGTTAAAATAGGCTACAAATGATGAGCACAAATTGTTAAGTTCATATATTTACATTGGATTTTTGCTAGCTTGCTCCATAACTGAAACATAAATTTTAATGATCACTTTTATTTAAAATCTACTTAACAATTTTAATAACTTTATGTTCTTTAACTCATTGAAATTTCATTAGGTATCTTCCTGTTGTTGTATGTTCTTTAACTTCATCATTTACTAAGCTAAGTAGAATTCAGAGAATACAACCTTAAAAAGTGTAAATAATATAAGCTCATATCACAGGCTCAACCACTCAAGGATAAAAATAGTAAAGAATCTATTTTAGGCCTTCAAATTTTTAGGCCTCAAAAAATTTTAATAGTGAATTTTATGATTTTAATTTCACTAGAAAAAAATTGAACATTATAAAAAAAAAATTACAAAATTTAAATAATAAAAAAAAAACTATCTATTTTTCATCAGAAAATATTTAGAATTTTGAATTAAACAACTGAAATCTTCATATTAATAAACAAAAATTTTACATCAACCTCCAACATAATGTATTGCAATCAAATGTCTATAACGGTTTTCCAATTAGTCTTTTAATTATGCACGATTACATTTAGGCCTCATTTGTTTTCATTATGATTAAGACATCTGAATCTGAATGAACGTCTGAATTATTAAAATGTTATCTTTAGATCTGAACACTTAATGATTAAGACTGTTTGTTTTTCAATATCTGAATGTGCATAATTTTTTTCTTTATAAATATAACAAATATGCAACGAAATAAACAATAATTAAATATTAGAACTATATATATTTAATAAAATAAAATTAGTATTTGCACAAAAAAATAATAATTCATTTTCGCTAGTGATGGTGGATATGATTTAAAGAATATGTGGTGATTGACAATGTGTTGGTGATAGTTAGCGACTCTGCTAGTTGTGATGGTGAATGTAGTTTGTAGTAGAGATTGACCTTAATTGTGGTAGTGGCTGATAGTGATGGTGATGTGTAGTAGATGTAATTATAATGATTGAAGTAATAAATCGTGTAGTAGCGACTAATAGTAGCAGTTGACAACGGTGATAATTTGAACACTGAATAATTATAATGTTCTCTTTTTTAATACATGAATATTGAGTTGAGAATTATTAAATTTAAACAATACAATAATAGCAACATAACCATTATCATCCTACAAAATAAAATTTAAATGATATAATAATTAAATATTATATTAATATAACATAATAAGATCACAAAATTAATAAAATATATAATAATAATAATAATATATAATTTATAATTATTAAATGTATCTAACTATAAATAATATATAAATTTATGCAGTATGAAATGCTACATCAATAGTCAATCAAAATAAAAAGAAACTACATTAATGGGTACAAAAAAGCACGGATTCTGAAAGAATTGTGATAAAACATACAAAATTTAATATTTCTCAAAAGAACTGAATGGCCTTCAGACTACCTTTTAAGTCTGACCGAATCAGACCTCTTAAGAGGCATTAAGTGGTAGAATTTTTAAAAAAATCAAACGCACTTAATGGCCTAATGTCTGAATCATTCAGATTCAGACATTCATTAAGTGCAAGCAAATGAGGCCTTAGTAGGTGTTTGGCCATGCAATACGATATCACGGTATGAAATCGTGAGATGGAATCAGCGTTTGGACATGTGATTTCACGTTGATTCCATCTCATGATTTCATATCATGAGATGAAATCCCATATTCTCCAAAAATCATGATTTGGAAATTCCATATCATGATTTGAGATTTTTTTAATACAAAAATTGACCCACAAGTTTATATTTTGTTAAAACAACCCCATATTTATATCTACTAGCCATTTATTTCATATGTAAATAAAATTTATAATCACGTCATTACTTTTAAAAATTTATTATTCTCACCAACATCAAATTTATTATTACTTTAAATTTGATGAATATAAATGATAAAGTAGGAATTGATTTGGTGAATCTAAATAAGAACGGAGGGAGTAATACTTTTTTGATTTTTCATAATTAAAAAAAAAAACTTCTCTTTCGGCTACATATGAAAATGTTTAAAGCAATTTAATATGAAAAAGGACAAAATTGGTGATGTATGTTTGATAATCACTACTTCCAATGTGTTTGATTTTAGCACGAAATTAATGCACTGAAAATGTATAATTGCACACAAGTGAAACAAGGCATGCATGAACCTTTATGATATTGACACACAAGTGAAATTTGTCATAGCTTATAAAGTGTTACATAATTATTTGCAAGAATACCAAACGCGTGATGAAATATTTATGGTCTATGAGCATGAAAATATAGTTGTGGATGATAATGACCAACAAATGGCTCAAAGTAACAATGTTGGTTCGTCTTCTCGATCATATGATCGAGAAATGCAAGTTCAACGTGAGGAGATTGTCCGTACTGTGTGAGAGGATTATATTAAAAACTAATACACTACAATTTATGTTCAATTTTTTAAATTAAATTATAGTTAGATGAAACAGTTACTTAAGTGGAAAATAAATAGCTTTGTAATAATTTATTATGAGATTTTATAAATTTTTATTTATTTGGTAAGATTGAATAAACAATTGAGGCTATTTTAATAGTTTTACAACTTATGAGATTCTTATGTTTATGAGAAAATATACAACACAAAAATTCCATATCGCATGTCCATACAAAACTCCAATTTCATCTCATAATTTCATATCATGATTTCATATCGCATGGCCAAACGGGCCCTTTACGTGAATAAGACATATCTGGTCCAACTAAATAACATTTAAGGTGGAATCAAACTTTTAATTGAGGATAAATATTATAAATTTCAGATACTAGAGAAACATTTTTTTTTAACCATTTTTTCAAATATGAATAAATAAAGTAATCTTAGTGTAGGGCATACAATTTCACTAATATCAGAATTCTCGTTAGAAAGAGTTATAATCACAGAAAAGAAATAAAAGTGATTTTGATTCCAAAATATACGAGTTTACTTTTTTGAATGGAAACTCCAGTTTTTCTTTTCTTTTTTTCTCCTTTTTTTTGTTTTGACATTGAAAGAAATATTTAAAAAATGTAATTAATTTGAGTAATAAGTAAGAAAAATAGAAGTGGATAAGAAGTTATTGGAGTTACAAAAGAGGTATGATTTATCCATATACCTCCTCTAATGAATTATCCCTTTCGATGCTTCATAGAAACTTGATTAACTTAGAGACTGTTTGGATTGACTTTTAACCCTTTAACAGGGTAACAAGTAGTTGGAATGTCAAACATTGAAGTTTATTATAAAAACTCTCACTTAACATAAGTTATGCAAGTGAACATCTGTATTAATGTCAAAAAAAGAAAACTACATTATAAGTGTTAATCATGTATAACTAAATGTAGTAAGCCATAATTAGACATGTCCAAACTTCAGTCTAGTCTAGACAAGCACATTGAACATTTAACTGCAGCAGGAGCAGGAACCACAACAGTGTTAAGAAGTCCCACATCGGGATGGAAAATTATTCTCCTTATATGAACTTAGACAAACCTCCTCTCATGAGCTAGCTTTTGAGGTTGAGTTAGGCCCAGGTGTCATATCTTTACATGGTATCAGAGCTAGGTTCATCCCAAGTTGTTGTTCACCGATGTTGAGCCCCCAGGAACCACAACAAGAGCTAGCCATCGATTTTCGTCCTTACGAAAACACCATAACTGCACCATCATATTAACCTTGAGATCATTTCTCTGGTGCACTGACATCCAGTCATTCAACAACACATAACTAGAACTCGAATTCATTGACCACTTAGCCAAATGAATGTCACATACTTCAAGTGATGGTTCAATCAAATTGAACTTTATCTTTGACATTCTGTTGCAACTATCTCTTGTATCCAAAATCTCCTTCTCTTGTGCATTCAAGAACTCATCAGGATTAACAACTTGCTTCACTGGTATCGATAAACGCATATGTTTATCACTTAAATCAGTACTATAAAGTGTCTTCTCAATCACTAATGACACTTCAGATACTGGAACCCCTATTTCTTGAATCTTGTTCTTTAACTCCTCTGGCAGAACACCTTGTGAAACTCTGTTTCTAACCATTTTCTTGGTTTTTTCTTGAGTTTTCTCAATTGGCAAAGACTCAATATTTGGGATTATTGTAACCTCATAATCTTGAATTTGTTCAATTGAGTCTGTGGTGATCACACTCAAAGATTCAATCTTTGGGATTATTGGAACTATGTCACTAAATTCATTCTCTTTACGAGCTCTTTTACACTTGTTGATTTTCTTTTCCAGGAAGGCCGAGGTACATTTGTACCTCGGCCTTCTTTTTATTTTACTTCTCTTCCTACAAGGAATAAGGTAATATAAGTGTTCAATAGCATCAACACAAACCTCATTCTTTCTCTTTTCCTTCACTTGTTGAATCAACTCTTGCCTCTTTAATTCAGCTTCTTTCTCATTGATTTCCTCTATTGAAGAAGGAACACATTCATGTGTCCCATAACAAGAAGAATTTTTCATTTTTTTCGACGACGATTCACATTGATCATCATCAATACCATCAATGAACTCACAATAAGTATTATTTTCTTGAACCATGATTTTAATTCACAAGAAAACAACACAACTATAATTTTTTTGATATTAAAATGACAACACACGAAAAATATTCAAGAAGAGGTATAGTTATTATATAGTTATACTAAAGTTTTCCTAGTTATAACAAGAGGAGAAAATTTAGGAAAAATAATGTTACTTGTCTGTCAAGTCTTTGTGTTATTGAAGGTTTAGCAAAGATATTTTACAGCTAATTGGATTAACTTAAGTAAAAAAAGAAATTAAAGTTTAGTTAAATCAGTACTTGTGTTTCTTTTTTTTTACTTTCTTTATTTACTTAGGATTGCAATTTATGGTAATTTTTGTATAGTTTTCAAACATTTAAATTTAAAATTTAAAGTATGAAATTAATATGATTCAATTTAACTTCGAAGATTAGTTAGATTTATAAAATAAGCTCTTGTTTTATAAAATATTTTGAATTTGTAATCTCCAAATTTGTAGTATATATTTTCGGTGTACTTTATACAAAATCGCATCTTCTTTCCTTTTTTTTTAAAAAAAATTCTTCTCCTTTTTCTCTTACTTGGTGGGCATATTCACAACTTATTTTAAAGTATTTGATTTCAAATAGATCTCTTTTTTTTTCTCGTAGTACTCCTTACTCTACTGAGTAAAATATTAAGTGATTTCTTCTTATCTGTTCTAGTCTGAACAAAGTTATCTGACGTCAGTTGAAGTGTGGTAAAAAACAGGTAATAATGATCCAAATAGAGTGTATATCATATATAATATAAAATATAATAACATTTCTATTCCTCATTATTGGTAAATTCTCCCGATTCTTATATTAAAAGAAATATGTTATATTTTGATTAATTTTAAACTATATTACCCTTAAATATAAATTAATAAAACAAATTTAACAAAACATGTGTGACAATTAAATGATGAAACAACTAATAATTTTGATAAATATTAAATATATATTGCTCAAATATTCCAAGAATTAAAATCAAAATTGAAACTAGAAGTTTGTTATGATAATTAATACTAATAGTGGTTACTATTACATAAAACCAACTAAGCATCCACCAAAGATGGAGCTCCCCTCAAATTCTCTAATTTTTTTTAATCACTAAAAATCATATCTTTCTTCTCTATGGTGAATTCAAGAATAGATAAAAAATTCAACTGTCATAATTTTTGAGATTTTCAATTCTATGATTTTGTCATCAAGAATCAATACAATGGGTTGAAGATAGAATTAGAAACAAAAGTCCACAACAACATTTTTATGTGTTAGAATTGAACAATTCTTGGAGTATACATATTTGAAAATATATATGATTTTTTGGGAGTAGAATTTTTTTGAAATTGAAGAAAATGTGGCCACCACCACCAAATATGAATGGAGAAAGAATGCCACTACCAAATAAATTAATAGCAGTGTCAATAGACAAAGATAGAGGAAGCCAAATTGCTTTAAAATGGACTGTTGATCATCTATTAGCCAGAGGACAAACTGTTCTTTTGATTCATGTCAAACTAAAGCAATCTGCCAATGCATCTGGTCAATCCCAATCTACAAGTAATTCTTCTAATCTTTCACTTTTACATATTTGTTTGTTTGTGCATGTTTTTTTTTTTAATAACAGTGTATGTACGACCAGCTTGCTTGGACCTCGACTATCCCATGGAATACCTACTACCTCCTACTGACACAGGTACCGGGTGACTCTGGGATTTGTTTGTGCATCTTGAATGTTGTAGAATGACCACTTTCACAAATCAAAATAAGTGAAATGTGTATGTCTAGGCGGAGTTTTTTATTGAATACATGTTACCTCTCATCAGCATGGGTACCAGATAGTTATGGTATTTGTTTGTGCATGTTGAATGTTGTAGAATGACCACTTTTACAAATCAAAATAAGTGAAATGTGTATATCTAGGCGGAGTATTTCATTGAATACATGTTACCTCTCATCAACACAGATACCAGATAGTTATGGTATTTGTTTGTGCATGTTGATGTTGTAGAATAGCCACTTGTACAAATCAAAATGAAGATATTAAGGACTATTTATATTGAATACATGTTGCCTCCTATCAGAACGGGTACTAGATATATAGTTATGGGATTTGTCTGTGCCTGTTGATGTACTAGAATGACCACTTTTACAAATCAAAATAAGTGAAATGTGTATGTTTAGGCGGAGTATTTCATTGAATACATGTTATCTCTCATCAGCACGGATACCAGATAGTTACGATATTTGTTTGTGCATGTTGATATTGTAGAATGGCCACTTGTACAAATCAAAATGAAGATTAAGGACAATTTCATTGAATACATGTTGCCTCCCATCAGCACGGGTACTAGATATATAGTTATGGGATTTGTTTGTGCATGTTGATGTTGTAGAATGACCACTTTTACAAATAAAAATAAGTAGAATGTGTATATTATTAGGCAGAGTATTTCACTGAATACATGTTACCTCTCATCAGCACGGGTACTAGATAGTTATGGTATTTGTTTGTGCATGTTGATATTGTAGAATGACCACTAGTACAAATCAAAATGAAGATATTGAGTAAATTGTGTACATTTGGGATCCCATGATGTCTAGCATAAAAGAGCTAGGAATCAACTTTAAGTTGTGCTGGAAATGTTGTTGATGGTGGATAAGTTTTTGATGTTGTAGCTGAAAGATGCAAAACTTCAAGTGCGATGAACGATTTACATTTTTATCAAATCTATGCTAATTATTGTAAGCAAGCAAATTTGCAATGTCAAAACTAGCAAAACATGATTGCATACCGGATAACTCTGTCTGCTTAATGAGTTTGAACCCTGTTCTCTCTTGGTTTTCATCCCAATTCATCGACCAGTAGGCCACATCCATGGATACTTCCCATGTTGAAATCTTATTGGACATAATATAAAACTTTTTGTCTGTTTTGGTTGTGTTAGAGCTAGGAGTTCATGGCATTGGGTGGAGCAAAGTTGAGTTAAATGTTACATATAGTCGATCGCATGCCAGATAACTCTGTCCACCAAAACTTAGGCAAATGGAAAGAAATCACCTAATGTTTTTTGTTTGTCGGGATTTGAACCCTGGTTTCCCTTGGTTTTAATTACACTTCATCGACCAGCAGGCCACATCCATGGGTACTTCGCATGTATAGATCTTATTAGGCAAACATCAATCATTTTATGTTTGATTTCATTGTGTTAGAGCTGTATCTTACTTGACTAATCATATTAGTTTATCAAATGTTTAGCTAGTTATGTGTTTGTGCCTAAATGGTTGATACAAATCTGATTTTTGAGGGATTTTGCTACTTCATTATGTTGTTCTAATTAGTGTGAAATCACATAGTTGCAGAAATAACTGTGTACATTTTACATTTCAGAATCAAACCAGAATTCTGATGAAGGTGGATCGGGAAATATTGAATTGGATCCGCAGACAAAGGAACTGTTTCTTCCTTTCCGAGTATTTTGTACACGGAAAGATGTTAGTAACTCAAAACTTTTGATGAATTCCCCTATAAATATGTGAAAAGAATAACAAACACTTCATAAAATTTGTTAAGTCTTACTAATTATTTCCTTTCAGCTTTCGCGTTTCTAACTTTGATTCTACTAATGCTTAAAAAAACAGATACAATGTTGTGATGTTGTGCTAGACGACACGGATGTAGCCAGAGCAGTCATTGAATATGTGACTCGAACAGGAGTAGAGGTATTGATTGTTGGTGCTTCAACGAGAGGCGGTCTTCTGAGGTATGACTCTGTATACTGCAGATTTTCCTTACATTGCTTCATGTAGAACTTTAAAAATGACTTTTTAATGAGAAGTCATACTCTATCACGAATAGATATGTCTGTTCAATTTAAGACCCTCGAATGTATATGTTCGATATTAATGCATATGTATGCTACAAACTTGGCTTAGAATAGGTGAATCTTTCTGCATTGCAGATTTAAAGCCAAAGACATACCAGGAGGCATGTTAAAAGGGGCTCCTGATTTCTGTACTGTACATGTCATCTCCAAATCTGGAAAGATCTCATCTACACGTGCTGCTTCTCGCTCCGCACCTTTTGTCCATCCACTACGACACCAGTTAATGCAGCCTGCGAGCACCAAATTTGCTCCTTTTGATACTTCAACACCCTCTTCTACTAATTCAAGAAGTGAGCCAAATACTAGAAAAAACAAAGTCCTCCTATCAAGTTTTTGCTGCATCCTGTGGTTAATTCTATAACTACTTTGTGTAGGTTCATTTCCAGGAGGTCCGAAGCCTGTTTGTGATCCTCCGCCTTCTACACTTCAAAATGACACAATGAGCATCAAGTAAGTAAAATGTACCACAGTTTGATAACCGTAATCTGCTGCATACGCGATCAGAATGTCATAGTCAGTGATGCAAGTTCTTCCGAACATTTGGACATTTATGGTTTTGCATAGTTTTCGCGTCTGAAGGACTAAGTCGAATGTACTATTTTAAACAGGTCTCCATTCACTCATAGGAAAGGTCCTAATGGAAAGCCATATGAAATCTCTTTGCCAGATACCGACATATCATATGTCAGTTCTGGAAGGCCAAGCATTGACAACATTTATTCTTCATTATCTGATAGCTATGAAAGTGGTGGACCGACCCCTCCTCGGCTTTCAGGCTTTTCAGACTTTGATTCTCAAAGTTTCGACTCCACACAGTTTGGGCGGAAATCCGTGGACACCACTCCACCAGAGCTATCACTTACGTTATTGGACGGTGATAGACCATCAGTTTCACTAGGACCAGGAGTAAGCATTTGTAAATTGCTAGACCATTCATGGTCTGCAACATATGTTTTTGTCTGATTGAACATTCTTATTGATTGAATGGCTGTAAAAGAAAATTCATTTCTGCTGGCTTACAGGATGATATAGAAGCAGAAATGAAAAGGCTAAAGCAGGAGCTTAAGCAAACGATGGAAATGTATAGTTCGGCTTGCAAGGAAGCTCTTACAGCAAAACAAAAGGCACGATACAGGAAACTATTACTCCTCGCGCACTATTCATAATGATTCTACGAGTGTACTAACATGCTGTCCATTTGCAGGCAATGGAACTTCAACGCTGGAAAATGGAAGAAAAACGAAGACTAGAAGAAGCACGTTTAGCTGAGGAAGCTGCACTAGCACTTGCAGAGAGGGAAAAGGCAAAGTCCAGAGCAGCCATTGAGCATGCAGAAGCATCTCAGAGGCTTGCAGAACTAGAAGCTCAGAAGAGAATCAGCGCGGAAATGAAAGCTCTAAAAGAAGCAGAAGAGAAGAATAAGATACTAAATAAACTTTCAAACTCTGATGTCAGGTACAGGAAATATACAATCGAGGAGATCGAATCTGCAACAGACTACTTTACTCAAACTCGTAAAATTGGAGAAGGAGGCTATGGGCCAGTGTATAAGTGCTACCTGGATCATACACCTGTTGCAGTTAAGGTCCTCCGACCTGATGCAACTCATGGACGACAACAGTTTCAACAAGAGGTAATTCAGTGAAAGTTCCAAATGTAATGCATATATAAAGAAGGGCATCCCGGTGCACAAAGCATCCCTCATTACACAGGGCCTGGTCAAGGGCAGCATCCTAAGGGGTGTGATGCAGACAGTCTACCCTAATGCAAACATTAGTGTCTGCTTCCATGGCTCGAGCCCTTGACCTATAGGTTTCACAATGCATAGATATTAACTTGTTAAATTAGTATAGTACAATTCCTAATTTCGGAAACTCTTATCTTCCACTGCAGATTGAAGTTTTGAGCTGCATACGGCATCCTAACATGGTTCTTCTTCTAGGAGCCTGTCCCGAATACGGATGCTTAGTATATGAATTTATGTCTAACGGAAGCTTAGATGACCGTTTATTCCATCGAGGAAAGACACCACCACTCTCTTGGCAGCAGAGGTTTCGGATTGCTTCTGAAATAGCTACTGGTCTACTTTTCCTACACCAAAGCAAACCAGAACCACTAGTTCATCGTGATCTAAAGCCGGGCAACATTTTGCTTGATCGCAACTTTGTGAGTAAGATAAGTGACGTTGGCTTAGCCCGACTAGTCCCTCCATCAGTAGCAGACACGGTCACTCAATACAGAATGACATCAACTGCTGGAACGTTCTGCTATATCGATCCCTGAATATCAACAAACAGGCATGCTTGGTGTAAAATCTGATGTATACTCCCTAGGAATCATATTCTTGCAGATACTAACCGCGAGGTCACCAATGGGACTGACTCACTATGTTGAAAGAGCAATTGAGAAAGGAACGTTCAACGAAATGCTTGATCCAGCTATTCATGATTGGCCCCTCGATGAGGCTATGCGTCTTGCCAACTTATCATTACAATGCTCTGAGTTAAGACGAAAGGACAGACCGGATCTTGGCAAAGTTGTGTTGCCAGAGTTAGAAAGATTGAGAGCACTTGCTGAAGAAAATACATGTCCATCATTTATGTACAATCTAAATATCTCACCAAATCATAGCCAAGTTTCCCTCTCCCGGGTAAGTAAACTTGCATACATTACGAGTTTAACTTTTATACGCTATCAGATCACCTAAAAAAGATCGTTAACCTGTACAATAAGCTAAGTTACCTAAACATACTAATCGTGTAACCTTCTTTACACTGTCATTATATATAACGTTAAATCCATAAACTAAACTACGCTAGCTCTTTATTGACAACATTTTTTTGCTATGCTCTATGCAGGATAACTTAAGCTATCCGAATACAATGCCATCGAGCTACGAGAGCTCGAAAAGCCAGTAAAGTACAAGGATCTAATTGATGAGAATTTTGTTCTAAAGTTTTAGTTTTCTTGTAAGAAAAAAGGACTTGCATTATTCCTCTTTTTGGTCCTATTATTTGTTAAGTAACATTTTCTTCCTGGTACGGAGTCGCCTTCGTTAGGGAGTACTTTACCCCCAATGTGGGACTTCCCGACACGAATCCGAATTTAGTCGGGCTCCTATGTGGATACCGGTGAAAAAAAAAACATTTTCTTCCTCTTTTCCAAGATGTAAATGCTATTATATAGCCCCTATTTTTAGTTTGTACAGATTTGGTGTAAAGAGAAGAAGAATTTGTTTGTTAATTCAGTTATTATTATAATATTAACTTGAGATTACCGTAGATACACTAAAAATTTGCATGGTGACCTAAAATTAAATTGTGAAATAGAAAGTTAGAAACATATTTTTCTTTTGTTTGATATGTATCGAATCCTTAAAAAGCTACATATTTCTGGAGAATTCAATATGAATGTGACAACATTTTTAATACTTCTCTGTTTCTTTTCACCATATTAATCTCTCTCCATATTTATTGAGTAAGAATAAAGGCGAAAATCAATAATTAATTACTCTTTTCATTCCTTTTTATTTGTTACATTTTCCTTGCTAAAAGTCAAACTGCATGAACTCTGATCAACATTATAAAATGTATTTTTTTCATCATATTAATATAACCATGATTGCAACTTATAGTATTTTTTATATAGTTTTCGAATATCTAACTTTTAAATTTAAAATATTGAATTACTCTAATTCAATTTTGCTCAAAAAATTAATCAAATTGATTCTCATAAAGCGAAATATGACATTAAAAAAACGGAGGGAGTATAACTCAATTTTTCTAAAATGACAATTATTTTGAATCAGTTATCTTTAACAAGAATATTTTTTGTTTAGAATCCTGCAATTAAGTGAGAAATATGACAAAATCACAACAATTTTGCTGCAACTTTAATTATTCTATAATTTCTTTCTTTAAAATTTTAATTATTTAATTCCTCCCTTCACAATTGTCTAGGTTCAATGAATCTAGTATGTTGAACGATTCTCGAGTATTATTCCCTCCATTTCAAAGTACTTATCATCTTTATTTAGAATATTTATATCAAAATATTTGTCGTCCTTATTAAAAATATTTATCTCAATGTACTTATCATTTTAAAATTTCAATACAAAATTAACTACTTCCTCCGTTTACTTTTATTTGTTCATCTTGAATTTTGCACACCCTAAGAAATAATATACTGTTCGAAGGTCACGATCATTAGAGCAATCAACGGAGTGTTTCCTTCAGTAACGGGGAAAATTCCTTATTCTAAGAAAATCGTTTTGGTAAGAAAGCCTGTCCTAGAAGGAAGCCTGCCCGCAAGAACACAACACCATAATATTTTTTTATTTGATGTATGTTAGAGGACTATAGGTCTTGAAAAATAATTTTGGAATACATCATTAATAATGAAAGTAAAATAAGAAAATAATAATAATTTTTTTTTTATATGTCAAAAATCATAAGTAAAAGTGAAAAAATATTTTAAAATGAGAAAGTACATTTTTAAATGTAATTAAGATTAGCAAAATCTATATGTAGTTTAGTTGAAGCAAAATAATAAATTGGTGGTCCACTACTATGCACCACGCCTCAAATTCTGGTCATAAACATGAAAAAAATGAATTTACTCTATAAAACTGACTAGGTTCATTTGGAACTTTCCTTGCAAAAACTATTACTCTAGGAGGGGGGTGGATCTAGGACTCGGATATTTATTTGAATTCCTTCGTTATTTTTATATGTATATATATATTTTGAATTTTTTGAACATAAAAGTAGAAATTGACTTAATGATTTTATATTTATCTTGAGGTTCTTAATTCAAGCATTATACTTATTTTTGAACTTTTTTAGTGAAAAATCTGAATTCGTCACGTGACATGCACACATCTAAGATAATGCACATATATATATCAACAATATATGTTTCTATAAGTTTGGAGAATCTAACTAAAATAGTGTAATATATATATCATTAATATACGTTCCTACAAGTTTGAAGAATATAAGAATCTAACTAAAATAGTGTAAAAATCAACGTATTGTTTTGACTTGATGTGTAGCTTGTTTGGTCAAGCCATTAAAATTATTTTAGAAGGCATATGAGCATATGATATTTGAAAAGAAATTAAAGTAGTATTTGAATTAGATAAACAAATTAAAATAAAGAAAATACTTTGATGAGTCACGATCAGCTTTTGAAATTTAAAAGTTCTTTTTGGAAGTTTAGAGTGAAAAATTGGGACGATTATAACCAAACATATTTTTGAAAAAAGTAGAACTAAAAAAAGAAGACGCAAGTAGACCAAATGAACCCGTAATTAGGGGTGTCAAAATCAAACTCAATTCATTCAATCCGCTCAACCCGTTTAAGTTTGGTCGGGCTATTGATCCGCACATTCATTAGCTCAATTCATTTAAATCCAACTCATTTCAATCCATTAAAAATTGGGTTGATATATAACCTGAATTGGCTCATGAGAAATCTTGTCAAAATATTTTTAATTTTTTTTTTCAATTTGATAAGTTATATGTAGCCACAATAAAGAATTTTTTTTATTAAGTACTAAAATAGTTTAAAAGAACAAATAAAGCAATTAAGGTTAGTAAAAATTGGATTGGATTGGATCTTGACCCGTTATATAAACCCATTACCTAACCCATTTTGACCAAGCAGTTTTGACCCAAGAAAATTTGTATTGAATTGGGTCTTGACCCGATTATTATTTTAACTCATTATGATATGTCCAAATTTAACTCAACCCATCCAATTATCATCCATACCCGTAATGTATTTTATCAAAATACTTGGCGATAGTAGTCTAGTATATATGCTTAAACTATTGGATATGTGAAATAATTTGATAAATATGAACTTTTGATATGGATAATTTTGTTCTGAAAAATTCAAACGCACTTAATTTGTACATCAAATAAAAACTTGATCGAACACCTTTATCCTCTAAAATAAGTGTTTTTTGAAAATATTTTCTTGAAAAATAAGTTGGTTTCTAACTTATTTTCTCATGTTTGATTAGTGAGTGAAAAATATTTTCTAGTGTATGATTGGTGAATAAAGAACATTTTTCAGAAAATATTTTTTACTTTTGGCTAGAGAATAGAAAATACTTTTTAGAAAAATAATTTCTGACCTGAAAATCAATCCGATAACTAATTGAGCACCTGACCCCAACCCTTGATCCAAAACCTGATCCCCTACTCTCGACGTGGAACCCGACATTCAAACTGAGACCTATCCTCAATCCTAACTCGAATTAGGGCACAATCCCAAGACCCCAATCCAGGACCTAATCCCGACTCCCGATCGAGACCAAACATTCAAATTGGAATACAATCCTGACATATGAACCTGAACACGATCCTGATGACTAAGCTGAACTTTAACCTCGACACTAGATTCTTGACCCGAGACCCGACAAAGGAACTGGACCTGACCATGACCCTGAACTTGACGCCAACACCTAGCCCCGATGATTGATCTAAAGCCCTATACCGACACCTAACTCAGGATTCAACACCGATTGAAGATTCGACTTCCAAATCAAAAGCTAATCTCGACTCTCAACTCGGGATTCAATTTCAAAACCTGAAACCGAACTCTGACACTTGACTCAAAACCCGACATTCGACTTCGACACACGAAGCAAGACCCGATACCAAAATCGAAACTTAATTTTTGATCTAGGATCCAAATCCAACATCTGACTCGAGATCCAACTTTTGAACCAGGATCTAACCCAGCGAGACTCGACCCCAACTCAAGATTTGACCCCGACTCAAGATCCGACCTAGACTTAGGATCCAAGACCCAACCTTGACTCCTGACCCCAACATCCAACTCAAGATCCAACTTTTGAAGTGGAATCCATCCCCGATACCTGAACCGAGATTTGACCTTGACTCGAGACCCAACCCTGACATGGGACTCGATCCCGCTCCAAGGACGGACCCCGAACAAAACATCCCACTCGAAATCCAACTTTTGGATCTGTATCCGACCCTGACACTCGATCCGAGACCCGAGACCTGACCTATCTCATTTTTATAATGATTAATTCGATGTGGTCCTGTCGTTATTTTAATATTTTTAAAATTATTTAACAATCATATTTTATTCTTTATCCTACCTTTTATAATAGCTCTACCTCATATCCTATATTTCTTATAGGTTTAACATTCAAATTGTTGATGGGTGACATTTTCAAAGTTTACACTCTTGAAAAAAAATGAATCATAAAAATAAAATAGGAAAATATGAACTAATTCTATTTTCAAAGTTTACACTCTTAAAAATAGAATTAATCATAAAAATAAAATAGAAAAGTATTAATCAATTCTATTTTCAAGGTTAACACTATTGAAAAAAGAATTAACCATAAGAATAGAATAGGAAAATGCTAATTAATTCGGTTTTCAAAGTTTACACTCTTGAAAAAAAATTAATCATAAGAAAAAAACAGAAAAGTATTACTCTTTCCGTTCTATTTTATGTGACATCTTTTGATTTGACATGATATTTAAGAAAAAAAAGATTTTTGAAACTTGTGGACTATGGTCCAAAATAATTGTTACAACTTACATATTTGTGTGGTTATAAATTATTTCTTTAAGAATAAAATTAAAATCTTAAAATAAAATTATTTCTAATTATAATAAGATAATATTTTTTTGTGATTAAAAAACTAAGACTACTTTCAAAGTTAACATTCTTGAAAAAAAAATCTATCACAAGAATAAAATAAGAAAATATGAATTAATTCTATTTTCAGTAACGTGGACAACTAATATGAAACGAATACCGTTAAACATCCCACCTCCACCTCCTAACCCTATTAAAGATGAAAAATGGACAAATGCATTGATGTTGATGGACCAGGCATCCACATGGTGTCTAGGTACAAAAAGAATAGTATCCCTTTCTTTCTGCTTCACCTATAAATATACTTTCTTTATTCTTGTTTCCACCTCCATTTCAGTAAACCCATTATAGAGAAGAGAGAAAATTCAAAAAGAAACAAACATCTTTGTTTCTCTCTCTGTTTTTTTCTCTCTTCTCTAGGGTTTCTCTTTTTCCTCATATTCATCCTTTTTCAGAAAAAAAAATCTGAGCTGAGTAGAAAGATATTGCCTTTTGATCCATTTGAAGCTTATATTGGTAAGTCTTTGCTTTATCTCCATTTTATTGAGAAAAAAAATTTGGGTGTGGGGGTAGGGGAAGGGGAATACAAGATGGGGAATGAAACTTCGAACTCACCTTCAAGGTCAATCAATCGAGCTACTAAGATTTTTTCGATTTTTTCTTTTGTGGGTATGTATCTTTTTTGTTTTTTCTTCATGGGGTTTCTCGATTTTCCCTAATTTTGCTGATTTGTTAGCAATTTGTTATCGTTTTCGAAGTTTCTTGGTTTCCTTTCCTGATTTTTAGCTCATAGTTTTGTTTCTGGAGGTTTATTTTACTTCAAATTAGGGTTTTGTGGATGAACAGTGAGGTTAATGTCATTCTGACAAGTAAAATGTGCAAAAATGTTATCTTTTTGTAATGTTTGAACATTGTGCTTAATTATTTGTATATTGTGCTCTAGAGCTTGTACAATACGTTTTGTTGCTTAGACTCTCCAAAAATGCAGCTGCAACTGTGTGGGATCCTCTAAAACTGCTCTAGTTTTGGAGGATCCGACACACACCAGTGACATTTTTGAAGGGTCCGAGCAACATATGTTATGGCTATAAAACATTTTTAATTTGGGAATACAATTTGTGCTTTTGGGTTTGGCTTTGGAAGAGTTTGTTTAGTAGAATATATATTTTGGCTGTTACTTTTATGGAAAATAATAACTAATAGTATTTGTTTTAGGAAATAAAGTAGCTATTTTCTTTTAGATTTTATAACAAAAAGGTCCCTTTAACCTTTTTGGTGCATTATAATGAGACAAATAGAATAGATCCAAATACAGTTGTATTTTGTTAATGTATTTTGTTCTTCTCTGAAGTGATGTTTCTATCTCTAGTGGGGACAAAAGCAAAATTTGGGGTAAAAGTTGTTTCCCAAAGCAACTTTTTTTGCTTTTATAGTTGTTCTTGAGAGAAAAAAAGAGTATATTTTTTGTGTATCTAAAATTGAATAATCCATTTTATGGTTAATAATGCAGTTCTCAGCTTAAGGAAGCTTTTACAATCATGGTCTTCTGGATTTTTGGCTATGGCTCCTTGGTATGGAATCCAGGTTTTGAATATGATGAGAAAATGATTGGTTACATCAAGGATTACAAGCGTGTGTTTGATCTTGGTATGTTGCACTTACACCGAGGCTTGTCATTGCTTCAAGTTTTGATATTTGTTTGTAGAATTTTTAATTTGATGTTAATTGTGTTTATGTGAATGCATCAGCTTGCATTGATCACAGAGGTACACCAGAACACCCTGCAAGAACTTGCACATTGGAAGAAAGCGAAGGAGCTATTTGCGTAAGTGGATGTTAGCTTGTTACTTTCTTTACCTGCAGAGTATAATCTATTCTACATGAGAATGTCTTTGAACAGAAATGTTGCATTTATTTCTTTGTCTCTTTAATGTTCTAGAAACCTATCATAAATTGTATAGCATAGTCTCTTCGACAAACCAATAACGATGCAACACGCTTTTATGTTGCATCCCCTTGTAGTGAGAAAAAATAGCTCCGAGTATAATTGCTACACTCTCTTTCAGCGATTAAGACTATGCTTATGGTTAATGTTGTACCGAGGGTCTTTTGGAAACAACCTCTCTGCCTTCTCAAAGGTAGGGGTAAGGTTTGCGTACCCTCTACCCTCCTTGGACCTCACCTGTGGGATTACACTGTTGTTTTTTTGGTTAATGTTGTAATATGTTGCTATTGAATTCTTCTTGTTTTTTTCAATCTCTCGCGGAATGTTCTTGCCATTTCTTGCGTCAATTTACTGATATGTGCATTTTCTTTCAGTGGGGTGCTGTTTATTGTGTGCGAGGAGGGCCTGAAAAGGAAAAGAAGGCAATGGAGGTATGTGAATTATTCTTTAATGATCTCTCGTAATGTTCATGGTTGTTCCATTCCCATCTCCAGGCCTCTGGCTTCAATTAGTCTACACATCCTCTCATAGCACTTGCACGTCTAGACTCTGATGTTGAATCTTTAATCTTTACTTTACAGTATCTTGAAAGAAGAGAGTGTGAGTACGACAGCAAGACCTTAGTAGACTTCTACACGGTAAGTCAATAACTTATTTGAGTCTTTGCATCTCTTTATGGAATGGAACAACACAAGTTATCAAGGAGAGTTAATGAACTGGTTAAGAGAAAAACAAGTTCCTTTCCTCATGTTTTCGTAATTACTCTTTCAGGATGAAGACTCTGCTCAGCCAGCTTTAACGGGAGTAATAGTGTAAGTTCTTTAGCCACTTTCATACTTTCTCTTCCGCAACCTGCTTAAATGCAAGAACTTCATGTAGTTGGTTAATGTGGAGAAAAAAACATTGAGTTGATTGTTCCAATTTCTCATTTCAGGTTTACATCCACTCCTGACAAAGTGAATAATAAGTACTATCTAGGGCCTGCCCCGTTGGAAGAGATGGCCTGGTAAAGACTTGGTTCCCTTATTTTCAGCTCCATTAGTAGTCTTTTGTCGTGGAAATGATCTCTTATGACCTTTTCAGATCTCTTATGTGTAAAAATGAAGATCGATCTCCCGTCTTTTTGTCTGAGATACATCACTTAAGCAACTAAATTTGATATCCCTTTTGCAGGCAAATTGCGACTGCTCATGGTCCCTGTGGAAACAACAGAGAATACATATTCAAAATGGAGAAGGCTCTGTACGATATCGATCATGAAGATGATTACATCATAGAGCTTGCAAATGAAGTGCGGAAAGTTCTTGAAATCGTAGGTGCTGGGATTCAGAAGGAGAAGGAGTTACTTGGTTCTTCACACATCCCACTCAAAACCCAAACTTCACCTGTGAAAATCTTTTCCTTACCAGAAGCTGCTGCAGTTGCTGTCGCCGCCGACTCATGAAGAAGAAAACTAACTGGAAGAGAATGAATATTATGACTAATGAGGAATATGTAGTAGTTCAATGTGAGGATTGTAGTAGTGTTCTAATAAGTTAATGTCTTACTGTGACCAGATTAATGTAGTGAAATTGCTTATGAATCTTTATTCCAAAACTTTTAACATGTTTAATCTTTTATTTCTTGTTAGAAGGCCTTTTGTCTCTTGAATTAGTAAAACTAAGAGGCTGGAATTTGGCCAGAGAATTAGTTTGACATTCTAACTGCATGATATTAGTCGAGTCAGGAATTTCACTAAGAATATTTAAAATAGATTAGAATAACTCGTTGTATCTTAATTTACGTGACGCAACTTGCTAATTTCTCTAAGAATGTTAAAAATAGCTTCTCACCTAGAAGAACAATTTGTATCTTAATTTATGTGATACATTTTTGGTTAGTTTCTCTACAAAACAAGAATTTTGTTACATATTTAACTTTAAACTTCCAAATTTTGGAGATACTTCCTTTGTTCATTTTTATATTTTTAGTATAATAAAATTAGTTTCTTTTAATTGTTATTTTTAGCAAATTCAGAGAAATTTAATAATTTTTGCCATTTTTATCTTTGTTATTAGTTGACTTTTTTTCAAATTTATTGAAGTATTGAAAGTTAAAACTTAACATTTTTTATACCCAAAAAAAAAACCTTGATATTTTAAAATATATTGTTAATAAGGATAATTTAGTAGAATAAATAATTACTTAATTTTGTATTTTATTTATGATAATATAAATTAATATGTAGTTAACAAGTAAAAGTTAATAAATAAATCAATTTATAATCACATAATATTTGATAATTTTATAAAAAAAGATATTACATGGATTAGGACCATTCTAAAGTGACATTTCAATTTGTTTTCTATTTTATTTTTTCCCGTATCCACATTGGAGCCTCGATTAAATCTGAATTAGGACTCATTTAGGAATGACGTTTCCAACATACCTCTAATTAGAGGTAAAACAGTTCCACTAGTGCACCACAAATCAGGTTCGGTAACATTTCAAAAAATTTAGTTCACCTTAGAACAATTGTTTCCTCTTTTTTTCCTCTAAAATGGAGCTCTGTTCTATAGCAATTGATGATTGTAATGATCTCTCTTCATCACTCTCAATCAGGTACGCTTCAATAGCCCCCCCACCCCCTAGTTGTTCCCTTATTCCAAGAATTTAAACTGCAAACTTGGCAATTGAAAAAAAAAACATGAACTTCACTTGTAGTTTGCTGAATTATTCAGTATTTTGTTTGTGCATATATTACATTGACATGAAATTGCTATGAAGATAAGTTCTTTTTAATAATCGTGATGTCCGGACGAACTAGTATTATTCTTCTAGTTTGTTAGTCTTAGGCTTCTGTTGTTTCTTTTGCTTTGGTTTATCTTTTTATCATGTTGTTGTTTGTGCTGCCTTTTCATCTTTCCTTGAGCTCGAGGGTCTTCGGTAACAATCTCCCTATCTCCACAAGGTAGGGGTAAGGTCTGCGTACACACTATCCTTTGCAGACCCCACTTCTGGGATTACACCGGGTTTGTGTTGTTGTTGTTGTTGTTGGGGTGGTGGTGGTGGTGGAGTGTTTTAGATTAAAAGAAGAATATCTAAATCAAGTAATAGGTGAAGTGAGGACAATAATAAGATTGAGATATTATCCATTACGAAGTATACCCTTTACACTATTCACTGGAAACTGGAGTTAGGCATCTAGTGGTGTTCCTCAATTTATATCTGGTTAAACGCTTCCATTAGAAGCATCAGAGTGCTTTAAAAGAGCAACAAAACTTCGATTGAATGCACTCTAACTGAATAATAGCTATGATTAAGCAAAGAATGAAAGGCTTACTTGAAGGAGCTTCACTTGCCCCCAAGGATCGATGTGGCCTAGTGGTCAATGAAGTGGTTGAGAATCCTGAAGTCTCAGGTTCAAAAGTCAGCGGAGACAAAAAACAGTAGGTGATTCTTCCTATCTGTCCTAGCCTTGGTTGACAGAGTTACTTGGTACCTATTGCTGGTGGGAGATACGGGGTATCCCGTGAAATTAGTTGAGGTGCGCGAAAGCTGGTCCGGACACCACGGTCATTAATAAAAAGAAAGGAGCTTCAATCCCCTAAACCAACAAAATTCTGGAGTTTAAAGGAGAAGTATTTACTAACTTTATTCATGTTTCCTCATGGTTGCTTGATGTAAAATGAGCTTTTTAACCAATTCACTCTTTAAGCACGAGGGAAAAAGAACCCTTCGGGGTGGCCCAGTGGTTTGGGCTTGAGACTTTCATGTTAGAGGTCTCAAGTTCAAAATCCCTTGCCAGCGAAAGCAAGGGGCTTGCCTTCTAGGTCGAGCTCGTCGCACCAGGCTTGCCTAGTGCAGGTTACCTATCCTGTGTAGTTTGCGAGCTATTGCATAGGAGCGGGGGTTTTACCCTGTGCGCACCCAAAGGGTAGCGGTTGCGGGTTTCCCTTGTCATCAAAAAAAAAAAAACACTAGGGAAAAAGAAAACGTCTTATCGGAATGGCATTACTTGCCTTTCAAAACAATACATGAGACTTAACTACATCAAGATGTTGTATATGCATAAGATATCAGCGCAATTCTGTCCAACACCCCTATAAAGAGGGTTAGTTCTTATCAGTTATAAAACTGTGATAAATCAGAGTGGAAAAAATAATCAAGTGATATTGATTTCAGTTGATGTAACTGCTAACAAATCCTAATATGCTGTCAATCCAGTGAAATGCAATGCTTGCTTCAGGCATTCATTATTGAAGAGTTCCATCTTGACTGAAGTCGTAGGATATGCTTTGGCCTTGTATCGTTCACTCTAGGGTTGGAGAAAAAAGGGAGGGGAGGGAATCTTCAATGTCAAATCAGTTTTAGGGGGGAGGAAATGTGTACTATTGATAAAACATTTCCGAAACAACATGAGTCATGATAACCCGGAGGGTGAGGGTGTTAACTAGTTGTACATTGCCACTTGCCAGTCTTCCCGTTTAAGTTTCTGAGTTTTATTTGAACTTCTTTTGTCAGGTGAGATGTCGGCTTACGAAAACGTTGTTGCTGGGAAGTTAAGATTAAAGGGCAAACCTCTAGATGTGAAATCTAGCGGGATAAAAAAGAAAAAGAAGCACAAGCATCTCTATGATCTCGTGACTCAAGTGACAGGTAATAGCCAACATAAAAAGTTTGAAGCATCATTCTTTTGCTCATTGGAGATGATCATATCTTGTTCTCTCTGTTGTCATACCTAATTGAGAATTGATTGCTTCATTTTACCTACTTACGGGTGGTGCTTTTTGTTCGTTTCTAGTTATCTTAAGTTTGTCTAAACGGTATTCTAAGAGCAGGCTAGGCGTGAGCATTTTTTAAGATAGTAGTTGGTTTAACATTCAACTGCACTTCTTATTTCTAGCCGCGGTATATATGTAGACTGTCATGGTATTCAACCTACTTCATGAGCAAAATTATGTTATGCGCTTTAACAACCTATGCTGACCTTTAGAATAAAAATCTTAACGACCTATACTGAATAGTCAATTCTGTGTGGTTATGACTTATGTGAGAAGAACACGTGGTAGAGTTTTACTGCAGCGGATCAATGTTGTTGTATTTCATCACGTTTTCTGCGCTCATCCTTGTAAAAGTTAAATACCTCGTTTACAAAGTTCACTTTATCATATGCATCTCCATTGTCAATCTCATACTTTGTAGCATCAATATAAGTTTCACAACCTTGTTATTTAAAGTCTGGTGGCTTTCAGCAAAGGGAACTGCCATAGCATAAGACGCATAATTTTATCTGAGATCAGCAGCTATTTCTTATTGTTTCAGCAAAGATGATACAAAGAATATGAAGAAAAAGCAAAGAAAATCAATCTGTATCGGATACCATCTACATTATAGAATAACATCAATGTGATCTGAAGTTATTCTGCCCTTCTGAGCTGGTGCATTACTCTTTCTTTTTCTCTAGCTTGCTTGTAGTTCCTCTTTATAATACATAAACATCTGCAATTTGTTAATGGCTAAATACATCGATGTCCTTAACTTTGACTCAACCAACAACTAAACATCCCAACTTTGAAAATGCATATTTCAAATGCACAATTTGAGAATGCACATCCGAAAAAGTGTTTATGAGCCAACTTAAACAAAGTTAAGGTGTCTAAACGTGCATTTTCAATGTTGGGGTGTTTAGTTGCCAGTTGAGGCCAAATTAAGGTGTCATCTATGCATTATGCACTTGTTTATTGACCTAAATCTTCTGGCATATGATATGTTATGATAAATGTTTAGGTGATCTCATGGTTCATAGTTGTGGAAGAGCAGTCATCACTATTGAATAGATCTTCAAGATGGGAAACATTGACTGCATTTAGTGTTCATATTTAGCTAAAATGCAATACTTGTCCATCCATCGCCTTTTGAGCCCCAATATATATTTGTTCAAGACTTCAAGATTGTAATGCTTGCCCAGATCTGGCTGTATTTGACTGTTTATATATAATGATAATTTGCGAACTAAGTTTAGAAAAGATAGTGGTATATGAATCGCATTCAATTATATCTTCTTTAGTGTTCATTACTACAATATCTAACTCATCCATGTTTGGATGTTATGTCCATTCAACTTGGCTCTAACTTTTGTATGCTGAATGTAAAACCTGTTTGTGGATTGCAGGTTGAAACAACACGTTGATAACAAACCATCGTGTGGATGATATAGATGATAGTTATCTTGACAGTGGGAGGAAGGAACAAGCAACCAAGAATGATGATCATCTAACAGCAGCAGAGAGAAAATACCTCGAGCAGTGGGAGAAACTTAACATCAAACGACTGGCAAAAGAAGCCACGAAATCCCACCGTGATAGAATTCAAGAATTTAATCAGTACCTGGCTGATATTACTGAGCATTATGACATTCCTAAAGTTGGTCCTGGTTAAGATGAACCAGCATTTGGTAATTCCATTTTTTCTGTCATTTTCTGCATGCTATGGATTGTTTGAGTCTTGAATTCAACTTGATTTGCACTTAAGCTGTAAACTGCTACTTGTGTCTTGGGCTCAACTTCTCGATAATTTCGAATGAATGATACATTTTACTTTCTAGGAATGAGTAGTTTTCTTAAAGTGTGCCCCAAGCTAAAAACACCACTTATTTAGAATTTTAGAATTTGGGACCGGAATTCTTCGTTTCAAGTTATAAATTGTTCTTGTTTTAGTTCTTTTATCAAAATAAAATTGTATAACACAAAAATTCTACATGGAACTCACAAATAACAAACAATAGTTATTACAACAATAACACCGTATCCAGAATGTATGCAAATCTTATCACGAGTCAGTTTCACAAACAATAGCTATTGAACACTAAATAATTTGTTTTGCTGAGGTAAAAAGAAGTGGGGAAAAATACAACTTCACTTCATTCCTCAATACAGAGATACAACGATCATATCACTTCTTTTTGAGTTTGGTAAATTTGATTCCAAAGGCTGGAAGTTGGTGACAGTTTTACATTACATATCCAGGATAATGCGATGAGTTGTTCTCTTTGAACAATGCTCCACATTTGTTTTCATTTTCTACGATATAATTGTATATAGGATTGGTTGTTTACTGTAAGAATAAACTCGAAAGACTAGCATTTCAAGGTTTGCGTCTTTGAAACACAAACAAGGAACCTCTTGAGCCTTTTCCCAGCCTGATCTTCTCATCAATGTATGTGATTTCTAGTTTAACTTCACTCTCACCACCATACTGAAAATCTAACCCTCCTACCTTGAGTTCAGGTGGCTCGAACACAACTTGGATCCATTTTTCATCTAGAACATTCAATTTTCCTGCATCACAAAGCTGGTGGTTAGAATAATCCCAGACTAGAATGGTAAAAGAACTGGGCACCACATCATGAACTAGTCTAGACCTTGAATTGAGGTATCAAGTTTTGTCTTGGGCATGAAAGAACATATTAAATGCTCGCTCGTACATCAGGACAATGATACTAAAATCTAAGAAATGATTGTATGAGCAAGTTATTCATCAGTGCTTGGCTGCCTAGCACAGAAGGTGTTCATGAGACGAAGTGTAAGTGAATTGCATATATCAGATATAATCCTGTCTGTTTCTTTACATTTCAACTTTTTTTAAAGTTCCATGCAAATTTAGCTAAGAATGGGACATAATAGAAGCAAAAATTCACATAGGAGATACCAAACTAGTAGGCATTAAGGCTTAGTTGTTGTGTAATTCACTGATCTCAAAGCTTTCAAAAACATCCTTATAAGGGTTTAGGATTTAACAGATTGTGAACTAAAGACGGATAACTTAGAAACCAGAAACTGTAAATGTGTATAGACAAAACGAACCGAATTACAGTCAGATGTCTGTATATTATTCTTGTAGAACATGCAAATTACAAGCAGTGACATGCTAACGGAGTGTTTCCCTTGTTATGTTTGGCATTTGATGCAGCAAATTCACTCTTACCATATAAACACACAGACAATTCTACTCCTCTATAAAACGATAAAAGAATGTGTAAGAAGAGATAAATGTGGAAATAGGACATGTTTGCCTCTGCTTTCGTACCTTTTAAGGAAACCTCACCATCAAGGAAACCAAAGAGCGAAAAGGACACTCTGTTCCTTACAATGTCAGGGGCTTCAACAACCTGAATCATTTCGCTTGTTTTGAAGAAAAGGCGACCAAATGCACTCCGATAGCCACCCCCAGGTGAAGTGGGATTTGAACAGTACACTACATCCCATTCTGCAAGGAATTCATTATTAATTGCAGTTTAGGAGCTTCTGATTTGCTAAAAGACATGGTTAACATAACTATCACATTCATGCACAAAAATGCTAGAATTAAACTTGAGTAACTATTGCTGTTCAAGATAACTAGAGAAATAATTAACATCTTTCGTCATTGGCACATCTTACAGTTTTATGCAAACGCACATGCTCACATACACACACAGAGACTCATATTACAAATAACTACATGATAATCACACAACGGGTGTTAACTTTTTAAAGACGTTATTTTACTTATCATCCAAAACATTTGATGCTATGTGCAAATAGGCAATGTGAGCATCCAACTTCCTGGACAGGTTCTAGATTGTCTATGTTTCAAGCTACCTCACGTATAAGTTATAACTACAGAGGTAATTCCCTATTTTGGTGCATTTTGTTCTATGATACACGGATTCATACTTTCTTAGACAGTATTTCATCAGCGATCATGTTTGCAGACTTGTGAAGTGGAAAGTCCAGAATATATGCAGAGTATGTTAATTTGCATGTGTTCTAAACAAGAAGAAGTTGGCAGGAATTTCTTCAGAAGACTGGCGCTCTCAATGCCTTACTAGAAATAGGCACAATATAGGAGAAAATAGCTACGCCAGACATATGAGGATAAATAATTTCTGATAACTAATATATCAAATGTGGAGATATTAATCTGAAAGGGGGCATAGAAAGTTTAATGGAACTCTGTTTCTTCTAACAAATAACATTAATGTTTACCTCCGAATATAAGAGGGCATTTCACAGGTTCATCCACGCAAAAACGTTGCAATTCTTGAGCCACTTCTGCTACACTTTTGTGCTCATCTCTCGTCAGCAGAACCCCTCGATCTGTTTGCATAACCTGGGTTTAAGTGATGATGCTCAGTTGATGTTATTAAAACTTCCAAAACAAAAGTACTCAGAATGCAATTATAATGTAAGAAACACATGCAATTAAAATATAACCAAATTGGCTAACTAATACAATATAAGGCATTTCCCATGTGGTTGGGTAGGTAAGATCTGCTGTGCTTCTTTAACCTCGAGATGTTAGTTTCACTACTTTATGAAGCAGCAAAATTCAGTTAGTCTCTTAATCAAGATTTCTCCTGATCTTTTGGCAAGCATTTACAATCTACAAGGAAGCACTTGCCTATTTTTTCTCAAACAAGGGCCCAAAACTCTACGACTGGTGTTCATCTGGATGAGCCTAGAGAATGCACACAGAGAAATTTTATTGTGCTTCTTTTTCCTTTTGGGTTCTTTCTGAAGTACAGAGGTATCTGTTTTTCACCCAAGTGTGCAGCAAATTGCCATGATAGGCCAGGGTTGTGCTGAATTTTGGCATACTTTGCTACCTTAATTTGAAGAAGCTCTGTGTAAGTGGTTAACAACCACAAGAGGAAAGGTAAACCGAAAGGCACTAACGGATGATTATGGAGACGCTTCATTAAGTAACAGTTTGGAATAGCAACAATCAATAGTAGTTAAGATGCCAAAGAAAGTTAAGATGGTGAACATCAGGTTTTTGGTTGCGTAACACAAAGAACCAGACAAGAGGGAGTTGCTCAGATGGTAAGGACCATCCACCCCCTATGAAAAGGTTGTGGGTTCGAGTCACTAAGTGAGCAAAAAGGCGGAAGCTCCTATGGAGAGGTAAAAAAAAAAAGGAACACTTTTTATATATATAAATGTGGTGTCTAGGCCATTTGCACACACCTCGACAAATTCCACCATACTCACTACCTCCCACTAGCATAGGTATTGGGTAACTCTGTCCAACCAAGGTTTGGACAAATAGGAAGAAACGTAATTTTGACTCCAATGAGTTTTGAACCTGAGACCACCCGAGACCTTGTAGTTCTCAATGCACTTTATTGACTACTAGGTCACACGCAATGTACAGAAATAGTTACTATCAGTTTATCACTGTTGATAGTTTGGACTCAGTGCGTAAATCCAACATACAAGCTGTTTGAATCGCTAAAATAAGGTTATTTATTAGTTGTAGACTAAAAAAAGCAACTAATCTTACTGATCTATCTTCAAAGGAACTCTAATATTCACCATAATTTCATCAATTTTCCCTTTTTTTTCTTCTGAAAAAGCGTCAGCAAATAAAGTCCAGTAGCTGTACCTTAGAAAGAATGGTACCGACAAGGTCATCCGGTTTAGTAACCGGCGCCGGAGATGCAGATACAGAAGCATAGATTGGGGAAAATGTTTTCGATATCCGGCGACAGTAAGAGCGGTTTTGAGGGAAGTTAAGAGCTAGATGGGAACTCGATTGAGATGCTGAAGAGGATCTCCGGCGAGAATTTCCGATGAGAGCTGTGGCGGTAGTGCCGGTGCCGGCGACGACGTAAGTGGCCATGGTGATTTTGGCATTTCGAAGAAGAACGATGGAGAATTTGTTTTTGTTTAGATGATTATTCTGAGCCAAACACGTGGATTTTGCACAATCGGAAGTGGGACCAGTTGGATATGGTTGTAGCCAATGAGAGATTGCCACGTAAAATGAAAATCCAAAGAAAATTTTGCTGGGCACTAGTTAGATTTTGTTAACAAAATTAAGAAATATTTATGGCGTAAAATAAGTCATAAATATTTAGAATGGGAGATTTTAGTCCCTCGTCAAAATGGGATCATAAGAACTACTTGTGGCTCTATAAATTGATCTTTCAAAATCCTAGCTAGTAATTAATTATATGATTGCTAAGTGTATTTATATTGATTTGATTCATAAAAATGAAATAATATCTTTGTTATGGTAACAAGGAAAAGTATAGCAACACTCAAATCTCCTCCCATGTAAGTTTATTTTTATTTTAACTATATAATAAGTATAAGTTCATTGGACGACTAAGGATAGTATTATCAATTTTAAAAAAATAATAAATTCGTCTTCAATTAATTCTACGTGTTATTTGCGTTATTAATCAAATATGAACCCTTATTTGTTGCAAGAGATGAGAGAATGAGATAGTAAATAATTCCTAGCTCGATCTTTTAAAACACAAAACTTATAATATTTTTACCTTTCCAATCTAAAGTTATAACGCAAGGAAGTTGAAGTATGTACTTTATTCTATTTAAAATATATATCAAATATCATAATATCAACTTCATTATATAATATTTTCAATTTCGATATGATAACTCTATATAGTCAGACAATTTATAAATTTTTGGGAGTTCGATTAATTTGGATTCACGTAACATTGAGCCTAAAGTGTAATTGATTGTTCCTATTTGATTGAAAGTTGGGAATTTGTTAATTGTTAAGTGGCTATCAAAACTTCAAAAGCAAATCAAAAGCCACACACTAAAGAATCTTGAAAATCCGATCAGTCTTACGAGCAAGGGCATTGATTTGGTTGTTTTCCGGCAGGATTTCAGCGGCAATCAATTGGTTCTTCTCCAAGGTAAGAAAGTTTTTTGCTAGCTAAGTAGTTGAGATCCTTATTGTCGCCCAACTGTTTGATAAAATGTCTCTGTGAAAGTTGCTGCAAAAAGACTCCTTTTTTATGCACCCAGATCAGAATTTATTTCTCGCAACTCACTGTATCACTAGTATGAGGTCTGATTTGTTTATTGGCAAGTGACAGCAGGCTCTACTTAGGCTTTCTATATGGGTGTTGGGTTTGACTTGATCTTAGTTCAGAATTTATAGCCTGTTTGGCCAATCTTTTGGGAGGCCAAAAGGCTGAAAAAATAGCGTTTTGACCAAGCTTCTTGTGTTAGTATATAAACAAAAAATATTATCCTAAAGATATCTGTATATAATTTAGACAAATAATATGGGAGGTGGAGGGTGTGGTGTGGTGGGTTGAGGGATATTGGGGTGAAGATGAGGTATGTTGGAGGGTGGGAAGGACACAATCTACCTGGAATGTCACTACTGGAACTTGCTTTCCCTACTTTCATTTGGGAAGTCATTTTCCTCATTTTTAAGGAGCTTCTTTTCCTAGAGAAAATGTTTTTCAAAATATTTGACCAACCAAACATGGAAAAATTGGAAAACATTTTCCTTCATACTGAACACACCTTTAGACATTGTTACCAGCCTTTGGTACCAAGTGGTATTGTCAAAACTTGATTTTCTTACTTTATCCTACAATATGTGTGATGCAATCTCTTGATCAACGTAAATAATTGTTAATTTGATTTTAGAGTGACATGATTTCATGTTCACAGGGTTTTCATGAAAATATAGCTACCTGAGAAGTGAGGGACGATAAATTCAGCCAAGGAACATAGAACAAAAAGAAAATGGGATTTCAGAAATTTCTCAAATCCATTCCAAAATCAACCGCTTCTGATAGGACTTCACTGCTACCTCTTGCTGTGAGAATGATAGATTCCTCATTGTGCACCACTAACAACCTCACGCCTGTTGCCCAAAACCAACTGAACCAACTCATGGAAACCCACCTCAAACCCTCTTTCACAGCCAAAGATTTTCTCTCTTTTCTGAAGAACCGTGTCCATTACCACCCTATCCTCACTAACCTTGACTTCTACCTCTTCAACTATGCTGCTTCTGTTGATTCGTTCCGCCATGATCACACCACCTTTGAGTGGATGGTCCGCACTCTTGCCACCACCCACCGCCTCCAATTTCTTACTACTCTCCTCCAATTTATTTCTTCTAACCCCTGCCCGTGTGCTGATGGTATTTTCTCTTGCCCCAAAACTGAACCTATTTTTCGTTTTGCCATTAATGCTTATTGCAAAGCTGGTAGATTTGATGATGCATTGTTAGCTTTTGACACAATGAGAAGATTGATTGATGGGAAGCCTGATGTTGCTGTTTGCAATATAATAATTCATGGATTTGTGAAGTTTAAGCATTTTGATAAGGCTCTGGAGTTTTACCATAGGATGATTGGAGATCGAGTAAAGCCTGATGTAATTACATTCAATACTTTGATTTCTGGGTACTGTAAGAACTCGCAATTGGGCTTGGCTTTACAAATGTTTAAGGAGATGAAAACTAATGGATGTGCTCCAAATGTAGTTAGTTTTAATACTTTAATTAAATGGTTTCTTTTGGATGGTAAGATTGAGGAGGGGATTGGGATGGCGTATGAGATGACTGAGATGGGATGGGAGATTTCGGCAGTGACTTGTGAGATTTTGGTTGATGGACTTTGCAGGAAAGGAATGGTGTTGAAAGCGTGCAATTTATTGGTTGACTTTTCAAGGAAAGGGGTGCTGCCAAGAACATTTGATTATTTTGGGTTAGTTGAGAGGCTTTGTGGGGAAGGGAATGTGGCCAGAGCAATGGAATTGGTGCATGAGTTATGGAGGAATGGGAATTCTCCAAGCTTGATTGCTTGTACGACCTTAATTGAAGGTTTAAGGAGAACAAGAAAGATTGACGAAGCATATGAAATTATGGAGAAAATGCTGCAGGAATGTATGCTTCCGGATAGTGTAACGTATAATTGTCTTCTTAGTGACATGTGTAATGCAGGAAGAGCGAAGGAAGCAAATAAGATGAGGTTATTGGGTTTAAACAAGGGCTTGGATCCTGATACCGTGACATATAATATTTTGGTATCGGGTTTTAAGAGGGAGGGTAAAAAGAAGGAATCGGAAGCTTTGGTGGAAGAGATGTTGGATTTGGGGTTTATACCTGATATTGCTACTTATAACAGGTTGATCAATGGACAAGCTAAATCAAAACGCTAATTTTCTTTGCCCCTACTTTCTTCAAGTTGAGACTACTTGCATGGTTTCAAGTTATTGATGGAGAATATCAATGATTATTTTCCTTGTACTTTCAATCATCTGCAAAGAAGATTGGTGAGTTATATATCGTCGAGTATTTTTCTGAGAGAGTCAACTGAAGTGGCAGCTTGGAGTTCTCATGGTTTAAAATGGTACAAAAACTGTCATCAATCATCATCAACAACTCTTTTTCTGCACTGCAACAGATCATGGCAGATATGCTGCATATTTCTTAACATGGAGTATAGTGGACTCCACCGTGCCGACTAAGAAGGAGGTTCTGCTATGCTGGGAAGGACAAAGAACTAGCTAGAGAGAATGTGAAGAACAGTATTAATGTGTACCCCATGGGCAGTTTGTCCGCTGAGAAACACACATTTTGAGACTATGTTTCTCGGATCCTTCAAAAATACCACTGGGTGTATATTGGATCTTCCAAAAGTTATTCATTCTTGAAGGATTCGACATGGGTGCGGTAACATTTTTGGTCCACATGCACAAGAAGCATGGATTCTTCATACCTGATGTCGAGTATTTGGAGGATCCTAAAGGCTTCCTCGCTTATCTTGGTCTCAAGGTAATATTATTGGTTTCTTTTTTCTTCTCTACTCTTCAAGTTTACTTAGATATTTATGTGTGTATTATTTAATCAGAAAACTGATGTTAATAACAAAGTAAAAATCTCTCTTTATGTCCTTAGGTTAAAAGTATTATATGTGCCTGTCTTGCAACGATGGATGTCATCCTTTCGATAGTTTATAAGCAGTTCAGAAGCATATGAAAGCAAAATTTCATTGCAAAGTGCATTATGGTGACGGTGGTGATGATGAAGAGGAGGAATTAGAAGAGTTTTATGACTATAGCCGCAGGTATGCTTGGTGATAAGATAGTTTCTAATGTAGATTTGAGCAGAAACAGATGCGACCTATATTTAATGGATTCAACTGGACACCATAGTTTCTATACAGAAATTAGATGTGTGTGAAAATCCCACTAAGATTTCAACAAATATTAAATTCTGAATCCATAATTACAAAAATAAAATGGGTCCAGTGTAACAACTATAAAGGTTGAACTAATCAAATTTAAATTCTGAATCTGCAGATGTGTTAAGATCATCATGCCTGTAATTTTGGTTCTCCTTATGTTTTCTCTTTGCTATGATTTGTATTTACCATATTCTAGCTATGCGTATGCGACTAGAAATCCGCAATTTTTTTCTGGAATAATGTATTAGTTTATGATGTATCTGGTAGGCTCCTTACATGCTAATATTTACAAGCTGTTTTTTCCTCAGAGAAGGGGGAAAACAATAACTTGAAAGTGTTGCATTAACTTGTAGGGAGAACACAAGGCTAAATCCTATGAGATGAATTGTATTTCTTACCCTTAAAATAATAAGCACTTAAATTTGAATACTTATATTGTTATCGTAAGGATACAAATTGATGGTTGAATAACTGTACAACATTAAGTCAAGGAATCGAGTTATATGGGTTAATGAAGTGTATACTATTGAGGGTTCTTTGCACAAGTTTGACCATACCCATAATATTGCTCATTATAGACTGCACAACTCTTGGGACTTGACCTCTCTTTCCTTTGAATTACCTGAAGTACTCGAGGCAGTATGACAAATTATTTGGGGACTTACCTCTACAGGTGGATTTACTGTTACCTCTTGTTATCGCAGCCTACTTCAACCAACTCACATGAACAACTTCTTTTCATGGCTGTGGCATTTGCACCTCCCACCAAAAGTAATCCATTTCCCTTGGCAATGTCTTCATGGTCGTCTCCCAACAGCCAGCCTTTTGCATATCCTCAAATTGTGCCTTCTCCAAAATGCAAACTTTGCAACACCGACTGTGATGAGACTATTAATCATCTCTTCCTTTTGTGTCCCATGGTTCGCTCAATTAGGTGTTCCTACCTTTCAGAAACCAACTTGATAATTCTCTGGAAGTTGCTAACTGTTTGCCTGCGCTACTTAATGAATCTAATACTCAAGCAGCCAAAACTCAAAGGTACTGCTTCCAACATCCCTCTTTTACTTATTTTATCCTTTACCTTGTCACTCACATGGAAAAGTCGCAATAGATACAACTTTGAAGGACTCAGTTTCACTTTAAATCAGAATGTAATTCTTCAAAATGTTATGGAATACTGGCATCTTACGGACTCCCCTGCAAAAAAACAATAAAAAAAAACTATCTCGTTGTATGTCAAATGGGAACCTCCTAAAAATGGCCCTTCCTACATGCTTAACATGGATGGTTTTCTGAATAATTATACTTCCCATGCTGTGGGGGTTTCAGAAATACAAAAGAGGAATGGGTATTGGGTTTTCTTGCTATAGCAAAGCACACAACTGCTATCACTAATGAGATACATGCTTTGCTTTGGGGTCTACAGCTAGCCCTGCAGCATGGTTTACACCTTTGCAGATCAATATCAATGCTAAGGAGGTAACTACATTGATACATGTTCCTAATGTTCTTCATTCGCCTGTTCTTAATGATTGCAGGTACCTCATCCAGCTTTTGGCTGATCCACCACTGCATCATATCTACTGGGAGCAAAACATCTTAGCAAATAGATTAGCATGTACGGGCTTTGGCAACAAATTTGGGTAGTGAACATACAGCTTTTCGGAATCCTCCTTCTCAATTGCTAGATGTTTTGTTGGACGATCAAGTGGTGGGAAGGATGCATACAAGACAAATAGCTTCGGCAAGTGCGCAGGCAACTGGAGAGTGGAGAAGCAATCACAACTGACCAGGAGATGTTAATGGAATCAAATTTTGCAACAAATGCTCCTAACTGCCCGCTTACCATCTAATATAGTTGCCCAGTCTTTACCAAAACAAGTACTACTAATAGTTATGTCGTATCTTCTGTTAGGCTACCTGAACTTTCACCTTGTTGGTGAGGGTTCGATTCCCCACCTTCTTTTCCCTTCCCCCATAACTCTATGGTGCACTGTGCTCCCTTGTAATTTCTGTTATATATATATGCAATATCTTTTCATAATCGAAAAAAAGTGTGTACAGTTAGAGGGTTATGTTTAATCATGACTCTAATCTGGATCATCCCGCATCTGCATTGAACGCATGACATTGACACTGTGGCCATTTGTTAGGATTACACGTTCTCTATCCTGTCAAAAGCTATTAATTGATAACACGGAGGTAATAAACTCACATTGATTAACTAAAAAGATAAAACAAACTTACATTATATAAAATAATCAATTAATGATCACATCTTGAGATAAGAAAGAGAAAAATGTCTATGGTTCAAAGTTGGAAAATTAATTTCTTTTAACACATTGGAGAACAAACGATTTTCTAAAATTATGTGGATTATTTCTAAAAAGAAAAACAATATTTTTGGAGATTATTTACTTCTTTCGCTTCAATTTAATTGTCTTACTACATCTTTTTTAGTCAATTTAAAAAATAATATATTTTTAATAGATGTTTATGACCCAAGATTAAATAACATTTTTGTTTTAAATAAGCTGAAGAATTTTGAAAATCTGATCAGTCTTCGGCAGGGACTTCTCCGCCAGCAATCGCTGCTTCTCCGAGGTAAGAACAGAAAGAACTCTTTTTTGTTATCTAAGTTATTGAGATCCTTTACTGTCCCCCAACTGTTTGATAAAATGTCTGTGTGAAACTTGTAGCAGAAAGACTCCCTTTTTATTATCTAAGTTCTTGAGATCCTTTACTGTTGCCCAAATGTTTGATAAAATGTCTGTGTGAAAGTTGCAGCAGAAAGACTCCTTTTTTGTTATCTAAGTTCTTGAGATCCTTTACTGTTGCCCAACTGTTTGATAAAATGTTTGTGTGAAACGATTGTTATAACCCAGGGAGAACCACCCCAAAAGCTAGCTCCAACAAAAACAACTGAGTCTTAGGCTTACGAACATGCCCCGGCAAGTATTTCTCATCACTAAGATAGCATAATCCTTTAGCTCTTTTCTTGGTTAATTCAGCTAGGGTTAGTCTTCTTCTTCTTCCAACACAGTTGTATTGACTTTAGGTAGATGTGTGACAAGTGTGGTAGTGGTTTTGGAAGTGGTATAATATGATGAATTTGGGTTACTGAAAGTGGCTAGGATATTGGTGTAGGAACTTGTCATTGCCTTGGTTTGTTTCTCAAAAGTTGACTCATGTAGCCTAGGTGAGTGGTATGCTTGTGGTAAAGAGAATAGAGTCGTTTGGTATGAGGGATAAGGGATAATAATCCCATGATAAAATGCAGGACTATTTTATCCTGTGTTTAGTTAGAGGTATTAGTTAGTCCCAAAATTATTTATCCCTCCATTTATGCCATAGTGATGGGATAAGTTATCTCATATATATGGTGGGATAACTAATCCAGGCTCAACTATAAAATAGAAAATGCATATATAATACTCCTATAACTATTCTTAGTCAGCCCTATTGTATCAGTTGCAGCAGAAAGACTCCTTTTTGTTATCCAAGTACTTGAGATCCTTTACTGTCGCCCAACTGTTTGATAAAATGTCTGTCTGAAAATTGCATCAGAAAGACTCCTTTTTGTTATCCAAGTACTTGAGATCCTTTACTGTCGCCCAACTGTTTGATAAAATGTCTGTCTGAAAATTGCATCAAAAAGACTTCTTTTTGTTATCCAAGTACTTGAGATCCTTTCCTGTCGCTCAACTGTTTCATAAAATGTCTGTGTGAAAGTTGCGGCAGAAAGACTCTTTTTTGTTATCCAAGTACTTGAGAGCCTTATTGTCTCCCAACTGTTTGATAAAATGTCTGTGGAAGTTGGGGCAGAAAGACTCCTTTTTGTTATTTAAGTTCTTGAGATCCTTACTGTCGCCCAAATATTGATTATGTATGTGTGGGAGTTGAGGCAAAAAGACTCCTTTTGCTTTTTGTTATCCAAGTACTTGAGATCCTTACTGTCGCCCAACTGGGTGATAAAATGTCTGTGTTGTTGCTGCAGAAAGACTCCTTTCTTTTTGCAGCCTGATCAACATTTATCTCTCACAACTGAAAATATTAGTAGTATGAGGTGAGCTTTGTTTCAGGGCAAGTGATAACAGTCTCTACTTAAGCTTCTAATAGTAATAAGGGTGTTGGATGTAAGTGTGACTTGATGTTATTTCAGAATTTAGAGTCAGTGAGGTTCAGAATGAGAATATATTTATTTATACACACATACATATACAGACATTTCTGGTGCAAAGTCAAATATTGTTTCGTTTAGCCACACAATTCTTTATATTAGTCATGAATTTTTCGGTATGTTTTTTTTTGAAGAGAAGTTCGAGGTTGTTCCAACTTGTGATAGGATTTGAAGTTATAATGGTCAATTTTTTCTCTCTAATATGTTGTATCTTGGGTCTAAGTCTCTTATTTATTTATTTATTTCAGAATTTCAAGATTTTCAGAGCAAAACGTTGCAAACTCTTTCGGTGGTTAAGTACTGTAATGGTAAGGTTTCCACTTTCTACTTTCAGAAATGTGAATAGGAAAAGGAATTTAAGGGTGTTTTTGGTATGATGGAAAGAAGTTATCTTGAGTTATGCAAAGTGGTTTCTCAAAAATTATGGTCGAAGTCAATTTTTTCTTTATCAGTATCCAAACTCCAACTCCACATCACTCACTTCACTATTATCAACCTTTAATATTGTCAGAACACAATATTTATACTTTATCCTACAATTTTTATGAGTACTGGTTGTTCCAACTTTCTATATCCATCCAAACACTTGAAAATGATTTTTTTTAAAATTCTTCAAAGGTAAAATATCTTCGAGGATAATTTTCTTAAACATTATCCTCCATAGCGGCCACACCTATAGTTAGGAGAGTTAGTTTTGAAATTCCAATAAGGGAATTAAACCAGTCTGAAATATCAGAACACATAGTTGATCGTCTTGCATATCCCTGATATTTCAATAAGATGTGTAGTATACTCACTCTTTAATCAGGTTTTAAAAAGTTCTAGTTGTCCTTTCTGTAATTTTATTTCTTTTGTTTTTCCAGTTAACATCAGATTGGTGTAAGTTGCCAGTGGAACTTTTGGGGTTAATTGCTAGTCGGCTGCATTTTGCTGAAGACTGGGTACGGTTTGGTGCAGTCTGTAAGTCCTGGAGAATTTGTGTAATACAAAATGGCAATGCTTCACGCTCATTCCTTCCTTGGCTTATGCTTCCTCAGAGGAAAGATGAAAGCTTGCGCAGATTTTATAATCATTTCAACTGTAAGAGTTATGATATATGTTTGCCAGATGTTCTAGATAAACGCTGTTGGGGTTCTTCTCATGGTTGGTTGGTCACTCTAGGTGCCAATTTTGAGATGCACTTGCTGAATCCATTATCAGGGGGGCAAATCTCACTCCCGCCACTGCATAAATGCCCTAATTTGAATCTGGTTTGTACAGGAAAGAGCTTCCGCGATTCGTTTGTTTACAAAGTTATCTTGTCTGCTAGTCCATCTTCATCAGATTGTGTTATTTTTGCTATCTATTCTGATAATTGGAAGATGGCATTTACAAAGCCAGGTGATGTTGCTTGGACTCCCTTGAGTTGCATCCATGGCCATGTTGATGATGCCATGTGTCACGATGGGAAGTTTTATGCCATCGATACTTTTGGCGAAATTCTGATGTGGGACTTAGCCGGCTCTTTGTTGAAGAGAATAGCTTTCCCACCATCTCGCGATCTGGATAATTTGGTGTATGCTACTACATATCTTGTCGAGGTAAAGGGCCAAATATATGCCATAATGAGGCTTTTGTTTGATACAAGAATCACAGATACTCCTTGTCTAAACACTTGGCGTTTCAAAATTTACAAGTTGGATATCTGCAACGAGAAATGTGAAGAAGTGAAATCTTTGGGTGATTGTTCTATTTTTGTAGGAAACAATCATTCCTTCTCAATTCCATCCTCTGCTTACCCAGAATGTGAGAGTAATTGCATATACTTCACAGATGACTTCTCCGGAGTTCATTACAGTTTAGTACATGGCTATGATATGGGTATTTACAGTGTTCAGAATATCAGGGTACAACCTCTTCTTCAGGAAGATATATCCGTCTTTGCGTTCTCGTTGCCTCTTTGGATAATACCCAGTTTATCGTAAGGATTTTTCAGTAGAGTGAGATGGTAATGTACATCATGAACTCGATTTTATGTTTAATCATGAGATATTTGACTAGTAGCTATGCTGCTAAAGCATTATGTAGTTTACAGTGTGAGCAAATGTTTGTTATGCTCTTAAACTGTTAGTTCCATGAATTTGGACCTGTTTTGCTTTTTTGTCAAGGGAGAGCTACATGAATGACCATATTTTGGTATCCTTATGATCACTTTAGCCTTCTGTGTCATTTAATCATTTTTAGCCTACAAAAAGTTACCAATGCTATACAACATTTACAAACTCCATATTTCTTCTAGAGAATCTCGTAATTGTTCCAGAATAACTAGAAAGAGATTCTTTAACCCGAAAAGAAAAAGTTCTTTTTTTTCAACCGGTATGGTTTGAGTTTGTTGAGAACACCCAGACGAAGCAATATACAAAATTTGAGGAACGTTATAGGTGATTTGGAGTTAAAATTCGTAGTTATAAAATATGAGCATTAGAATATCATTATCATTAAAAAAATATCCAAATAAGTTTACTTCAAGTTGATGCCGACGTTGTGTGCAACGTCATCATCACGTTATTTATCTTCGTGTTGTATACTATTATGTCATGTTCTTTCTCACGCGACTTTTAAAAAATAATTACATAATATTCTACTCGAATTGAAGATCATTTATTTCTTTTGTTTATTACTGATTATAGGCAACCATATTTAATTTATAACACTTTCTTTGTATCCATCATAATGTATTTTACATCACTCTCTATGACCTTTTTTTTATGGTGCTATAAACTCAAACCATATAAATCAAAACCAAATTAATTAGGATAGATTTTGATATAAACATTTAAAGAAAAATACTGAACCATGCAGATAGGGTTTTACGTTTTATATTAGTGTATTTGGAAAATTTAAAAAGTTATTAAGGAATAAAATAGTAAAAAAATTAATCAAACAAAAAGATAATTTTAAACTTGTAATTGTAGGTTATTAGAAACACTTTTTTAATAGTTATCTATTATTATTTAAGTCAAAAAAAACTTTATAAATCAATAAAAAAACAAAAAAAAAACAGAGAAGAGAGCCATGAAAGTTTCTCCAAAGAAGCCTCACTTCTTTAAACCTATTTTGCCAAATTTCAAACATGGAATTGTGAGTTTTTCTTATTATTTTCTTTTTTCTTTTGAAAAAATTTATTATTCATCTCTTTATGTATACATACAAAATCCCATGATAATTGTTGTTGTTGTTGTTAAGCCAAAGTCTATCGAAAATAATATCTCTATCTCTGAATAGGGCTAAAGTCTGTATGTAAAAAAAGTCTTTACCTTTAAATTGGAATCAAGAAAAAGTTCGACTTTCTTAGATAATAATTGTTAATTGAGTTATCATCTGAGAAATCAAACTCAAGATTTGAAGAAAAAGAAAATAGGTGTAAGCATAATCGAAGAATTTGCAAAAGAATTTTGTTTATGTTTTTTATGGGAGTTGATGTTGTTATTAGTAGTTGTTACCTCATATAACTGGGAATTTTGGGACAAAGGATTAATTTTTAATTTTTTTTTTTGGAAATCTGTTCTTGGGTTCGAAGGGGCGGATGTAGAAGTCGTCAAACGAGTAGATTTTGCTCAAACAGTATATTTGTATACTAAATTTAGAATCCGGTTATCAGTACTACTTGAACTCGTTGTTTTAAGTTCAAAACTCATAAAGTTGAAATCTTGACTCTAGTTTGAATTTTACTTAGAAATTCATGGTATAGATGGATCTTACATGTCGCGAATCCAATTAGTTCATGGTGTTCAAGTTACTATGCCAGAGTGATTTGTGAAAATTCTTGAATCTATTAGGTATTTAAGGATTATTGATGATTTCAATTGCAATAATCTTTATATTTAGTCGATTGGAATGTTTTAAGTACTTATAAAATGCTATATATCTTGCAGAAAATTCCTGTAGCTTTCTCCAAGCATCTGAAAGGATGTAATCAAGAACATGCAATATTGAGAAAGGCTGGTAAGAAGTGGCTGGTAAAAGTGAACGGACGGCTATTAGAAGAGGGTTGGGCGAAATTTGCAAAGGAACATGATTTACAGTTGGGAGATTGCTTGATTTTCAGACATGAAGGAAATTTGGAGTTTGAAGTTTCCATCTTTGGTTCAAATCACTTTGAGAGAGAATACGAACAGACTCCAGAAGGAGTTAATGAAGGAGGAGTGGAAATCAATCATACTTGCAAGAAAATCATATCACAAGGTTTGGGATTTGTTCTCTATTTCAGCTCTCTTTTATTTTTTATTCCAATTGTACATTGGAAAATATTAAACTACTTAAATTCGTGCATAAACTACATTGGTTGAATCGTCCAGAAGCAAAAAGTCCATTTCATTGATTGCATCTTCCCTGATAACCAAATCGTTTTCATGTCTGTGATCTTCATTTGCCAAAGAATCTGAACATTTATTTGCCTCCCTCCAGATATGAATAATATTCGCGTTGTTGACTTTGAGCAAGTATTAGCGATCTTCTATAATCAATAATGGTCCTAAGAGGCAGAAATTGTATTTCCTCTTGGATGATCTTGACAACAAGTAGGTAGTCTGTTTCCACTTCGAATTGTATACATAGTTTGAACACTTGTTTGACGTTAGACTTGAGTTATATATGTCTCATTTTTCCTGAATATTTCGAGAGAGTTAATAGTATTCTCACTTTTCCTTCCATAGATTCCTATTTCCTTTTTGGATGCTGGTGTTCGGGCCCAGCTATGCGCACCTCAACTATTTCACTAGATACCAAGTAACTCTGCTCTTCAAGATTTAGATAAATGGGAGAAAATAATGATTACTCGGTATCTGACTAAAACATGATCATGTAGTACAATTAATAGAATTTTAAACTAGTAGATTAATCAACCTCATACGTCGAAAGGTAGTTTTAATATGCTGTACATAGTAAGAAAGTTTGCCTTCGACGCAGGTTCGATCATGTTAAACTATCCATAAGTCTTCTTTTTCATATCTTTTACATGTACTTTTTTTGTTACTAGCAAATACAACAGAAAATCCAAAGCTCAACATCAAGTCATCACATGAGATTTCCCCCAAAGTAGAAGCTGCAGAGAACATGCCTCTCGGTCGCCCTTATTTCATTTATACTGTCACACCTTATTACCTTTCAAGGGACCATGTGGTAAGTTCGAAACTAAATTCTACTTCATTTGTTACACTCAATGAAAAAAAAGTAAAAGGGAAAAAGACGAACTCATTTTGTTATGAACTACTTTTCCTTGATATTTTGAAAGTATGAAGCATAAACATGAACTGTTTTTGTGCTATTGGTTTGAAAACTGTTTCAGCAACTTCCAGTCCCATTTGCACGGGAAAACGGTCTCACGGACAGGAAATGTACGATAACGATAAGGGATGAGCAAAGGTCTTGGACATTTACCCTATATTCGTCTGGCGCACACACCTACATTAAAGGCATATGGCGTGACTTCTGCATCGCAAATCGCTTAAAGGAAGGAGATCAGATAATGCTTGAGATAGTTGAAAATGGAATGAATCCTGTTTTGAGATTTTACGGCAAGTTTCTCATCTGAACCCTTCTCTTAAATTTCATCCATTTTCCACTTTTTTACCAATTTCTTTTCCCTTCTTTAAATAATAATATAATTAAATGATAGTATTATTTTTCTTTATGCAATTCATCTAGTTATTAAAGTTTTTGTAACTATCCTTAAAGTTTTGTGGTGTGTGTTGCCTTATCTTTGACTATTGAGGGTAAATACACAATTGTTAACGAGGTTTTTCCCCCTTCAAATTTTCAAAATCAATCTGCTGAGATAAATGCTTCTGTAAAACGATCTCAAGGTTTTTAAGTGGAAAAGGGTAGAGGAACGGGCCATTATCCATCTAGTTTTGAACCCTGAACCACTAGCCCTCTCGGATTTCTCGGTCATACGAAGAAAAAAAAACAATCTCAAGATTGTTGCGCTCTTTACAACTATCAACAGTGAATTAGCCCTTTAATTCTATCACCTCTTCAACCGTTGAACTTTATTTTCTTTCTGAATTATGACCATTGCAACTCTTTTCCACTTCAACTTAATGTTCTGCCTTTGGTTTTAGATTCATATTTAGTTATACTTCAGTTCTGACATTGTTGTTTCAATTTAAAACTAGATTTGAGAGCAAATGCATCACTTCAGCTTGAAGGGAAGAAGCCTAATTTGGATGCTGAAAAAGTTTCATCCCGAAGGAAAGAAGCAAATGTACCTTCTTCAACATCTGCTAATGACAACAGTCAATTTGTTTCTATTATCAAGCCTTATGCCATCATCAGAGCGCTTTTTGTAAGTAATTTGAGTTAACTTTTTTTGTTTTGTTTTCTATTTTGATAATAGTGGTGTCCGGGCTAGCTTGCCCGCACCTCGATTGATTCCACGAGATACCTGTCACCTCCCACCAACAATAGGTACCAGGTAACTTTGTCCACCAAGGCTAGGATAGGAATCACCTAGTGTTTTTGTCTCTTCTGGCATTTGAACCTGAGACCTCATGGTTCTCAACACACTTCATTGATCACTGAGCCACACCCTCGGATGCTTTTTTCTTTTTCTTTTTGTTAAATGTAATTTGAGTTAAGCCCTTAATATTTAATATCTTCAGTAGTACCTTTTTTTTGTGTGTGGTAACATGGAATTGATCTACATATTTGGATAAACTCGAGCAGTATCTTCCATCGGCTTTTGCAAGACCAAATGGCTTGACGAGACGCTGTAAGATGATTCTCAGGGATGAGAAACAGAGATCATGGTCAGTGCAACTAGGAGAAGTGGGACCTCGTTTTGCAATTACCAAGGGATGGCGACAGTTCAGAGAAGCAAATGCTGTCCAAGTTGGAGATACTTATAAGTTTGAACTCATTGCCAATGGCACGACACCTGTAGCGTATTTTCGTCGTGAGTATATGTTTACTTCCCTTTCTTTCCATTACGTTCCTCCAACTTATACATATTTTATTTCCTTCTTCTTTGCCACTAAGGCTATTAGAAAATGGTAAATAGTGATGGCATCATACTATTGTGCTTCATATTGTAAGTGCTAGTGAGATTCTTGAATATAGTTGTCAACCAGGATTATTTCATCGTGAATCTTTTCCCGCTTCATAAGATTTTCAGGATCAATCTCCAGTGAGAAATGCCCGTGTGAAGCAATCTTTTTTTGTTACTCATCACGACCATTAGGAGTTGAATTAGTCCGTCCGTTTTATATTTTTTCATCTCTTTCTTTATCCCCTTGGTATTTATTTTCCTTTTGAATTATGACGATAACCATTCTGTTTTGCTTCAATAACATTCTGTTGGTTTTAAATCATCTTCATTTTCCGAACAAGCCCAGATTAAGTCCAGTTTTTGCTCCTTGTTTTCTATTTTAGCCTACCTCATTGGTTCTGACATTGTTGTTTCATTCTGCTATTAACAACCTTATTCTAGACTGATAGTCCAAGAGAACTGGAAATTGGTAGGTATATGAACTTCTAGACTTGAAAGTAGTTTTACTATACAGAAAACTGCATATAGTAGGAAAGACAGCCTAAAGACAGGTTCTATCATGCTAATTTATTATTGATATGTTCTTTTGTTTGTGACGTATTCTTTTCAAATCTTTTGATTAATAAGGGTTAATACACAGTTATTAACGACCTCAAGTTTTTTAAGTGGAGAAGATTAGAGGGACGGACCATCATCCACCTAGTTTCGAACTCTGCACCACTGATCCTCAGAGATTTCTTTGTCTAAAAAACACAATCTCAAGATTGTTGTGCTCTTACTACTATCAAGAGTGAATTAGCCTTTCCGAAATTCTGTCATCTCTTCTCCACTCGGGCTTCATTTTCTTTCTGAATTGTGACAATAACGAACTCTTTTCTACTTCAACAGTTCAACTTACTACTTATGGTTTAGAATTCGTCTTTCATTTCAATTCTGACCAAAAAAATTCAATTTAAAAACTAGGTACGAGAGCAAATGCATCATTTCAGCCCGAAGGAAAGCAGCCTAATTTGGACGCCAAAAGAGTTTCAGCCCGAAGTAATGAAGCAGATGTACCTGCTTCAACATTTGCTAATGCTAACCCTCAATTTGTTTCTACTATCAATCCCTATTGCATCCACAGTCCTTTTCTCGTAAGTAATTTGGATTAACTAGCTAAGATCTTCAGTAGTAGTTCCTCTCTTTGTTTTTTGGTTATAACACGCCATTGATTGGGATAAAATTTGAGTAGTATCTTCCATCGGCTTTTGCAAAATCAAACGGCTTGGTGAAAAGACGTTGTAAGATGGTTCTCAGAGATGAGAAACAGAGATCATGGTCAGTGCTGCTAGCACCAATGGGACATCACATTGCAATTACCAAGGGATGGCGACAGTTCAGAGAAGCAAATGCTGTCCAAGTCGGAGATACTTATAGGTTTGAACTCATCGACAATGGCACGATACCTATAGCATATTTCCATTGTGAGTATATGCTTTCTTTATTACTTCCCTTTCTCTTCATTACATGTCTCCAACTTATACATGTTTCATTTTCTTCTTCTTTGCCACTTAAGCTATTAGAAAATGGTAAATCTTGTGGAACCATAAACAAATTCATCTATTATAGTGATGGTATCATGCTATTGTGTCACATACTGCAAGAAGCTAGTGAGATTCTTGAAAATATTATGCAACTCTATTGAAAGGTTTTAATAGTCGGGATGTATGAAATTTTCTGAACGAAAAAATTTATCCTTAGATTTCAATGATTATTTAGTGTTTTTTTACAAAATTTTGCAGGTAAATATTCTGGGAAGGATGCCAAAGCATCAGAGAAGCCATTGACAAATATAAATCAGCAGTTAGTGATATACAAGGAAAACAAGCATAGAAGAATATAATTTTTTTTCTTTACACAAGTAGCTCGTCAGATTCATTATCAACTTTTTCTAGTCAATATACATAGATTATACACCCCTCGACTTTTTCTTCCTCATATTGTGCCAGAGTCGTATTTCGTATTGATCCATGCCATTCTTCGTAGTATACCTGACAAATCGGATGGTGTAGTCGTAATAGCATTTTTTTTGTTTTCTTTATTTGATTTGCATTTTTTGGGGGACGTAGATTCAAATTTACTTTTGTATTTATTAGCCTTCATTTGTCCAACAAACAATTAATTATAACAAATATCTAAATTCTAAATAAAAAAATAAAATATTAGTCTAACATTCTAAATAAAGAATAATAAATAAACGAGATCCTCTTTTATTCGAAATGTCTCTTGATCTTCAATCAATTATGCGCTTCAATATAATTATCGGGAGAAAGCGCTATAGCCTGTTTCCAATACTCTATTCTCACCGGCTGGAATAGATGGTTCAATTCCTTTACTTTTGCTCCTCCAATAGACAAAAATGGGAAATTCGACACAATTGGTATTTTTAATGAATTACATGTGTTGGTTGAGAATTGCTAGTTTTAACGATTAAGAGCAGTTTGACATTGCTTTTGGGAGGCCAGAAACACTTATTTTGAGAAAAACGCTTTTTTTTTTGTTTGAAAAATCAGGTGTTTGGCAAACCTGTAAAAATGTTTTTAAAAAGCAGAAGCAGTTTTTCTGTTGTTAGGAAGAAGCTAAAAATTTCTGCTTCTTAAAAAAAGCAGAAGCAAAAGTAGAAAATTATTTTTTTCAAGACTAAAATATCCCTTCCATATAGCATATCTCATATGTTTGGTTAAGTTTCATTCAAGAATTTTATTTTTTATTTTTATATAATAAATTTATATTTTATTTTACGTTATGTATTATTATTTACATATTATTTTGTAGAATTAGAAAAAAAGTAACAACAATATTTTTGCAAGATTAGAAAAAAGAAAAAAATAACAATTAAAGATGTCAACCCTCCAAAATAACGTATAATATTGTTTGAAAATTTGAATATGAATATTTTAATTTAATAAAAATAAAATTTTAATTTAATTTTTTGCAATAGATGTTTAAACTAGTTCCTCTCTATTAAATAATCTTAATATTAAAAGTACATTAATACTTGTCATTTACCGTAATTTGACTCTCAAAAGCACATTTTTAAAAAGATTAACCTAACACAATTTGCTTATAAAAAACACTTTTCAAATGAATTAGCCAAACACAAATTGCTTATTTTCAAAAGCATTTTTCTGAAAAACTATTTTAAAAAATTACTTCTAAAAATAAGTAATTTTTAACCGCAATGTCAAACCAGGTCTAAGTGTACAGTTCTTTAGGTTAATTTTGCATAACTTGTACAAATGTTTGTAGCTCATTTTTAGTTAATGTGCATCATAATGACTTTTTTAAAATTTTATTTCACTTTAATAGAAACAAATATAACACATCACTGTTACCAAATACACTTCACAATAATCATATTAAATCAATCTTATTTTGTTTGTCCTCAATATTAGGTATAACCTCAAAGAAAAAAAATCTCATGATAGTTAAATATTAGTGTGCTACTGTGCTGCAATTCACAAATAAATTTAATAGGTAAAAATAGTAGAATTTTATGAATTCAATATATATATATACTAAAACACAAATTAAAGGAAAGGTAATGCATAGGAAAATAAGGTGATGTATCAATGTCCATGTACATTAGTAGCATCATGTACTAATTACAAACAAATATACTTCATAATCAACGATTAAATCAATTTAGGTGTTAAATCAAATAATTCGTCTTTTCGGTCTATATGACAAATCCAACAACAAAATATGAACAATAATAAGATGATAATTTATGTATACAGATTACAAATTTGCACTCCACATTTGACTGAGATCATGAAGTGAATAAAGCTAAAACTTTCAATAATATTACAAATATCACAAAATATTTATTATTCATTTACGGTTATCTCGATGAGTTTTCATATTCTGAAAGTGGTCCATGATGACATCATTACTTATATTTACAAATACATTAGGCTCTATGTAACACATTCAACAATCAATTGAAGATTGATCACCAATGTGTTATTCCACACTTCATTTTTTATGTGCTTCGTGAATGGAAGTGCTCTCTTCACAATTGCCGTATCAACATATAAAATTATAGTCAACTTCACAAGTAAATAAGCTTTCACAAAATTTACCTCAATAGCCTTTATCAAATCACAAATTCCTTGAAAGTTGAAAAACTTAGAATTACCGCCTCACATATGAATTATGAAAATATCGAATTGGTAACTCAACTCTAGACGAAGAAAGCAGTAGCAATGGGCGATTGCACAAGTCGCAAGGGAGGTTGATATTTGAAGAAGAAGACGAACATGGTTTTCAATTTGAAGAGAGAACAAAACTTTTCTTTTTAACTTTTATATCTTTAAATAAATATAAACTAATAAGAAATAAAAGAAAAGTCAAAGATTAATAAATTAAATTAGTCAAAAATAATTATTTATTAATACTTAATCTTAAATCAATAACAATTAGAAACAAAAAAAAGAAGTAAATTAACCAGGAGCGAATCTATGAAGGCCCGTGGGTTACCACGCCACCCACGAACTTAGCCGGAAACACACACTCTCTCTCTCTCTCTCTCTCGCTCTATATATATATATATATATATATAACATATAAATAATAAACGTGCCACCCAATGAAACAAAGCACTCTGTGGTCGCGGGATCGAATATCGTTGTTTGCTTCTTTTCTAAAAAAAATAAAATATTATAAAGAATTTATTTCAATAAAAGAATTATTTTTTGATAAAAAATAATATATTTTAAATATTTACATTTGATTTAAAAAATTAAATTACATCAAATGCAAATAAAATTATTGTAACATAAATATTTTAAAGAATTTAACATAAACATCTTTTAATAAAAAAAATTATGAACTATAAAACATGCAGCAAGAACATATCTTTGAACATCAATAAAATATGGAGGCATTTTGTCCAATATAGAAACTTTTGCTTTCATAACTCTATAAGTACGCTCTATAACATTTTTGAGTTTTGAATGACCATGGTTAAATTTTTCCTTATTGATGACCTAAGACCAAATTCTAATAAGAGACCTTAAATATGTATACATAGTTATTGTTTTTAATAATGGCTAGTACCAAATTCTTATAAGAGATCTCAAATATACATGCATAGTTATTGTTTTTAATCATAACTACTGGTTTTTTTTTACTCAGAAACCTTGATAAAGGTCAATAAACCAAAAGTATTATGGCAACAAGAGTTTTTGACAAACATCAATACACACCAAAAGAAATTATTAATATAAAAAAATTACTTGTAAAGATTATGAAAACTTACCAGTTCAAGAGAGAGAAAATGGTATTTGATTTAGCAAAGAGAGGAAGAAAGTTTGTAGCACTGAGAGTGAGAGCAAAGTGTACGAAGAGGGAGAGAGGTGAGACGTATTTATTTTATAGCGTATTATAAGTTTGAATGTTACTCCCTCTGTCCAACAATACTTGTCCATTATTGATTTTGCACACTTCATAAGAAACTATAAATAGAAGAGTAATTTTACTATATCACCTTTTGAATATAATAAATATAATGTTTTGAAAAATGTAATAGGGGAATGACTATAATTAATCATAAGAGTAAATTAGAAATTAAATGTAAAATTATCCATTGATTTCATAAAGTGAACAAATATTGTTAGACATTCCAAAATAGTATAGTGGACAACTATTATTGAACGGAAGGAGTATTAAGACTCTCCTACAAATCTGATTGTTCAGATGTTTTCAAGTTCATTACGAGGCTTTTTTGAAAAAGAAATAAATGGACTTAAAAATCTAAGTGATTCAAATTTAGACCTAAAACCAAACTCACTTAATGAACCAAATCTAAACGATTCAGATTCACACCTTCATTAAGTGCTAACAAATGAGGCCTTAAACTTCTTACCGAGTCTAACTAAGTCGTATAAATTGCAATGGAAATGTTATTAATTCTTAAGATTTAAAGTAGTGAGTAGTACAAGTTACAACTACAGTGAAGCATTTTTTAAAACTGGGACGATTTTTTCATAAACTATGTTTCCTTATTCAGCTAACATACAAAACTCATCTCTTTCTTGCTTTTTGTAATCGTCAAACTTGAATAATCTCTAGTAATTACTTTTCCCTTCCCTTCGTCCTTGTAGTATTTGTTTACAGAGTCAGCTCTGACATGAAAAAGCTCTGTGTTTTTCATTCCATTTGTTAAAATTTTCAAAATTTCCAACAATTTTCCATTGTATTTTTTCAGTTTATATCTAATGGGAAACAAAAAGAAAACCCATCTTTTGTCTACTCTAAGATTAAATCCATTCTTTGGGTTCCATGAAAATTCCTACAAAGAAACCTCATTTTTTCAAACCTATTTTGCCAGGGTTCAAGGATGGACTTGTAAGTGATACTTTTCATCTTTTTCCTTTGATTTGTGTGATGTGTGTATAATATAAACTTTTGGGATTCAGATTTCAAGTTCTTGGTTGTTGCAGTTTACTATTATGAGCTCAAAATATAATCTTTGTTTGAAAAAAAGAAGAAAGAAGCATAATCTAAGTTTTATATATGTGGAGGGAGTTTCTTGTTCTTCAATGTCAGTTATTACCTGTTGTTGTCTTGGATAGTGTAGTATTTTTTTTGTTGTGCTTAAGCTTTTTTTTTTTTTGGTCGAAATGTGTTGTTTGGATAGTAGTATTATTTTATTTTTGTTAAGTTTTTTTTTTTTTTTTGGTCAAAATGCTTTGATATGCTCTCTATAGTATTTTGTCAGGACTCTCTTCACTCTGTTAATTCTTTTTGTTTTTCCGACCTGTTTTGACCATTTTTTCTTGAGTTGTGAGGTTTGCGTACACTCTATCATCCCCGGAATCCACTTGTGGAATTACAATGAATATGTTGTTGTATGGTGATATGAAATGAGCTTAAATGAGTAAGTGAGAATTCATATAATCTATCTTAACTTGTTTGGGATAGAGACATAGTTATAAGTGTAGTGTGTTTTAACTTCCATTTAGAATTTCTGCTTATACATATTGTTGTACTGCAGAATATTCCTATAGGTTTCTTGAAGTATTTGAGGGGATATGAACATACTAAACATGCATTACTGAAAAGTGCTGGTAAAAAGTGGCTGGTGGAAGTGAATGGCCGGCGATTCAAAGAAGGCTGGAAAAAGTTCGTCGAGGATCATGATTTGCAGTTAGGAGATTTGTTGATTTTCAGACATGAAGGAGACATGGAGTTTGATGTTTCCATATTTGATTCAACTCACTGTGACAGAGAATATGTAGAGTATTTGCAAATAGAACAAGAACAAAAACAAGAAGAAGAAGAAGACGATGATGATGATGGTGAGGAAGAAGAAGAAGAAGAAGTAGAAGAAGTAGTTCATACTGTTGAAGAGACTTCCATGGATTTCGAATTCAAAGGTGAAGTTATTTAAGGCCTATTTGTGCTCTATTCCGCGTGCTAAACTTCTGTTTTAAGACAAAAAAATAGAGTAGAGATAATTTAATATCATGATAAATGCAAGCAACTATGCCTCAATCTCAAATAAGTTAAGTTGGCTATATTGATCTTCATCAATCATGTACCATTTAATCCTTTAAGAAATTTGATTTAATGATGATATAACCGAAAAACCGAGCCCCAGCATTGAGTCGTCAGACACGGTTTCTTCCCATTCTGAAGTTGCTACACACAAGCCTTTTGGTCATTCCTGTTTTATATGCAATATTACCCCATGTTGCTTTACATATGGTTACTTGGTAAGTCTCAAAACTCATGAATTTCACGTAAACTCTTCAAGAATCTTCAGGCTAAAGGAAGCATGTGCACCATCTTTGTTATTTTTTTTTTGTCTTTGTTAATATGAACTGTTTAATGATGTGTGTAAATGGTTATACACCATGTCAGCGCATTCCTAAGCATGTTGCATTTGCAAACGGTCATATCAAGAACAAGAAGTATGATTTGATTTTAAGAGATGAAAAGCAAAGGTCGTGGAATTTAAAGCTACATTCTTGTCAAACTCAAACCTTTATTGGAGGTGGATGGCGTAAATTCAGTGCTGATTATTGCTTAAAGGAGGAAGATCGTATTATGTTCGAGATTGTTACTGATGGAGAGACACCTATATGGAAATTTCATGTTGTTACTGATGCAAAAACTCCAATGAGGAAGTTTCAGGGTAAGTTTTCTCATCTTACCAGCCTCTTATTTCATTGATGATCTTTTTTATTGTCATATGCACTAGTATGTTGATCGAAGTAAGTGAGATGAAATACGAATAGAGATTGTAGTTTACGCCATAATTTCCTGTTTCTATTAAGTGAAAAATGTATAGGCATGTAGACTGATGGAGAGACACCTATATGGAAATTTCATGTTGTTACTGATGCAAAAACTCCAATGAGGAAGTTTCAGGGTAAGTTTTCTCATCTTACCAGCCTCTTATTTCATTGATGATCTTTTTTATTGTCATATGCACTAGGATGTTGATCGAAGTAAGTGAGATGAAATACGAATAGAGATTGTAGTTTACGCCATAATTTCCTGTTTCTATTAAGTGAAAAATGTATAGGCATGTAGACTGTATTACACACTTTAGACAACCAAACAAATAGAAAAAAGATCCTATCCAAGATGTAATATTTATAGATACCACAGCGAAAAGTAGTCATTTAATCCTTTTGTTGCTTATAATTATCGCTGAACTCCAACCTTGCATCCTCTCCCGTACGACATCTTTTTTGAACTCCCAATATATACAGTTCCTAACTGAGTAGTCTTATCTTGTGTATGTGTGTGCTTCATTTACATTTACTTGTCCTTTTGTCACTGCTCCTCCGAATTTTTTCAAGTCTGTGCATGTTCTGTTAGCAGAACCAGGGCCATAAATTGTTCTGCTTTTGCCTTTTTTAGGTCCGCGGTTCTGCTACTGGTTGCCCTGGCTCCTCTGCTTATTTGGCATAGCATTGTGTTTTGGATCTTTACTTTCTTGATTCTGCTTCTTTTCTTTTCCTTTTGCTACCATGCCGTCCTTTCATTGTTCTTTTGAGTGCACTTGGTTTTAAAGTGTCTATGAAGGAAGAATGTTGCTCAAAAACAATACAACAACAACAACAACATACCCAGTATGGTCCCGCTAGTAGGGTCGGGGAAGGGGGGGGGGTACGCAGACTTTGGGTAGCTTTTTAGAAAGTATCTTGCTAAACTTTTAGAAGACTTTTTAATCACTTCATTGAGTAGTATCAGAAATTTAATTTACTGACGATGGAACAGAAAAACTTAGCCCCGGTATTGAGTCGTCACACAAGGCTAATTCTTCCCATGTATAAGCTGCTACTCACAAGCCTTGTAGTCATCAGACCATAGTGCTTTGCATATCTATGGTTTCTTGGCAAGTCTTAAAACTCATTAATTTCACGTGAGCTCTCCAAATATTGCAGGAACTGATTAGATATTTCTCCTTGTTGTGAGAAAAGAGCTTTGTCCTCATTACTATTATTTTAAAAGTCTTTGAAGACAAATACAACATGTTGCATGAAATGAGTCATTCTATGGCTTTAATAGAACATGTTCGAAGATCTAGAAAAGAAGGGCATTCCTTGACTTCATTTTCCTTCAAGATCCAAGTTGGATTCCCGTTTTCTTGTCGATAGATGAATCCATATTCAAATCCAAACACACTGCTCTGCCGATTGTTGTGCTCGTATTAACCAAACCCTCAAGTGGTGTAAATAACTAAATATGTCCTGACAAGGGACATCGTAACACAACTATCCAGAAACACTTATATACAACAAGTAGCCCAAGGGCAATGTTGTAGACATCCTAACAAAGCCACTTGCTTCATCATGTTTCCAATTTTTACCTGTCAGACTGAATTTGCCAGCCTCCCATTCAGTTTGCAAGAGGAGTAAACGTATACACAGCAACACATGATGCTGACGCGTGAATGAGAATTAACATTACTATTGTATTACGTTCGTTTGGTCTAGTAAGACCTAATTGATATTTGAAATTAGTAGATTAATCAACTTCTTAGACTAAAAGTAGGAAAGTAATCTTCAGAAGGGTTCTATCTTGTTGAACTATGGATGTGTTCTTTTGTTCATAAAGTGCTTTTTTCAAATATTGACATGACTTTTTGTGTAATTAGAAAATGCTACGAAAAAGCCAAAGCCTAATTTCATGTCATCAAATAAGGATTTACCTGATGTAGAAGAGGCTAATGACATGCCTCGGTCTCGCCCTCATTTCATTTATACTATCAAGCCCAGTTGCATTTCAAACTATTTGCTGGTAAGTTGAAAACTTGATTCTATTTTTGTTGTTACTATTAAAAAAAGAAGATGAACTCATTTCGTTATAAGAACTATTTGTTTGTTTAATAATTTGAAAGTGTTGAAGCATAAGTATGAGCTATTTACGTGCAACACTGCAACTGGTTATGAACTGTTTCAGCGTGTTCCAACACTATTGGCACGGGAAAATGGCCTCGACAGGAAATGTACGGTAACGATAAGAGATGAGCAGCAAAGGCCATGGATGTTTAAGCTGTATATTACTGCATGCAACATTTTCATTGGAGGCATATGGCATAAATTTTGCGCTGCTAATTTCTTAAAGGAAGGAGATCGCGTAATGTTTGAGATATTTTCCAAGGGAGAGGAACTTATATTGAAATTTTACGGCAAGTTTCTCATCTAAGCCCCTTTCTCTTATATTTCATCCACTTTTTTCTGCGATTTATCCACTTCTTTCTTATAAATCATAGTGACAGTGAAATGACATGATTTTTTCTTTCTACCCCTGCATCCTGATAGTTTTTCTACTTCAATTTAATGTTCTATTTTTGGATTTAAATTCATTTTCGGTTTCAGTTAATAATGTTTTTCAATTTAAAAACTAGATTTGAGAGCAAATGCATCACTTCAGCGCAAACAAAAGAAGTCTAATTTGGATGTTAAAAGAGTTTCCACTCAAGGTTTGGATACAAGAGCATACCCTTGATTATGTGACTTCTTTTGGTAGTTTCTGTGGTGACTTTAGTCGCAACAAAAAAGTCGTATTTCTTTTTCATGTATCTTTTTTGAATGAAGAACAGGCCTCGGTATTGAGACCTTGGATATGCCTGCTCCAAAAGCACAAGTACCTGCTCCAACATCTGCTAACATTAACCCTCATTTTATTGCTACTATCAAGTCTTATACCATCAGCAGATCCTATTTGGTGAGCAATTCGAATTAACTTTTATTAAGCCCTTAGTGGTCGTTTGGTAGCTAGTAAAGAGACAACTTATCAATTCATGTATCAATCTGCATAAGTTATACAACGTTTTGTAGCTGGTTAGGAGGTAAGTTATTCATGTATAAAATTAATATGACGTTTGGTTTGCAATTTAGAAACCCGCATAACTAATACATGTATAAGTTATAAGAGAATTCGTGTATTATGTTATGCGGGGTAGAAGATGACATAACTAATACATGCATAATTCTAACCAGCTATCAAACGACTCCTTTATAGTTAATATCTTCAGTAGTAACTTCTCTTTTTTTTGTATTGATCTACATACTGGGATAAACTTGAACAGTGTGTTCCAATGGCTTTTATAAAATCAAATGGCTTGATGGATCGACGTAAGATGATTCTCACAGATGAGAAACAGAGATCATGGCCAGTTCAGCTAAGTCAAAGTGTGCATCGCATTGCAATTACCAGGGGATTACACAGGTTCGTGAAAGCAAATGGTGTCCAAGTTGGAGATACTTACAAGTTTGAACTCATCGACAGCAGAACAATGCATGTAGTGTATTTCCCTCGCGAGTTATTTCTTTACTTCCCTTTGTTTTCTTGATAAACGATTTTTTCCTGTGTTAGCGAAATGAAAATATTGTGCCACACTCTGAAAGACTTAATGAGATTCTTGAAAGTGTGTTTCTTCTGATATTAAACGAATCTCGAAAGTTTTACATATCTGAAAATGAATATGTAGCTTAGATTGATAGCAAAGAGAGTTATCTTATGCTAAAAATGTATTTTGCAGGTAAATATGCTGTGAAGGATGCCAAGCATGAGAGAAGCCACAAGGAGCACTGAAGGATATGATGGGTTTTTTTGGATCTACTACATGTTGGCTAATCTAAAAGAATATGTACTTTGATTTTTGTTCTTCAAAAGCCAAACATGTTTTTGTATGTTGTTTGCATTATTAACTCTTAAGGAAAGTCACACTTTAGGTTTATATCATGACACCAGAAGAAAGAGGAGATGATTATGGAGCATCCTATCCATGTAAGAGTGGATATGGATGGTTAGTTTTTTTTGAGAGATTTGACATCATAACTGTTCATTCTTTATACTCCCTCCGTCTCAATTTGTTTGTCTTACTTTATTTTTTAGTATTTTATTTTCCTTTTTGACAACTCATTAATTCTAACTTTCCACATGATATATTTAAGACTACAAGATTAAAGGATATTGGTACATTCTACGTATCTATAATTTTAGATCACAAGATTCAAAAGTCTTTTTTATTTTCTTAAATTCTGGATCAAGTCAAATAAGATAAACAAATTAAAATGAAAGGAGTAATAAATATTTGTGAAACTTATAGTTCTAAATATGTAATAATATTTATGTAATCGTAAGACTTTTAAAATTTATAATCTTCATCCTGCCAAAAAATATTAACATATTAATATAACTACAAAAAGAATTATTAATATTAAAAAAATTATTTACAAATTTAGAAAAGAACGTTCCTTTTTAGTTGTCATAGTTTTTTTTTGAGAATCAAATAATATATGAATTTTGCTTAACATTTTAAGATGTATTTTTTCATCATATTGATACGAAAAATGTTGCAATTTATAGTATTCTCCGTGTAGTTTTTGAATATTTTAAATTTTATTTTAAAATATCTAATTAATGTAATCTAATTTAGCTTTTGAAAATTAGTTAAATTGACTCTCGAAAAATGTAACATGACAACTAAAAAGTAACGGACGGAGTATAAAATAACTTTAAAAGGAAATATGTTCATAGAGAATCAAACTCATTTTCTTGAAAACAATATGCAAAAAAAACATTTTCATTACAACCAAACACACCTCACTTTTTCTGTAAAGTAATTTACATTTCTTGAACCTCCATGAAAATCCCTCCAAAGAAACCTCACTTTTTCAAACCAATTCTTCCAGGATTCAAAAATGGAATTGTAAGTATTTTTAGTACTACTAATACTTTCAATTGTTTCATGTGATTTTGGGACAATGTTACCTTAATTATACATTATTTTGTAGAAAATTCCTATAGGTTTTTTGAAGTATCTGAAGGGATATGAGCATATTAAGCGTGTTGTACTGAAAAGGGGTGGTAAGAAATGGCGGATTAAGGTAAATGAACATCGATTTGAAGAGGGTAATTGGGGAAAATTTGTGGAGGAGAATGATTTGCAATTGGGAGATTTGTTGGTGTTTAGACATGAAGGAAATATGGAATTTGAGGTTTCTGTATTTGATTCAAGTCATTGTGATAGAGAATATGAAGAGTATCTGCAGGAAGAAGGAGGAGGAAGAGGAGTCCAGACTGTTGAGGAAATTTCGAAGAAATTTGAATTTAAAGGTAAGATCTTTAGAGTAAATTAGTTTATACTTGATGAATTTGCTAGTTTAAATTGGTGTTAAATTAGGTTTTGGGTCTAAAAGCTAGCTCAAACTGAAGAATATTGCCCAAGTAGTCCATGATTCTATGAATTCACCGATGTGGGACATTCCATTTGTCACCCCTTCAAGCTTGGATGTAGACGTTGTTTGTCTGGGGTTTCCACTGTCTGGTGTAGTACTTGCACATTCATGGATAGGGATATTTCAGCTCTGCAACTATCGCGTTTTTTGGGGGTGCATATTTGGTTTGCTATGATACTATGTTAAATTATAGGTTTTTGGCTGCTTAGCTCACACCCAAAAAGCTAGTTCATAGGGTTGAGGATTGCCCAAGCCTTATTAGGATCCCAGGATTTCATTAAGTCATTGAAGTGTGACATTCCATTCATCCATTTCCCTTAATCTTAGCATAAGTTTCGAATTGTTTAGATTAAAAATTAGGAAAAAGGGGTGGTGGATGTAGAGGCGGATTTAGGATTTGAAGTTTATGGGTTCCTCAAGGATTTCAAGTTAATATACAATAATATTTGGGTTCACAATCAAATAATTAAAGATATTCTGTTGATTTCTTAATATATATATATACACAATGTTTGCGCAGAAGTTATTGGGTTCACATGAACTTGCATGACATGTATTAGATTCGCCACTGGGTGGATGTTTAGATTGTTCATGTTCTGATTGTAATCATTTTGTCACATTTTATTTTCTGGATTTGGATTTGTCTACAATTAACAATTTAAGGCTTTTTCCCCGTGCAGAAGCTGCTACTCGCAACCAATCTCATGTTGTATGCAAAGTTAGAGCCTATTGCCTTTCAAAATGTTACTTTGTAAGTCTCAAAATACCTTTCAAGAATCTTGAGGCCAAAGGAGACTTGTGCACCATTTTCTTTGCTTCCCCTCTTTGTTTATTGGTGGTATTTACCATGAAAATATGAAGCTTAATTGTATGTTTGATGAACTGTGCAAATTGTTCAAAACGATTTCAGCGCCTTCCTGGAAAATTTGCAAGGGCAAACGGTCTCATAAACAAAAAATGTGGTTTGATTATTAGAGATGAAAAACAAAGGTATGGAGTTTAAAGCTATATACCTCATATTCTCAAGTCTATATTGGAGGTAGATGGGCTGAATTCCGTGATGCAAATGACATAAAGGAGGGAGATCATATAACATTCAAGGTTGTTGCTAATGGAGAAATGCCAATATGGAAATTCCATAGTAAGTTTTCTCATTTAAGCAACCTCTTATTTTTGAACAATCTTTTTACTTTGTTGTATACACCACACTGCAACACTTTATTACATCTTCGATTAAATTATTTCGTGTTTGGTTGTCCAAACTGTAAAATATGTTCTTCATAACAACTACACTTTAAAATATATCTAGCCGAACAGTTGGAAATTCAATTTCAATGGTAAAGGTCTTTAGAGATGCAGTTTAGTCCTCAACCTTTCCGGAGATATATTGATGATATGAGTATGTATAACAGTAGTTTATGATCTTCTAAAGGAAATTAGAATTATAGAAGAGTAGTTCTACATATTTCTTTTTTTGAATCAAGCAGTAGTCCTACATACTGTAATTACTGAAACGAACGTTAATAGTATAGCAATATTAATAAATTGCTACATATTATAGTACAATTAGTTTATACTTGATCATTTGCAAGTTAATTCCCTTAACCTTAAAAGAAGTTCCGGTTTTTTTTTAGATAAACAATTAGCCAAAGGATGAGGTGCATGTTTAGATGCCATTCATACTTTAATTGTAATCTTATTGTCATAATTAATTTATTGTCATGTATTTCCTTACAATTAACTATTCAAATGTTCTTTTGTTCGTGTATCGTAATTATCCATTTGATAAATATTTCTGACATGACTTTAAGTAATTAGCAAATGTAACAGAAAAATCAAAGCGCAACATCATGTCATCACACGAGGCTTTTCGCAACATAGAAGCTACAAAGGACATTCCTCTCTCTTACCCTCATTTTGTTTGTACCATGAAATCATATTATCTTTCGAAGTGTTCTCTGGTAAGTTATTGAAACTAATTTTTTCTTCCATTGTTATAAATAGAAAAAGGGAAAAACAGAGAACTCATTTCGTTATGAGAAAAAATTTCAGAGTGTGAAGCATACATATGAACTGTTTTTGTGAAACTGATTATAATCTGTTTCAGCGAGTTCCAGTCTCATTTGCACTGTTAAACGGTCTCAAAAACAGGACATGTACGATAACAATAAGAGACAAGCGCCAGTCATGGACATTTAAGCTATATGCCCGCGGGGTAAACACCTACATTGTTGGCGGATGGCAGAAGTTCTGCATTGTGAATTGCTTAAAGGAAGGAGATTACTTAATGTTTGAGATACTCGACAATGGAGAGAAGCCAATATTGAAGTTTCACGGCAAATTTCTCATCTAATCCCTTTTAAAAAATTCTGTTTTCCTCTCTTTTTGCTTACCTGTTTCTTTCTTTAAATCATAAATACAATAACATCATACTTCACTTTTTTTTATAAGGATCCTTACTAGTGATTAAAGCTTCTTTTTCTATTTGTTGTTACCTCATAGTTTCTATGTGTTGGATTTCAAAATACTGGACACAAATTTTGTTAGTGAAAAATATAGTGTCTTGGTGAAACAGGACCGCACCATGTTTGTTCATTTATTATTGTATCTTTTATGTTTTCTCGAGTTCAACAAAATCCGAGCTCATATTGGAAGGTTCTTATTAAGATGATTTTTAGTGAATGTTTTAAGTAAAAGTATTTACGCAAGCCTTTTCTGTTTTCTTGAGAGTACCAGTTACTGAAAAAAGCTTTCGAGTTTTGTAGGAGACCTTTTTGAGCTACTTACAATAGCGGGTTTATTAAAGAAATTTACAGAGTAGTATATTATGAGATAGGATTTCCTTTTTTCAGCTACAGTTGACCTTACCCGGTCCCGAGAAGAAGCTCTATGTTTCTGAGAGTTGAATTAGCTCTTATGAAATTCTTTTCCCCTCAAAAAGATTTACTTTTCTTAATGTTTATTTTTTGGTATTAAATATTCATGTCCTGTTTTGTTCTAACATTGTCGTGTCAATTTAAAAACTAGATATGAGAGAAAATGCATCACCTCAGCCCGAAGGAAAGATGATCAATTTGGATGCTAAAAGTGTTTCCACGGAAGGTATGCATTTCAAGAGCAAAACCTTTTGTTGCTGTATCTAATACATTCTTTTTCTTTTCATTTCTCTGATTCTATCTTTCCTTCTTGTATTTTGAGAGTAGCAACAGGTGTTAAGATTAAGACCTCATACGTGACTGCTCCAAAAGCACTAGTACCTGCTTCAACATCTGCTAATGACGCTACCCCTCATTTTATTTCTATTATTAAGCCTTATACCATCTGCAAACATTTTCTGGTATATTACTTTGAATTAATTTTGTTAAGATCTTCATTAAGAGTTTCTCTTTTTTTGTGATGACACGGTATTTATCTATGCAATGGGGTTAAACTTGAGCAGTATATTCCATTGGCTTTTGCCAAATCAAATGGCTGGATGAATAGACGTTGTGAGATGATTCTCATGGATGAACAACAGAGATCGTGGTCAGTTCGACTAGGGCCAGTGTCAGATGATCACATCGGAATTCACATTGGATGGCAAAAGTTCAAAGAGGCAAATGATGTCCAAGTAGGAGATATTTATAGGTTTGAACTCATCAAAAATGAAAAAATACCTGTAGCCTATTTCCATCGTGAGTATTTCATTACTTCCCTTTATTTTTCATGATATTTATTTTCCCGCATCCAATCCATAGTGTTTGCACCAAATCAATAAATGCATGAAAAGTGTCGTTCATACACATTTATCACTTAAACGATGGTTACTTTAACTTTTAGGCGCTAAAGTTAAATATCCTGATTTGGTGTAAACACTATGTGAGGTTAAGTATTTACCTATTTTCATGATCTTCCTCCGTGCAATACATCACGCTTTTAAACTCCTTTCATATGAAAATTATGCCACACTTTGAAAGAGTGATGAATTTTTAAAATGTGTTATACAACTTTACTTTGATACTAATTGTCTGCGAAAGGTTTTATATTGTCTGCATGTATTGCTATTTACAAAAAAAAAAACCCAGATTACTTGGCCTCAAAAAAGATTAATTGTCCAAATGCCCTACAAGTTCCTACCCCCAAAGAAAATTTTGCTTAGACTTCTATTATCAGACTCCTAGAGCCAAGGGTCTATCGGAAACAACCTCTCTACCTCCCACGATAGGGGTAAGGTTTACGTACATTCTGCTCTCTCCTGACCACATGTGGGATTACACTGGGTACGTTGTTGTTGTTGGTTTTATGGAATTAAGTCTACGAAACTATATTCATTGCGAAGAGAGTATGTAATCTTAGAAGAATTTTTTCAGGTACATATTCTGGAAAGGATGGCAAGCAAAGCCATTGACAAGTTAGTGAAGCAGTTGGTGATGGGCAAGGGAAAGGAGCATTGAAGAGTGATGCTTTGGATATACTACATGTTGCTCTAATCTCAACAGATAAATGTACCTTGAGATTTTTTTTCATAACGGAGAAATGCTGGAGGTCCAATGGTGCATGGTTCAAAGCTCGGTGAATAAATGATTTTGAACCTGTAACGTGTGCTAAACCCATATATCACGGGTTGTGCTCTTACCACTAGACCAAAGTTCGAGGTCCAGATGTACCTTAGATCTTATGTTCTTCGATTACCCTTCATTTGATTACATGACATGTACATTTTACTTCAAATTTTAATAAGTTGTATTCAGTGATCTTGTAGTTGTATTTTAACCAACTCAGGCTCATAATGAGTGTTTATTTACATAATCAGAAAATAATTAATTTCATTTTTTTTAGATTTGTCCTTATTTATCTATCTAAAAAGTCATTTGAACAATTTTCTATAATATCATTAATTAAGGATGGTTTAGTTAAAAGACCCGTTTGGACATGAACTAAAGTTAGATTAATTCGAAGTTGAAATTTTGTTTGGAGATATAATTTAAATTTCTTAATTAAGTTATATTTTTTCTTATAAACATAAAACTCCCATATTTTGTGAAAAACTACCAAAATTTTCTTTATTTTTATACCATCTTACCAAACGAACAAATTATAATTTATAAATAAAATACTTGAATATTCTAACACAATGTATCGACAAATTTACAAAGATTCACAAGTATAATGAATTAACAATAGTAATAACTAGCTATTGTTCTATAAAACTTCGAGAATGAGTCTCTTTTTGTTAGTAAAGTTTAAAATTATGAACTTTTATGAAATATAAATTTATAGGTCAAAATTTTAGTACTTTTTATGGAACTTAATACCTCGAAACTATATAAATAAATGGAAAAAGTTTCTTTTTGATATTATGAACATGAGAGAGTAGCTGATTTGAAGCGCAGGGTTTTCCATTCCTTTTGTAACTTTTTCAAGTTTTCTTACAACTCTCACCTTTTTTCTACATGAAAATCTCTCCAAAGAAACCACATTTTTTCAAACCTATTTTGCCAGGTTTCAAGGAACAAATTGTAAGTAAAATACTTTCATTATTCCTTCAGTTTTTTTTTTTTTTTTGGTTTGTAAAGAAGCTGTGAATCTTCTTTTATTGATTATTTGGGGAGAAAATACTTGTATCTTTATATAAATAAAGAGCGAATTGATATACAGGTACAGAGCAAATCGATACAACTTCAAGCTAACAAATATAGAGCGAAATAGATAATTCTCAAACTCTTGCTATGTGTTGTAATTTATTTAAACTATTGCTATTTCAGGTAAATTTTGGCGGGTCAAAATAAATTACAACACATAACAAGAGTTTGAGAATTATCTATTTCGCTCTATATTTGTCCATTTGACACCTTTAGAAAATAGTATTAGCCAGTGTTGTGAAAGGCGATCGCCTCGTCGCCAATGGCGAGAGGCGAGGCGAGGCGAGGCAACCCTTCATTGCCTTTTAGATTTGTGGCGAGGCGATCTTCAAAAGGTGACGCCATAGCGACAAAAGGCGACGCCATAGGACAAAAGGCGAGAGGCGAGAGGCAATAAAAGTGAGAAAGGCGTCGCCTTTTGTATTTTCTTTAAAAAAAAAAGCTGAACAATAGGTTTTAAAAATTTAAAGGTAATTTTAGGGTTTACGACTACTCCTCTAGTGACCAACCAAACTTTTCCGGCTACTCCAAAGTCCAACCAATACATATTTCTTCTTTAGATTTCTTCTTCCTCGGTTTCTTTTTCCTTCTTCTTCGGACTTCAGAGTCACTTCTACCTCTGTTTTGACTTTTATTTTTTTTTATCATTCAAGTTCTAGATTTTTAGTATGTACTATCCATTTTCAGTTTTTGAATTGAAATATTTGCTAATATGTTATTGCTATTGAGATTTTGATTATTTACATATGTAATTAAATATTTTAATTTTTTGGTATTAATTGGTACCGCACTTCAAAAAGGCGAGCGGCGAGGGCGAGGCAGACCCTAGTCACCTTTTATCACCTTTTACTGTCCAAAACACTGGTATTAGCATTGTAGAATGATCCTGAGTTTAAACTTGATAGGGTCAAACTTGATCAATACACTTCGAAATCATGGATCACGAAGTTAATATTTGTCGACATTTTAGAGCAACCCGGTCTTTCATAAACAGCCTCTCTACCTTTATGAGGTAGTAGTAAGGTCTGCGTACAGTCTATCCTCCCCATACCTCACTTGTGGGATTTCACTGGATATGTTGTTGTAGGTGTTGTTGACACTTTAGGAATGTTCACATACTTATTTGCATTGAGTTATAATGATGGGACAAGGTTATTTTAATCATACAAATTGTTGTACTGCAGACAATTCCTATAGGTTTCTTCAAGTATTTGAAGGGACAGGGAAATGAATATGCATTGCTAAGAAGGGCAAGTAAGAAGTGGTCCGTGAAGGTGAATGGCCGGCGACTGGAAGATGGTTGGGAAGAGTTTGTAAAGGACCATGATTTACAATTGGGAAATATTTTGATATTTAGACATGAAGGAGACATGGAATTTGAGGTCGCCGTCTTTGATTCAAGTTGTTGTGAGAGAGAATATGAACAAGGAGTTCATGGAAGAGAAGAAGAAAAGGCCTGTATTATTGAAGAGTCTGCCAAGAAATTCGAGTTCAAAGGTGAACTTCTTTTGTTCTGTTATTTGTTTCCTATATGGAAATTAATTTTCTTATTTTGATGCAAAGTATATAAGAAAAATAATAATGCATTGCCGGTATGAATATGAGGAACAATTTTGATGATGCTTACTTCATTTAGAAAAACTAAAATAGAAATAGGAAAGTGAGATGAAAAGATGAAGAAAAATCCAGATCTAGTATGGGCCATTAAAGAGAGAAACGCTTCCTACGAAGATTTCTCCATTCACGAGACTCAAACTCGAGACATCTGGTTAAGCGTGGAGGAATCTCACCACCGCACCACACCACACACCTCAAGGACTCGACATTAGAAGGCTAAATAACATATATAAATAATATGAGAAAACTTGACATTGGAACGCGAAGTAGCACATATATATTTATGACTATATTACTTTTCATGTGTCTTTCAAATATGTAAATGTACTTAATAAAAGAGCATAGAGAATGTATTTCTAATTCACACCCAAAATTAGGTGTATTGACACTCGTACTCCGAACCCTTCCACTTAAATTGGGACAGAGGGAGTAGTTTATTTCAACTCCATAGGTTATGACAAAGATTTGCATTTAGCTGAAAGATCGCCTTTCAAGACATGCTCTATCTTATTGAAGCTATTGTTTTGTAATTTTGTTGGTGGAGTTTTATTTTTGAGAAATTAACTTAAATAGTTGTTCGTCCAAAACAAAATAGAAATATTATTGGCCGAGCAGTCAAATGTGTAACTTCCTTTTTTATATATATTCTTTTCTGACATGACTTTGTGTGTAATTAACAAATGCAACAGAAAAACCAAAGCCCAAGATCAAGAAATCAGGCAAGGGTTTCTCCAATGTAAAAGCTGCTTATAAGGACATGCATCTCAGTCGCTCTCATTTCATTTGTACTATTAGACCTTATTGCCTTTCAAAGCATTGTCTGGTAATTTCACAAGCACATTATACTTTTACCATTATGCTGGAAAAAAAAACGGAAAAAAAGATGAATTTGTTTCCTGTATAAGCTTATGAGAACAATTATCTGTTTGATAACTAGGAAGTTTACAACAAACATGCATATTGATTGTTTATTTGTGACTGCTTATAAACTGTTTCAGTGTATTCCAAGACAATTTGCACAAGAAAACAGGCTAAACGAAGGGAAATGTGTGATAATTATGAGGGATGAGCAACAGTCATGGACGTTTGGTGTGTATACAAGCGGCAAAAACACCTACATTGGAAGTGGATGGCGTGAATTCTGCCTTACGAAATGCTTAAAGGAAGGAGATATCTTAATGTTTGAGAAAGTTTCCAATGGAAAAACTCCTATATTCAAATTTCATGGCAAGTTTCTCATCTAAGACCTTACTTAAAATTATCTCATCCAGTTTTCTACTGTTTACTTATTTGCTTATTTAAATTAATTATGAGATGAAATTATAGTTACAAGGATCCTATCTAGTTATTAACTTTTGTATGTTCACAATCTCTATGGTTTGAATTATAATTACTAGACACACATTAGAAAGACCAAGAGGAAGAAGAAGAGGGTCGCATATGACCAACTAAGGATTAGATGGGGAGGCTTTACTGAGGCCGAATCTCAGGAGATTAGGGAGAAGTTGGTGGCTATGAGGGGTTGGGGGAGTTGTGGGGACGCAGATAGTATGGGGGTAGAGCAGTTGACTGCATCAGGGAAGCAACTAGAGCGATGTTAGGGCCCTCGAGGGGTCTTTTTGTGTGTGCTTCATCTACTCTTACTTTGTCTTTGTCACTAATCCTCTGAATTTTTTGGTCAATACATGTTCTGTTAACTGACCTTGATTGATATTCTGTTCAACGTAGAACTGCATTTGCCTTTTTTTAGCTCTAGGATTCTGTCATCTTCTAATCGATTCCATTTTGTTGCCCTGGTTGTACATTATCCTCTGCTTGTTCGGCATAGCATTGATCTTATTACGTTATCTTATATATTTCTCAAATTCTTATGAAGTACTACAAATGTTCAACTCCCGTGGTTCAACAGAGGACAAAGTCTTACTGTCTAGAGACTTCTCTTTTTTGAAGAGTGTGAAGGAAGTATTTTGCTTAGAAGCAATGTACAAGTAAATAATATCGCACTGCTTTTTTTCCTTTAGAAAATTACTGTTACTGTGAGAACCTTTTGAGTGTGTGGTAGAAACCCCTTCGAGCTAACCTTGGTACTCTTCAAAAGTATGTTACTATTAATCACTTCATCGAGTAAATATCAGAAAAGGTACTATTTGTATGACTGTATATGCCTAACAGATAACAGTTCTTTTCTGTTTCGACTTGATCTTTTTTTTTGGTTTTAAATTCATCTTCAGTTTCAGTTCTGACGTTGTTTCAATTAACAAAACTAGATTTGAGAGAAAGCCCATTTCTTCAGGCTGAAGTAAAGAGCAAAAATTTGGATGCTGAAAGAATGTCAGATAAAGGTTTGGAAAGAACCTTTCTAGTTATGTCAAATATCCCCCCGTCTTTTCGTTACGTTTATGATTGTAATGTTTCTTCTTTTCTTTTTAACTTTACAGCAATAACAGATGCTATGCTTAAGACCTCGGACATGACTACTCCGAAATCACAAGTAGCTGCTTCAACTTCTGCTGATGCCAACCCTCATTTTATATCTACTATTAAACCTTATACTATCAGATTTCCTGTTTTGGTAAGAGTGATTAACAAACTTAGTAACAACTAATTTTCTTTTTCCTTTTAGTGATAATGCGGTATTGATCTATATATTTGGGATAAATTTGAGTAGTATCTTCCAATGGCTTTTGCAAAATCAAATGGCTTGCTGGATAGACATGAGTTGATTATCATGGATGAAAAACGGAGATCATGGTCAATGTGCCTAGGGCAAATTGACAAGTATCACTTTGGAATTAAAAAGGGATGGCGAAAGTTCATAAAAGCAAACGGCGTTCAAGTAGGAGATACTTACAAGTTTGAACTCACCAACAATGGCACAATACCTATAGTTCATTTCCATTGTAAGTACTATTTGAATCTTCTTTTTAGTTTCATGACCATAATGTTTTTATATGTTGATATTTCATAATGTATCAAACTTCCTAACAATTGCTATATGATTTTTTTCCATGATTATATCATGTTCTATACAATTTAGTCTCCAAAATTTAGATTCAGTACTGATGGCTATGTTTTGTTTGAACAATTGTAGGTAAATATGAAGCAGTTGGTGATGGGAAAGGAAACTAGGCACTAAAGCAAGTGGATATAATGTTTTTGGATCTACTACATTTTGCTATATCTAAAAAAACAAGTTTGATCAGTTGTATGATATGTTCTATGTTCTACTTCTATTTTGAAGTATCCTTTCATGCATGATTACTATTGCCTCTCCCGTTTTAATTTGTTTGTCTTACTTTCGTTTTTTGTTTGTTTAAAAAAATATCTTTTTTCTTTTTGGCATAATACATAAATATGACCTTTAATTTGATTTCAGCTCACATTTACGTTCTTCAACTTTGGATGTGCACAAGTAGACATATAAACTTGTAAAAAGTTGAAAAAATAGACACACATTCAAGTGATATCCTACGTGGCAATTTGTGTCCTACGTGGTGTCCCACGTGTATTATCTCACGTAGGACTCATGTGTCTACTTGTTCAATTTTATATAAGTTTAAGTACACACTTGTGCACACCAAAAGTTGGAGGGTATATATGTGAAATGAGGCTAAGTTAAATGATATATTTATGTATTATGTCTTTCTTTTTTGACAATTTGATGCAATCAAATTCCTTTATATTCCCTTCTAGGTTGTTCAAAATCGAAGCATAATCGATAAGCCAACCACAAAATTGACTTATTTTGTATTGAGTTATCGGACTAACAGTTGGTGAATAGATTAAACTTTTATAGTTAATAGTTTATCAGTGCGGAGCGGATTACTCAATTTTCTTATTCCGTTAATTTGTTAAGAATCAATATAAAGTTGTAGTTACATTTTTACAGTAAGTATATTTGTTAAATAAATACTTATGTGCATGCATCCTTAAAATCTAGACTTTCATATATTGGTGAATGAAAGTAAAAGAAGGGAATATGAAATGATTGAGTTGATACACCACCGATAACTTAATTACTGATTCAATACTTAACCAATCGATAATTTATTGATTGCCTAGCAGATTAATATATTAAAAAATCGATATCCAATAAGCCAAATCCTCAGTCCAAATAAGCATACACAATCTAATCATGGAATTTCTTAATATATTTAGAAAAAAAATATTGTAGAGCTACATTTTTGGGATTGTAAATATATTTTTAAAGCAAACGTATGGAAGGAATTGATTATTCTAATCATGATTAAGATTTATTTTCATTAATTGAATCTCAATTATTAATATTATAAACTATGGTATGTGTATTTAATTCAAGCAATAACTCGAAGAAAATGAAAAAAAAAAAATGGAGCCATGGAGAAGAGCAGAATCCGAGTTTACAGTTTTCTTGGAGGATCCGTTTTATAAACCCTAAACCCGAAATGGAGAGGAGATTACGAGTGTTAATCAACTGAGCTACTAAGATTTTCCGAAGATTGGTATTTTCTTTACTTGAATTTTTTCATGTTGTGTCGGTATAAATTGGATTACTACTTAGCATTCTACTGTAATTTGGATTTAGGCTACTAATTTTTTTGCAAACAGGAAGGGCATTTTTGTTGACTGCCATGAAAATAGCTCCAAAGAAACCTCATTTTTTAAAACCAATTCAGCCAGGTTTCAAGCATGGTATTGTGAGTTATCCTTTCAAGTTTTTTTTTTTTTTTTCATTTTTTGTTTGTTTACTACTCCCTTTGGACCCAATTTATTTGACATATTTTGACTTGACATAGACTTTAAGAAAGTAAAGTAAGATTTTCGAAAGGGGAAAGTTTAAAGTAGTTTTTTTTCTAATTATAGAAAGGTGACATTCTTTTTGGATGAACTAAAAAGAAAAGTGTAGATGTAGTATATGTTGCATGTATGATGTTGTGGAGGTGGAAGAATTTATTCCAGTAAAATTTGAAAGCTATATTTTTTTTAATTGGGGCTAGTTTATGTTGTACTAGCAGAAAATCCCTATAGGTTTCTTGAAGTATTTGAAGGAACTCAACCATATTAAACATGCAATACTGAGAAGTATGGGTAAAAAGTGGCTGGTGAAGGTGAACGGCTGGCGATTAGAAGAGGGTTGGGAAAAGTTTGTTAAGGATAATGATTTGCAATTGGGAGATTTGTTGATTTTCAAACATGAAGGAGATATGGAATTTGAAGTTTCCATCTTTGATTCAAGTCATTGTGACAGAGAGTATGCAGAGTATCTGCAGGAAGAAGAGGGCAATAATATTGAAGAGACTTCGAAGAAAGTGGAAAAAGGTAACATCTTTAGAGTCCCTTAATCTTAACATAAGTTTCTAATAGTTTAGATAATAACTTACAAATAGATGTCCGGGGTGGTTGTGTAGACGCTATTCATGTGTTGATGGTAGTCATTATGACATGGATTTGTCTACATTTAACAATTTAATAGACAAATCAAACTCTGTGCAGAAGCTGCTACTCACAACACTTGGGGTCAATCTCATTTTGAGTGCATTGTTAGACCATATTCCCTTTCAAAAGGTTTCTTGGTAAGTCTCAAAACTCATTTCCCGCTAACACTTCAAGAAATTTCAGGCTAAAGGGAAACATTTGCACCATTTTGTCTTTTCCCTCCTCTGTTTATTGGAGTTATTTACAGCAAAGTATGAAGCATATCATATGTGCAAATTGTTATAAATCATTTCAGCGCCTTCCTAAACAATTTGCAATGGCAAACGGTCTCTTCAACAAGAAATGTGGTCTGATTATCAGAGACGAAAGACAAAGATTGTGGAATTTAAGGCTTGCTACCTATGAATCAAGTGTCCGTGTATTTGGTGGATGGAGTGACTTCTGCGCTGTGAATGACTTGAAGGAGGGAGATTATATGATGTTTGAAGTTGTTGCTAATGGAGAAAAACCTATATGGAAATTTCACTGTAAGTTTTCCATTTAAGCAACCTCTGTCTTTTTGTCAACGATCTTTTTACTTTGATGTGTACACTATGACACTACATGGCATCTTCACAAAATTATTTGGTGTTGGTTCTCCAAACTGTAAAACACATTCTTCATAAATAACTGCGCTGTTAAAAATTTACCCAACCAAACAGTTGGAAAATTTAATATTGTGCTTTCTTTTTAGTTGCATTTTACTTCTTATAACAAAGTGCTGCCCTTGGCTGATGTTTATTTATTGAGACCTCTAAATTAAAGGCCCTGTTGCAGTCAGTCTCCATCAGGATAAATTTTCATATTTTGTTATTTAAAACCTTCAAAGAAAATTCATGTGGATTAAACTATATTTGTCAAATAGTATCGATAAAAGTACTTTTCTTGAAAAGAGTGTAATAGAGATGTATAAACTAGTTCTTTAGAAGACCTTTGCGGTGAATGTGTGTGTTTTGGTTAGTTAAGATGGTCATCGGTAAGTTCTCTCTAGACCGTCAGTTTTTGTAACTGTTTAAACATGTTGCTTAAAGAGCAGGAAATACAATAATTTTTAACTAGGGACTCAAGCTTGTTATGGATTCTATTTTGATGGCCTTTCCGACACCCTAAGAGGAACATGGTTGAAATTGGCGTTAACATTTTGTTGGCACTGCTAGAGAAATTTCAGCATGTATGTTGTCTATTCAAGTTTAGTTTGCTGACTAAATTTCTCTGGTATGCTTCAGCAAAGACTCTTGAAAACTTGAGAAGTATCAAATAAAAATCAATGTGATATAATTATTGGTTTATTTACTTTTATGTGCAAACCAAGTAAAGAAAGAGCTACTTTAATGTTGCAACTATCATGTGCATAATGATTGTGATGTTTCATTTTTCTTCTTTTCTTGGTTACTTCAAAACAATAACAGATCTTAGGCATAAGACGTCGGACGTGACTACTCCGATATTGCAAAGACCAGCTTCAACATCTGCTGATGCCAACCCTCATTTTATATCCACTATCAAACGTTACACCTTCACAAAAGCTATTTTAGTAAGAGTGATCTGAACAAATTTAGTAAAAACCTTTGCTAATTTTTATTTTTTGTTGTGATAACGGTGTATTGATCTATATATTGGGATAAATTTGAGCAGTATTTTCCGATGGGTTTTGTAAAATCAAATGGCTTGATGAGTAGAAGTGAGATGATTCTTGTCGATGAAAAGCAGAGATCATGGTCAGTGTGGCTTGGACAAATGGAACGCCACTTTGGAATTAAAAGGGGATGGCCAAAGTTCAGAAAAGCAAATGGTGTTCAAGAAGGAGATACTTACATGTTTGAACTCACCAACAATGGCACGATACCTATAGTTCATGTGAGTATTTCTTTATTTCTCTTTAGTTTCGTGACTATCCTGTGTGTTAGTATATGTTGTTATTTTTCCTTTTTGTCCCTTTTGTTATTAGAATATAGGAGTTATTGTGGAACCAAAAGCAATTTTTACTGAGATTTTTGAATGTCATTTAAAACAATTTTGAAGGCTTCAAATTGTGTTGATTGTACCGTTAATGGTCAATTTTTAGCTGACCCTGATTGGTTAGAGAGTATTTGGGGACTGTTGAAGTAATTCTATTTCTTATAGTCAGTATGTTAAATTTGTGCTCTCTGTGAGAGTGCAAGTTCGTGTATCTGTACAAAAAAAATGATTTTTATTTTGTGTTGAGGGTGTATTATGTTGTATCAAATGTCCAAAAAGTTGCTTACCAAATTTTCCATATAAAAGATCTACCTTAGACCTCTATGGTTATGTAAAGCTTTGTACAATTCAGTCTCAGAACTGAGGCTATGTTGTGTTTTGAAAATTGTAGGTAAATATTCTGGGAATTAAGGATGCCAATTGCCAAGCATCACAGAAGCCATTGTAGATAATATGAAGCATTTGATGATGGGCAAAGAAACTAGCATGTGTTGTACTTTTGTTTTCAAAGTATCCTTTCATGCATGATAGTAATTAGATTATGGTAGCCTTTAGATCCGTGAATGAGAAATGAAGAGATGTTGTTCCATATCGGAGGAAGGAGAAGAATTAGTTTGGAATAAATTGAAAAGAACTTCTCTGTAATTTAATAAGTTGGGAAGAAGGCAAACATTGTGTCTTCGCTCTGCTTGAATTCGGATTTGGATTATCTGATTGATTGATTAATTGTTGCAATGATTACACCTTCTCATCACAATAAGTCAATACTTATTTGTTAGCTATATATACTACGGCATTGCTTCAGAATTTGATATGAATTTTTGAAATATATCTCCTCTTTCTCTAAGCATTGTTTTTTTGAAAGAAATAGAATCGTGTGCTTTGTTTTGGTCGTGGCACTTGATTTATGTTGGAATTTGAAGTATTGTTGTTCCAACACAGGTAAATTTTGTTTTATTTCGAAAGAAATAGATTCGTGTGTTTTTTCTATGTATGTCTTATCATTTGTTTTTCAAAGACAAATTATTGTGATTTTATATCGCCATTAAGAGATCAAAATCTCTGTTATTCTTTACTCGCCTTTGAAGAGTTGTTAAGAGGGAAACATACATTCTTTTTAAAATGGACTAAAAAGGAAAGCAAGACATTCTTTTGTATCTTTTTGTAGTGTTTATTTGGGGCAAGTTTGTGTTATATTGAAACAACCTCTCTACCTCCAAGGTAGACATAAGGTCTGCGTACACTCTACACTCCTTAGACCCCTACATTGGGTATGTTGTTGTTGTTAAGTTTGCATTGTACTGCAGAAAATTCCTATAGGTTTCTTAAAGTATCTGAAGGGACATGATCAATATGAACATGCAATACTGAGAAGGGCGGGTAAAACGAGGTTGGTGACGGTGAATGGTTGGTGATTAGAAGAGGGTTGGAAAAAGTTTGCTAAGGAGAATGATTTACAATTTGGGAGATTTGTTGATTTTCAAACATGAAGGAGACATGGAAGTTGAGGTTTCCATCTTTGATTCGAGGCAGTGTGACAGAATATGCAGAGTATCTTCAACAAAAAACAGGATGCAATAATGTTGAAGAGATTTCCAAGAATTTTGAATTCAAAGGTAACATCTTTAGAATTCCTTATTCTTAACTAGTGGTGGCTAGTGGCGTAGATTTTCACTCACTAAGGGGTTCAAAATATGAAGAGTAAACACGGAAAGAAGTTAAAAGGATTCAATATCTACTATATATACATCAAAAATAATTTTAACCATACCATGTATAAACAATGTTATTTTCCGCCCATGGTGGTGGTAATTTCCACCTATATTTGCTTTACCCACACAAGCCACCCATAAAAAACTCATATGCAGCCACCCATTTTAAAGTAGAGTACCATTTACTCATAAAATTATGAGTCAACCTGCTTTTTACCCTATTCATCACCCAACCTGTTTTTTTAACCCATATGAAATATGAGTGGGTTGGGTTGTGACCCATTTTTAAACTGCCCATTTGCCACCACTAATCTTAACATAAGTTTCTACTTGTTTAGTTGAAAACTAACTAGTAATGGGGTGAATGTTTAGGTGCTCTTCATCTTTTATTGTAATAATTTGTCATATTTAATTTCTTGACATGGATTTCTCTATAACTAACCATTTAATAGGCAAATCGAACCTCTGCATCATGTCATCAGGCGAGGCGTTTCCTATGCAGAAGCTGGTACTTGCAACCCTTGCGGTCAATCTCATTTTGAATGTACTGACAGAACATATTGCATTTCAAATAGTTACTTGGTAAGTCGCAAAACTACCAAATTGGAGTTGTTTACAGCAAAAGTATGAAGCGTATCACATTCATATGTGCAAATTGTTATAAACCATTTCAGCGCCTTCCTAAACTGTAAAAAAATTATTCTTCATAAGCTACTAACATTTTAAAAAATTTACCCATCCAAACAATGGAAGATGATTTATGAAATGATAAATTTTCTGAAACATTTTCTGTGGAAGAAAATTTTGTAGCAACAATTTAGTTGTATGCAAAATAGGGCCTTATTATGCACTCCTTCCGTAAATAATGTATTGAAAGCGTTATATACCATTGTACCAAATAGCTTTTGCTTGTTATAAGAATAGTGCTTCATCTTTCATAGGCTATATTCCAAAGTAAAGGGGCAGCTTGCTCTGTTTATTCCCTCAAGTTCATATAGCGATTCCTCTAAATTAAAAAGGTAAAATAGAGATGTTGAAAATAGTTTTGTAGAATGCTTTCTTGTGAATGTGTATGTTTTGGTTAGTTAAGATAGTCTTCTGTGAGTTCTTTCTCAACCTTTCTAGACCGTCAATTTTGTAATTGTATAAAAATGTTGCTTAAAGAACAAGAGATGCAATATTTTTTGACAATAAAAAAGAAGAGATGCAATATGAAGTATACCACTCTTTGATTATCAGAGGTGCAATTGGTTTTAAACCGTTTCAGAACATTCCTACAAAATTTGCAGTTGCAAGTGGTCTCACCAACAAGGAAAGTGATTTGAAATATAATGGTAAGTTTCCTCATTTAAGCAAAGTCTTATTTTTCGATCATATTATATTCACATAAGCTATGACTCTGTTTGGTATGTCTCGGATGAAGCTACTTTTATTTAAATAAGCGAAAGCACTTTGCATTTGACCAGTTTCTCTTCCTACTTGGTTCTTACAGTTTTATGCTTATGTTGTTCGGACTCTTTAAAAAGGTGACGGGTACGTGCTAGATCCTCCAAAAGTAATGTATTTTTGGAGGATCTGGCATGGGTCCATTAGACTTTTCTGCTTCATCTGCGTGGACGACTTTCATGAATTTCTTTGAAAGATTAAGGAACTTTTCTATGACAATCAATTTCTTTTCTATCCCCTACAAAATGTACATAAACCTCTCTGTGTAATATATTGATACTTCTTAATTACAACAACATACTAGTGTTTTTCCACAAGTGAGATCTGGAGAGGATAGTGTATACGCAGATCTTACCCTAAGGTAAGGAGACTGTTTTCGATAGATATATTGATACTTGATCATATTTGTCAAATCTCGTAACAATTATTGCTTTATGATGAGATTTCCATATAAAAGATCAGAATAGAGGCTATGCTTTGTTTTGAAAATTATAGGTTAATTTTCTTGGAAGGATGCCAAGTATCACAGAAGCCATTGACAAGATAATATGAAAATTATTTTGGGGTTTCTTTTCTCACTTTTCACTCTTTGATCGACCCCAACAGCCCCCAAGAGCTCTTTTCTACCCTACTAAGTCTAGGCAAGTATTTTCCATGATCATACAACATAAATTCAAGAATTTCTGTTAGATTCTAACATCAAATCATTCGCCTATCTCTTGTGAAATCAAGAACTCACTACCTATCAAGGTATTAATACTCTAATGATTTTTAAGTGATTATAACATATGCTTATGTATCCTAAGCAAGAATCTACGATTAAAACTTGGGGTTTTCTAGAAAACTCATCTCCATGGTTCAAGAAAGGTTTTTGTGGTTCTTCTCCTTCCAAGATCATATTTTCTTGGGTATTTTGAGCAATTAAGGTATGTAAGGTTGTCTCTACGTGTGGGACATTTTGTTCTTCCCCACGAATTATGTTTCTATGTTTTAGAGTATCTTCTCTGAATGAGTTAGAGTTAGAATGAAACCCCAAGTTCTTGAATTGTTCTTGATTCTTTATGTAACCCCAAGAACCCTCCGTGAAATTGTGAATTATTATGAGAGTAATGATTTTTAACTTGAAAACTAAGCCTAATGATTTCTTAATTTCTTCTTAATAACTTCTTGACGGTTTCTTAATGTTTTCTTCATGAATTCTTGACATTTTGTTATGTGATGAACCCTAAAAATTATCATCGGTGAAATTCCCCGAATGTGAGTCTAATAATGCTATCACATGTTTCATTGACTATAATAATATGATATGATATATGCCTCTCATGAATGCAAAGTTATGATCCATGAACTGTAACCTTATGACATGATGACATGAACTAAATTTATGAACTATGGTCCTTGAAAGTTATGTAACATGAGTCGTCGGGCTAATCGATGAACACATTTGTGCTTAAGGGAGCTAAATGGTTAATCGAGAAGACATAAGTCTAAATGATGGACGCCTGAAACTACATTTGCCGACGTAGGTTAAGGATTGTACTGTTGGTTCGCGCGACTCCTTCTTTATGCCTTCGGGTAAGGGCTAGTTATGATCCACATGACATGTACACGTATGTTTCATACCTGGCAAGGTATGAGATGGCTTAGCTGATCAGGACGGAGATCAAACTCCATGCGCTCACATATTTAGTTATGTCGGTTATACTATTGGACTCCCATAATGAACTAAACTATGATGAAAGACGTATCCCTGGGGTAGTCTAAACTCTAAACAACCTCATCTCTAAACGTTCTTATGTTATGATTCTTGATATGTACGTTATGTTTCATTCTACCATTTTACCTACGGTACTATTCCACATGTACTTACATCCATTCTGCCAAGGGCACTGCATCTTTTCATTGATTCAGATTCAGGTACGTAAACACGTGATCAGGCAACTTGCTAGGTCCTATATCTTTTGCTATTGGTGATCTCCTCTATGTTTCTAGGGGCTTAGTTTATAGTTTTCTAGTACTTTAAGATTATGTGTTTAAGGTATGTTGGGGGCCTTGTACCCGTAGACATTACTCAGTTATGTTTAGAGGCCTTATAGATAAACAGTTAGTTATGCTTTAGTTTGGACCTTTGTGTCCTTGTTAGTAATTTCAGTACTATAACTTACATTAGGAAAAGTGTTTCTTTTACAAGACTTGTCTCTTCGAATGTTTTTAAACTATGTTTCTGCTCATGTTTAGTGCTATGTTATGGGTATGCTCGGGCTAGCAATGGCATCGAGTGCCGGTCCCGCCTAGGGTCTAGGCTCGGGGCGTGACACTTTTTTTGATATGTTAAAAGTGACAAAGTAAAAATGAACTGATGGAATGTAGGGGAGGAACAGATTATTCCAATCATGATTAAGGCAAGAATCAATTAGATCTCGGTTATTAATACTAAATTATGATAAGAGCGTTCAATTCAAGCAATAACTTAGCGAAAATGGAAAGAAAAAGAAATGGTTAGAAGTCAAATCCGAGTTTACAGTTCATTGACGAGAAATTTTAGTTTTCTTGGAGAATCCGCTAAGTAAACCCTAAACCCATTTCTCATCAACACTTCTTTTTTCCATTTATTCGGAAGAGTTCCGTTTCTTCTCCACAGATCCAGACCGGTCACTTCTGAATCAAGTGCAGGTAAAATGAGAAATGGGGAGGAGATTTCAAGATGGAAAATCGAACCCTTACCATCAACATGGTGAAAGTTCAAGTAGTCAGTTAATTGAATCACTAAAATTTCCCAACTGTGGTTATTTCCTTTTCTTGAATTTCTTTCATTGTGTCTGTATAAATTGTATTATTACTTATCACTCTATTGCAATTTTGATTCAGAACTAAGTTTTTCTTCGAGACCAGTAAGTCATCTAGTGACTGCGATGAAAAACTCTTCAAAGAGACCTCAATTTCTCAAACCGATTCAGCCAGGTTTCAAGCATGGTCTTGTGAGTAATCCTTTCATGTCTTTTTTTGGTAATCTTTACTTTGTTTACTGTATGTTGCATGTATGATGTTGTGGGGGTGGAAGAATTTATCCTAGAAAAGAAAAAAACACAAAAATTTGAAAGCAATAGTTCTTTTAATTGGGGCAAGTTTATGTTGTACTGCAGAAAATTCCTATAGGTTTCTTGAAGTATCTGGAGGGACTGAACCATATTAAACATGCAATACTGAAAAGGATGGGGAAAAAGTGGCTGGTGAAGGTTAACAGCTGGCGATTAGAAGAGGGTTGGGAAAAGTTTGCAGAGGAGCATGATTTGCAATTGGGAGATTTTTTGATTCAAGTCATTGTGATAGAGAATACGCAGAGTATCTGCAGGAAGCAGGCAATAATGCTGAAGAGACTTTCAAGAAAATGGGAGGTAACATCTGTAGAGTCCCTTAATCTTAACATAAGTTTCAACTAGCTTAGATTAAAAACTAACAAATAGATGTCCGGGGTGGATGTTTAGACTCTATCATGGGTTGATGGTAGTCATTTCTGTCATTTTAATTTTCTTGGCATGGATTTGTCTACAATCTAACTTTTTGCAGAAGCTGCTACTCACAACTCTAGGGGTCACTCTCATTTTCAGTGCATTGTCAGACCAAATTACTTTTCAAATGGTTACTTGGTAAGTCTCAAAAACTCATTTCCCCTCAACACTTCAAGAAATTTCAGGCTAAAGGAAACATTTGCACCATTTTATTTTTCCCTCCTCTGTTCATTAGAGTTATTTACAGCAAAAGTATGAAGCATATCATATGTGCAAATTGTTATAATCCATTTCAGCGCCTTCCTAAACATTTTGCAATGGCAAGCGGTCTTACCAACAAGAAATGTGGTCTGATTGTAAGAGATGAAAGACAAAGATCATGGAATTTAAGGCTTGTTGCCTATGATTCATGTGTCCGTGTATATGGTGAATGGAGTAACTTCTGCGTTGTGAATAACTTAAAGGAGGGAGATTATATGATGTTTGAGGTTGTTGCTAATGGAGAAAAACCTATATGGAAATTTCACTGTAAGTTTTCTTATTTAAGCAACCTCTGTCTTTTTGTCAACGATCTTTTTATTTTGATATATACACCATGACACTATATGGCATCTTCGACTAAATTATTTAGTGTTTGTTCTCCAAACTGTAAAACATGTTCTTCACGAACAACTACATTGTTAAAAATTTACCCAACAAAACAGTTGGAATTCAATATTGTATTTTCGTTTTAGTAACTTTTGCTTGTTATAACAAAGTGCTTCATTTTTCATAGGCTATAATCCTAAATAAAGGGGCCCTTGGCTCATGTATATATATTTAGACCTCTAAATTAAAGGCCCTCTCGCAGGTTCCATCAGAATAAATTTTCATATTTTGTTATTTAAAAACTTCAAAGAAAATTCATGTGGGATAAACAATATTTGACAAATAATATCAATAAAAGTTCTTTTCTTGAAAAGAGTGAAATAGAGATGCATAAAATAGTTCTGTAGAAGACCTTTGCAGTGAATGTGTGTGTTTTGGTTACTTAAGATGGTCTTCGGTAACTGCTTTCTAGACTGTCAGTTTTTGTAACTGTTTAAACATGTTGCTTAAAGAACATGAAAAACAATATTAATAACGAGGAACTAAATCTTGTTATGGATTCTATTTTGATGGCCTTTCGACACCCAAAGAGGAACATGGTTGAAATTGGACTTAACCTTTTGTTGGCACTGGTAGAGAAATTTCAGGATGTATGTTGTCTATTCAGGTCATATTTGCTGACTAAATTTCTCTGGTATGCTTCAGCAAAGACTCTTGAAGACTTTAGAAGTATTGAGTAAAAATCAACTTGATATAATCATTCGTATATTTACTTTTATGTGCAATCCAATGTCCGTTTGGATTTCTTCATTAATGTTGCAACTATCATGTGCATAACGATTTATTCTTCTTCTTTACTTGGTTACTTTAAAGCAAGAACACATCTTAGGCATGAGAAGTCGGACGTGACTACTCTGATATCTCAAACACCAGCTTCAACATCTGCTGATGCCAACCCACATTTCATATCCACTATCAAACCTTACACCTTCACAAAAGCTATTTTGGTAAGAGTGGTCTAAACAAATTTAGTAAAAACCTTTGTTTTTTTTTTGGGTGATAATGTCTATTGATCTATATATTGGGATAAATTTGAGCAGTATCTTCCCATGGATTTTGTAAAATCAAATGGCTTGATGAGTAGAAGTGAGATGATTCTTATCGACGAAAAGCAGAGATCATGGTCAGTGTGGCTAGGGCGAACGGGACATCAATTTGGAATTACAAGGGGATGGGCACAGTTCAGAAGTGCAAATGGTGTTCAAGTACGAGATACTTACAAGTTTGAACTCACCAACAATGGCACAATACCTATAGTTCATGTGCGTATTTCTTTTATCTCCCTTTAGTTTCATGACTATCCTGTGTTTTAGTATATGTTGTTATTTTCCCTTTTTATCCCTTTCGTTATTAGAATATGGAAGTTATTTTGGAACCATAAACATCTTTTTACCAAGATTTTTGAATGTTATGTTAACTTTAAAGTTGCACAAAATTAATCTTGAAGGTTTCAAATTGTGTTGATTGTACCGTTAATGGTCAATTTTTAGCTGACTGGTTGGAGAGAAAAATGGAGAGATAGTCCTTCTGTTTCAATTTGTTTGTCTAGTTTTGACTTGACACGGAGTTTAAGAAAATAAAAAGGACTTTTGAATCTTGTGGTCATAAATTAAAGGCATGTAGAATGTACTATCATATCCTTTAATCTTGTAGTCGTCTTAAACATGCCACATAGAAAGTTGAAATTAAAGAGTTGTCAAAAAAGTAAAGGGTCATTCTTTTTTAAACGACTAAAATGAAAAGTAGGGCAAACCAATTGAAACGGAGGGAGTATCTTTCAGTGTGTGAATTTGTGCTCTGTGTGAGACTGCAAGTCTCTGTATTGTGTACAAAAGATTTGATTTCTATTTAGTGTCATATTATGCTTGATTATGTATATATTTCCAAACAATTGCTTATCAAATTTTCCATATAAAAAGGTCTACCTTAGACCTCTATGGTGTTATGTAAAGCTTTATACATTTCAGTCTTAGAACTTGAGTCTATGTTTTGTTTTGAAAATTGTAGGTAAAGATTGTGGGAGTTAAGGATGCGAATCGCCAAGCATCACAGAAGCCATTGACAGGATAATATGAAGCAGTTGGTGATGGGCAAGGAAACTTGCACTGAAGCAAGTTGATTTTGTTCCTTATCGGATTGATAAATTTTTGGAAGCTATTCCTATATTGGTAAATGTTTTGTTTTGGGAGGAAATGATTCTTGTTTTAACAATCTGTTCTATTAATTGCACTATTTTGTTGTTGCCCTTACTCTCTTCTGATAAATTTTGCACTGTTTTCTTGTTGCTTACTACCTTTTCTTACTGTCTCTTTTTTCTTCACTTGAGTCGGGGGTCTTTCAGAAATAACCTATTTTCCTTCACGAGGTAGAGGTAAAGGTCAGTGTACATTTTACCCTCCCCAGACTTTACTCGTTGGATTTCACTGGGTATGTTGTTGGGAGGAAATGATTCAATACTTCCAGTATTGTGAGGAGATCAAATTCTTTAAAGGACAAAGTAAATTTTGTGGACTCAATATTATTTCAAGGTTTGTTTATGTTGTTGAAACTAGGGGTGAATGTTCGGATCATTCAGATTGGATATGAAAATTTTGATTTTCAGATTGAAAAATTACAGTTCAAATAAACTCTGATTGAATTGAATTTTTTAAGTTCGGTTTTGGGTATGTGGGATTTTCAAGTTTAACTTTTGCGCCTTCCAAGAAAGGTCGTATGGTACGAGTAGATTAGACTTTTGAAAATTGAACTTATTAGCCTTAGACACACATGCAATTTTTAAAAAAATTCAAAACTTTGTTTTCATTATTTTGCTTCTTTTTCAAATTTTACCTTAATTTTTTTTATTTCTATAAAAATAACCTTATTTAAATTATATTTCATATTTAAAAATACATTCAAAATCACAATAATCAATTATTATTTGCAAAAAATTATAACCAAACATAATTCCATCTTCAGTTTCAACTTCAAAAATTTTCAATAAAGTAAAAAAAAAATTTATAACAGTATATAGTAACTCGTGTATAGAATCTAATCTGTGACATTATAGGACTATCTATCCCTATTAACCTTTTAAAATAAATTTAATTGTATGTTTTGGGGAAAATGACAAACAAATGGGACCCATACAACTTTCCATGTGTTCAAATTTCTCTTTAGAAAGCTGCAAAATGTCAATTGCTTTACAGTCCACACTACCTTGAAAAGGTATCAACATTTCCATTTCCATTATAAGTTCAGATTTCATTAAATTGTTAAAAATTTAGTGATTTTTCTTAAATGATGATTGCAAAATAGAAGGGGCATTTTGTTGATAGCCATGAAAATACCTCCAAAGAAACCTCAATTTTTCAAACCCATTCAAAAAGGCTTCAAGCATGGTCTAGTAAGTAATCCTTTTAAGATTTTTTTTTTTCATCTTTCCTTTATTTATTATATAGTGCATGTATGATGTTGTGGAGATGGAAGAATTTACCCCAAAAAAGAATCACTAAAATTTGAAAGCTATAGTTCTTTTAAACATTTTATAATTGTTTAATTGGGTAGAAAATTAGTACAATTTCAGGTTCTAAACAAAAGCATGATAGCAATTGTCCGTTTCAATTTGTTTGTCCTATTTTGACTTGACACGGAGTTTAATGAAGTAAAGAAAAAGTTTTGAATCTTGTGGTCTTAAATTAAACATGTGTCATCTGTACCAAATTGTTTTTTATTTTTGTGGTTCTAAACATGTCAGGTTAAAAGTTGAAATTAAAGAATTGCTACAAATAAAAGACATTCTTTTTAATACAGACTAAATATGAAAGTAGGACAAATAAATTGAAACTCAGATTTACTCCATTTGTTCCTATTTATATGTGGTCCTTACTGAAAATCAGTTGTTCGTTAATATTTGTCATTTCACAAAATCAATGCATAAATAACATTATTCTTCCTATTTTACCCTTGAGAGTTATTAGCTTTGAAATTATGCATTTGACCCGTATAGGAAAACTAAGTAATTAATTTATATTCATTGGTCAAATTAATTAATCAAAATAAATAATTCATGTTCATTTATTGAAAACTTGACTTTAAAAGAACACTAAATAAGGGTACAATGGTAAACTTACCTAATTTCCTAAGGGACGTGAAATCTAAAATGATGACTACTAAATAGGAACAGAGGGAGTATTTGGGGCATGTTTGTGTTTCAGTGAAACAAACTATATCTACCTCCAAGGTAGGGATAAGGTCTGCATACATTTTACACTCACTAGACCCCTACACTGGGTATGTTGTTGTTGTTGTTAAGTTTGAGTAGTACTGCAGAAAATTCCTATAGGTTTCTTGAAGTATCTGAAAGGACATGATCAGCATGAACATGCAATACTGAGAAGGGCGGGTAAAACGTGGTTGGTGAAGGTGAACGGTTGGCGATTAGAAGAGGGTTGGAAAAAGTTTGCTAAGGAGAATGATTTGCAATTGGGAGATATGTTGGTGTTTAGACATGAAGGAGACATGAAATTTGAAGTTTCCATCTTCGATTCGAGTCATTGTGACAGAGAATATGCAGAGTATCTTCAACAAGAATCAGGATGCAATAATGTTGAAGAGACTTCCAAGAATTTTGAATTCAAAGGTAACATCTTTAGAATCCCTTAATCTCAACTAGTGGTGGTCAGTGGCGTAGCCAGGATCTTTAAACACACGAAGAAGTTAAAAGAGGTTTAACATTTACTATAGTCTATATATGTGTCAATAATAATTTTAACCATATCATGTATAAACATTGTAATTTTCCACCCAAGCCACCCGTAACAAACTCATATGCAGCACGACCATTTTAAAGTAGAGTACTATTTACTCATAAGAATATGAGTCAGCCTTCTTTTTACCCAATCCGTTTTTTAACCCATATGAAATATGAGCGGGTTGGGTTGTGACCCATTTTTAACCTGCCCATTTGCCACCACTAATCTTAACATAAGTTTCAACTTGTTTTGTTAAAAAACTAACTAATAATGGTGTGGACGATTACGTGCTATTCATGTTTTGATTGTAATAATTTCTGTCATATTTAATTTTCTTGACATGGATTTCTCTATGACTAACAATGTAATAGGCAAATCAAATCTCTGCATCATGTCATCAGGCGAGGCGTTTCCCTATGCAGAAGCTGGTACTTACAACCCTTGCGGTCAATCTCATTTTGAGTGCATCGTCAGACCATATTGCGTTTCAAATAGTTACTTGGTAAGTCTCAAAACTACCAAATTGGAGTTGTTTACAGCAAACGTATGAACCATTTCAGCATATCATATTCATATATATGTGCAAATTGTTATAAACCATTTCAGCGCCTTCCTAAACAATTTGCAATGGAAAATGGTCTCTTCAACAAGAAATGTGGTGTGATCATCAGAGATGAAAGACAAAGATCATGGAACTTAAGGCTAGCTACCCACAGTTCTAGAGTCCATATATTAGGTGGATGGCGCGAATTCCGCGTTGCGAATGACTTAAACGAGGGAGATTATATGATGTTTGAGGTTATTGCTAATGGAGAAAAACCAATATGGAAATTTCACTGTAAGTTTTTTCAATGAAAATAACCTCCTTTTTGTCAATGATCCTTTTTCTTTGTTATATACAATACACCATGACATTATATTGCATCTTCGACAAAACTATTTGGTGTTTGGTTCTCCCTACTGTAAAACATGTTCTTCGTAAACAACTACACTTTTAAAAATTGCAAGCCCTTGTTTAGTAGTGTATGTATTAGTTATATATCCTATTCAGTACTATTCTTATACATAGTAAACCATGACATTAACTACGGGGTACTTATTCTTTTCTAATACACCCTATTCATTTACTACAACAAATCAAATACTCGTTTAAAAGTAATGTCAGCGTAATTAATCTCAGCATTACTAATGAATCTTATTCAGTACTATTCTTATACAGCCAATCAAACGATCCCTAATTGTAATCTTTTTTTCATATTTGATTTCTTGACATGAATTTGTCACAATTACTCTGTCACAGACAAACCAAACCCCAACATCGTGTCAACGAGGAAGGTTTTTCCAAAGGAAGAATTTGCTACTTGCAGCTCTTTTGGTCAATCTCATCTTGTGTGCATTGTAAGGCCGTATTGCGTTTCAAGGAATTACTTTGTGAGTCCGTAAAGAAAACATCTGCGTCATTTTCTTTGTTTCCTATCTTTGTTTATTGGAGTAATGATAAAGCGAAAACATGAAGCTGATGATATATATGTGCAAATTGTTATAACTTATAAACCATTTCAGCGCCTTCCTAGACAATTTGCTCGGGCAAACGGACTCGCCAATAAGAAATGTGGTTTGGTTATTAGAGATGAAAGACAAAGATCATGGAATTTAAGGATTGATACCTATGGTTATGGAGTCTATATTGCAAAGGGATGGCGTAAATTTCGTGTTGAAAATGACTTGAAGGAAGGAGATTGCATGATGTTTGAGGTTGTTACTAATGGAGAGAAACCAGTATGGAAATTTTATGGCAAGTTTTCTCATTTAAGCAACCTCTTATTTTTCATATGCACTGTGACACTATATAACATGTCTTGTATAAAATTATGTATTGAATGCGTTATATACTACTCCTTCCATTTCAATTTGTTTGTATGGTTTTTACTTGACACGGAATTTAAGAAAATAAATGAGACTTTTGAATCTTATGGTCTTAAGCTTAAAGATATGTTAAATGTACCAAAATATCTTTCGATCTTGTGGTCATGTGGAAAGTTAGAACTAAAGAGTTGCTCAAAAAGGAAAGAAGCATTCATTTTGAAACAGATTAAAAAGGAAAGTAAGACAAACAAATTGAAACAACGGGAGTATATTGTACTTACTTTTTTCAATAGGCTTCTTTTAGTTGTTTTTGTTTGTTCTGTTTATTCACTCAAGTTTACATAGCGATTCCTCTAAATTAAAGGCCCTTTCCCAGGTTCCATCTCGATAAATTTTCATATTTTTTTATCGAAAAAGTTAAAAGAATGCTTTGTAGAATGCTTCTTGTAAAATGTGTGTGTTTTGGTTAGTTAAGATGGTCTTCTGTGAGTTCTTTCTCAACTTTTCTTGATCATCAGTTTTTGTAATTCTATAAACATGTTGCTTAAAGTACAAGAGGTACAATGTTTGTTTACGATAAAAAAGTAGAGATGCATCATTTTAGCAAGTAAACGCACTTTTAGACGTTCTAAACTCTATTGAAGTGTATTAACAAGCCAAACCCCAGCATCAAGTCATGCATCTTCCTGTGCAGGAACGGCCACGGACAAGCCTTTTGGTCAGTCTCATTTTGTATGCATTGTTAAACCCTATTGCCTCGTCAATGATTTCTTGGTAAGTCGAAAATTTACTTCAAGAATACCATTTCTTTCCCTCTTTGTTTGTTGGTGTAAATATGAAGTATACCACTCTTTGATTATATGTGCAATTGGTTATAAATCGTTTCAGTACATTCCTACAAAAATTGCACTTGCGAATGGTCTCACCAACAAGAAATGTGATTTGATTATTAGAGATGATAAAAAGGGAAGGTCGTGGAATGTTAAGTTACGTTCTTTTGGCAGTAGTGTATGTATCAATGGTGGATGGCATGAATTCCGTGATGCAAATTGCTTAAAGGAAGGAGATTGCATAGTGTTTGAGGTTGTTTCTAATGGGGAAAAAACAATATGGAAATATAATGGTAAGTTTCCTCATTTAAGCATTGTGTTATTTTTCGATCATCTTATATTCGACTCTGTTTGGTATATGTCTCGGATGAAGCAACTTTTACTTAAATGGCCGAAAGCACTTTGCCTTCTAAGAGAACATAATTCCTTTTCATTCTTATCGCTGGCTTTTATTTTTATATATAAGTATCATTTCATCGGAGATGTGTAGATGCCCCAATAAGGAGGTACGAGAGGTTGGATATAGTGGATATGAGGAGAGGTAGAGGTAAGCCGAAGAAGTGATTAGATAGGACATAGTGCAACTTTAGTTTATCGAGGACATGGCCTTAGATAGGAGGGTATAGATGACGCGGATTTAGTAGCTAGTTGAGCTTTTTGACTAGCTTTTCGCTGGTTTAGGCTTGGTGGGAGTTTGGGAACATTGTATCTGTCGTAGTATTAGTTTTATACATGTATTTTCTTGATTTTGATATCTATTACCATCTGTTGTCTATTGTGTTTCAGTTATCACATTATTTCGTTGTTATTACTGGTTCTTTTCTCTAAACTATACTGCTTCCCTTATTAATTTTGTTTTGAAAATTATAGGTAAAATTTCTGGGAATGATGCCAAGCATCACAGAAGCTAAATTGACAAGATAATATGAAGTAGTTGGTGATGGGCAGCACTGAAGCAAGTGAATGTAATGTTTTTTGGATCTTGTACATTTTGCCTATGACGTTGCTTGGACTCTCCAAAATTGTCGACGTGTACTTGTCGTATCCTCCAAAAGTAATGCATTTTTTAAAGATCTGCGTAAGTGAGGCAATATTTTAGGAGAGTAAGAGTGACATAACATTTTGCTAAATCTAATGTATGATGTGTTGTATCATCTCTTTTACTTTTTTACTTTTTCCGTTTTATTTTACTTGACTCTTATATTAATAATAGAATTTTCTTTTTACGGGCAATTCATTGCATAAAGCTTCTCGCATTCACACAATCTAGTGTTTGTTTTCATGACTCTAACCTTAACCTATAGATTACATAGAGACAATTTTATTATTGCCACTATAACAAAAATAATTTTTAGTATACACATTAATAAAGAGTGTTAAAATTTTTATTGGCAGTAGTTAATTGTTATTAAATTCAATGTCACTAAAGGTTTTAAGGATATGTACAAAGAGTGTAAAATGCCGCTAAAAATACATTTTTAGCAGCAACTAAGCTATTGTCATTAATTAATTGTCGCTAAAGATCATTTTTGATGTAGTGTGTTCTTTTTACTATTCAATTTTAGCAAATCAAGATATATTATTATCTTCATTAGTTGATCATCTTACTAAAATTAGTTGTCGCATTTATTTGTAGAATTCCTATTAAGGGGTGAATTAGTGAAAATTATCTTCTTATTATATGTGTACAAAGAAAAATAATCAACTAATATAAAACAGAAGGAATATTAATTAATCAGCAAGACATATGTTTACCATGTGAAGAAGGGGGTCCACGTGTTTTTCATTCTAATTATTAATTAATAAATATTGAAACCCTTTTATTTTATCAAAAAAAATTAGATCTACCTTTCAGAAAAGAAATATCAAGTCCGTCAACTGTGTAATATTCTTTCTTATTTAATTCGTTATGAAAAAATAGTAATATTTTTTATATTTAATAATAATTTATTATTAAATATCTTAACATTTATTCTTAATAATAAAAAATTAATCTAGCTTATTGTCCTACAAATTTATTTAATTTATTTTGTTTGAAGAGTCAAAAACATATATAAATATCAATTTTTTTGAGTTTGGAACCAACCTACCAAGTGTAAATTTTTATCTTAATTTTTAATTCGCGATTGCAAAGTATAAAAGTTATCATGGTCGTTTGTTGGAAATAAATTATTTTAGAATAGTTAATTTTACGATAAATTATTTCATTATGTATATAAGATAAGTTATCTTATAACTATAACAAAAATGATGAAATAAGACCTATGATTAAATATGAGATAAAATAATCTTATGTTTTATCGTGAGATTATTATCCTTTGTACCTCACGAACATTTATTACTGAGCTGTTACTATCAATTTGGCTTATCTAAAACATGTATACACCTCCTCTATCACACATTTCACTCCCCAATTTGGAAGAAAATTCAACAGCGAGAAGATTCAATTTGCAGAGATGAACGGCGCTATGAATATGCACGGAGATATGGAGCCGCCGGTACCAGCTGCCGCCATGAACAACCACCACATGATGATGCACATGACGTTTTTCTGGGGAAAAAACGCCGAAATTCTCTTCTCCGGTTGGCCTGGATACAACAACATCGGTATGTACGTCTTCGCACTTTTCGTCATTTTTCTACTTGCTTTCTTCGTCGAGTGGCTATCTCACTCAAATTACATCAAAGAGAGTGCAAATAATGTGACGGCCGGGTTGATTCAGACGGCGTTGTACGGAATCAGAATTGGATTGGCTTATTTGGTTATGCTTTCTGTGATGTCCTTCAATGGCGGCATTTTCCTGGCGGCGATTGCCGGCCATACGTTAGGGTTTTTGGTCTTCGGAAGTAGGGTTTTTAAGAAATCGCCGTTGACGGCTTATGCTAAAGCCTCCGATCTTCCTTCTATGCCTTGTAATTGTTGATGAAAATTGAAATAAACATCTCTACTATAGTTTTTAATATATATATATTTTTTTTGGATATTCTGGTTGGTGTACAAAATTAAATCATGAAAAAATGTTATTGAATTATATATATCGAGTTATTGAATTAATGATTGGAGAATGATTTAAAATTTTATAAACAATAGGTTTATGATTCGGAAATGAATTATCCGTTGACTTGTCACACTAAATTACTTCGATCGAAAACATCTGTCTCCATTTATCGCTCAACCTCAACTCAATTATCGAGGAATAGTTTTACAAATATGAGACGAATAGGAATAACGTTCGATCTTGTTTCTGAATTGAGTAAAAAAGAGATATATGAAGTTTGTTATCTTCGTTTATGCATCTCTGTAATGGGTAAATCTCCGGAAAAAAGGGTCAATTTTCGTATAGTTTGTGCTATCGTCGGCTAAACTGTATTCTCCGTTGACAGCACTAATAGCATTCAATGTGTTTAGGTCGTTGGACGATAGGACGATAGGACGATAAGTCACTGTTTGAGTACATAAAAGTTATTGCTTCTTTTCAGTTTTTTTATCAGATAAATTAATTAATTGATAACTTAACTCTTAATCAACAATAGATTAGGATATCTTATTAATTCGATAGCGGTTTGATAAATAATAAGTCAAATTACTAAGTACAAAAATCGAGCTTAATCTTCGGACAAGTGTCCCTAATATCTTGTTAGGAGTGACTGAATGAGGATACTCACTTTTTTACTTGTAAATATTTTCAGAATATTTGTTTCTTAACATTTAAACATTATGTTTGGGCTTATAATTTTATCCAACTATTTATATAAATTAATTAAATAAAGTTCGAATCAAAATCAAATGTTTTGTCCTGTTCATATATTAGTAACTTACTTAAATTCAACTAATATACTTCTAATGACAGCAATCGATCCATTTTAATCAAAAAAATAAATCCTGTTTATAAAGTTAGAAAGAGTTCAACCTCTTAACTTATAGTATAGTATTGAGGTGGTAAAATCAATATAAGATAAAATACGCTAATCGCAAATAATATGTCCTGTCCGTTTATACTCAAAGCTACATATATCTGCAAGATTATATAAAATGAAAAGAGAAGAATTGTCTCGGTTCCACTCTTAATCAGATTTTAGTCCAGGATACCGAGAAATCTTGTTGGAAGCGTCATTCCTTAATGGGTCTTGCAGTCAGGGGCGGACCTAGAGCAACCCGAGGGGGTTCACCCGAACCTTCGGCAAAAAATTACGTTATATATTTAAGGTATCTTAAAGAATTTTTGTCTATATATTGATTTTGAAGATTAGAGGTTTTCCGAATCCCCTTAATTGAAATTCTGAATCCGCCACTGCTTGCACTGTGTGGTTCGAATTTCATCGGGGCTCCAAACACCAAACACGAAAAAAAACAAAAAAATAAAACAACAAAACTCAGTAAATTTCACAGACCAAACTTAGGAGTAGTCTGGTTGTGCTTTAGTGAGAAGTTATTCATATATTAAAAGTTGAAAACCAACATTACTTTGTACATTATTTGATTACAAAGAAAGAAAAATAATACCCACAGAGAATTTAGTTTAAGTTATACGTATAATTTTTGGATGATTTTTTCCTCTTTCCACGTAAAGTATATAGCATTGCTAGTATAATATTTTTCATGTATTTTGTTACAGTATAATTTATACATATATAAGTTAGGTTATAAAGAAATCCATAGAGTATTATTTTATATAGGCTAAAAAGGTGAACTAATACTAGATAATTAACTAAATCTTACATAATTAAACTCTATACAATTAATCAAAGACAAAACCAAGATTAAAAAATTACAAGCACCCCTTAAAGCAGATGCACGCACGTTAATCAAAGCAATGTCACGTAATATTATTTTATTTTAAAATCTATCTTTATTAAAAACACATATAACTGATATTTTAATACATAAACATGAACTTAATAACATAATTGAATAAAGCATGCTATGCGTAGACCGATAATTTGAGCACCACTTCACACACGTTAGGTTGCATGAGAGAGGTGATGCTGACCAAAAAAACCCAACTTAACAAATATGTTTAAAGAAAGGTTCATAAGAAAGGAGTCGAAGGTTCTCCATTTGAATTTAGTTAATTATGTTCTTGTATGGACGTGATGTTCCACTTTACTTGGGAGTGTTGTTGTTCGAGACTATTTGGTGTCTTCTTTAACTTCTGATGTTGTTCTTTATAACTTCTTGGAATTTAAAATTTTTTATTACTTCTGACCAACTATTTTCATAGAGATTTTCTTAGACTTCTTTCTTATACTTAAAATCTCTCTGTCTCATAATTTTTGTATAACAAAAACGAAAATTAAAAAAATATAGCACTTTAAGATTTCGAAGGAACGCTTTGCCTTGAGATAAAATGTTCTTGACAATGTAGTGTATGTATCGAAAGTACGAATATTACCTAATGATCATATGTAAACTTAATAAAATAGTTCAATCCCGTGCGAAACATGGATAATTTACCTAGTGACATAATATATAAATATGTCATTTAACTTGATCATATTTCACATTTATACACTTTAATTTTAGGTGTGCATAAGCAGATACTTAAACTTGTATAAAATTAAATAGATAGAGACACGCACGTCCTACGTATTATCTTACATGACAATTTGTGTCCTAAGTAAGGTTCTATGTGTATTATGCCACATAAAACTCATATGTTTACTTATTCAACTTTATACAAATTTAAGTGTTACTCGTGCACACCAAAGTTGAATGACGTGAAATAAGCTCAAGTTAAATGTCACATTTACTATTATGCCTAAAATAAATATATCAATTTTTCTCAATGCCAAAAAGAAGAACACCTTTCCTCTTCATTAATTACACATTTTTGTTTCTCCATGGAAATCTCTCCAAAGAAACCTCACTTTCTCAAACCTATTTTGCCAGGTTTCAAGAATGGTGTGGTAAGTAATACTGAAATTCTTTCATTTTTCTTTATGTATCTCAAAAGACTAAATTTTTAATTTTGTACATAGTATTTGTTTTACTGCAGAAAATTCCTGTAAGTTTCTTGAAGTATTTGAAGGGGCAGAAGCCTGTTAAACATGCTGTACTGAAAAGGGCTGGTAAGAAGTGGCGGGTTAAGCTGAATAACCATAGATTCGAAGAGGGTAATTGGGGAAAATTTGTAGAGGGGTTTGATTTGCAATTGGGAAATGTATTGGTGTTTAGACATGAAGGAAACATGGAATTTGAAGTTTCCATACTTGATTCAACTCATTGTGGCAGAGAATATCCTGAGTATATGGACGAGGACGAGGCGAGAGGATGAGGATGAGTTCGAGGAGGAAGAAGAGGAGGATGAGGATGAGGATGAGGAGGATGCGTACGAGGCGGAAGAAGAGGAGGAGGAGGATGATGATAAGGATGAGGATGAGGATGAGGATGAGGATGAGGACGAGGACAAGGACGAGGAAGAAGAGGAAGTTGCTTCCCATGACAAGGCTAATGAAAAATCTCATTTTGAATGCACTATTGGACAATATTGTCTTTACAAAAGTTTCTTGGTAAGTCTCAAAACTACTTATTTTGTGTAAGTAGTATTGATTGCATACGGGTTAATTAGCTTTAACTTGAGGGGATGGGGTTTTAGTGCATTTGATTGGAAGCTAGATACCGATAAGTTTTGCTCAAACAATGTGTTTGTGTTGAGAAATTGATTAAATATGAACAAATGTTAAATTTAGAACCGACTTATTATCATTCTAAAATCCAAAATTTATAAAGTTGCAATCCTAGCTCCGCGCTTGTCACTGCCACTGGGCTAAACGAAATGTTGAACAGTTTTATTTTCTTTGTTAATTGGTATTGTAAATTTGAAGAATGTGAACTGTTTATTAATGATGTGTTCAAATGGTTATACACTTATACGTACACCATGTCAGTTTTTGCCTCAACAATTTGCACTTGCGAATGGTCTCACCAACAAGAAGTGCAGATTGATTATAAGAGATGAAAGACAAAGGCCATGGAAATTAAAGTTATGTAATTCCCAGAAGCCTCGACCTCGAGCCTATATTGGAGATGGATGGCGTAAATTCGTCGCTGAAAATTGTTTTAAGGAGGGAGATTGTATTAAGTTTGAGGTTCTCACTAATGGAAAGACACCAATATGGAAATTTCAAGTTGTTACTGATGGAGAAACACCAGTGAGGAAGTTTCGAGGCAAGTTTCTTGTCTAATCTAGCCTCCTATTTTTTGATGATCTTATTTATCGTCGCTATATCTTTCCTTATAGATGATAAAAACATTCATATTTTATCTTGCTTGTACCTAGATCTCCCCTTTGCATAGTTACAATGAAAAAAGAAATAATGGTCAAAAACACACATGAAGTATCATTTTCTATGAGTTTCATACCTTAACTATTAGGTATTTGCATTTCCTACCCCAACTATCAACAACTAGTTATCAAAGCACACCTCGAAGCTGACTCTAGACCAAGTGTTTGAACACAATCGCCAAATGGCACATGACAACTTAATTTGCCCATAAAATTTCATCCACATAGTAGTTGAGTAATTTTGAGGCATATTTTGATAAATAATCTTTGATAGTTCAGGAAAAATGCAACCACATGATAATTTAGGTAGGAAACTCACAAAAAAATGATACTTCAGATGTGTGTTCGGACCATTATCTCCTTTTTTTCTTATTTTTTATTTAATTTCCAATTAATTCCTTTAATTATCTGCGTGGAGTGTCATTTGGCACCATTTTTAGTTAAAAAAGAGTGATTGTACACCATGCATCATCAAATACTATTTGAGGTGTGTTTTGATAGATAGTTGGTGTTAGTGTAGGTAGAAACGCAAACACCTAATAGTTCAGGTTGTAAACTTGCAAAAAAGTTATACTTCGAGTGTGTTTTTGACCTTTATCTCATGAAGAAAATAAATTTACACATTATGTTTCCTCTAGAATTGGGGTGGGGGAGTAGTAGGGATGCAAATAGTACGTGGGATACGAAAACTGATTACATCAGAGAAGCAACTAAAGAGGTATTAGGGGTCTCGAGGGTTAGTTCAAGTTGGCATAAAGGGGATTGATGGTGGAATGGAGTTTTTCATTGAAAAGTGGAAGCAGAAAAGGTTGCTTATACGGCGTTAGTGGAAGCTTAGAGCCTTAGATGAGAAGAACAAGAGGAGGAATAGGGAAAGATACAAGACAACGAAGACAGAAGCGAAGCTAGCAGTCACAACAACTTTTGAGTACTTGTATGGAGAGCTCGATTACGAAGGCGGGGATATATTTAGGATGTCCAAAATGCCACCAGAATGGAGGGGGAGTATTCAAATTCATGCCGAGATGATCAACTATAGAAGGTATTCACATTGTAAGGAGAGTGTTGGAGCAGTGTAGGGACATGAAGAGCGACTTTCACATGATGTTCATTAACCTAGAAAAGGCTTACGATAAAGTCCCTAGGGAGTTACTTTGGAGATGTTTGAAGTCTAGAATATGTGCCTATTGCTGACATTAGGGTAATTAAAGACATGACGACGGAGTCAAGACCTGAGTTAGAACAGTTGGAGGTGACTCAGAACACTTCCCGACCGTGATAGGGTTGCGGTCAACCCTTAGCTCATCCTATTTGCCTTAGTGATGGACAGATTAACACCATATTTAAGAAGTGTCATGGTGCATGTTATTCATTGATGATATAGTATTGATTGACGAGGTGTGCGGTGGAGTTAACGATAGATTGGTAGTTTGGAAATAGGCCTTAGAGTCTATTGGTTTCGGGTTAAGCAGGACTAAAACAAAGTACATGGAGTGCAAGTTCAGTGACGAATAAGGTGGAGGTGGAAGTGAAGATTGCCGCACAAGTCCCATCCAAAATAGAAAGTTTCAAGTATCTTGGGCCAATAATTTAAGGAGATTGATGATGATGTCGTGCATCGTATTGGAGCGGGGTGGATGAAATTGAAGCTTGCCTCCTAGTTTCCGTGCGATAAGAATGTGTTGCCAAGGCTTTAAGGTAAGTTCTACAAAGGGATAGTTAGACCAATATTATTGTATGAGGTAGAGTTCTGGCTAGTCAAAGAACGCCCACATTCAAAAGATGAAGATACCTATATGGATGTGGGGGATTACTGGAAGAGATGAGATTAAGAATGAAGTTATACGGGCAAGCTGAGAGTGACCTCTATGGAAGACACGATGAGGAAAGCGAAGTTGAGATGATTTGGGCATGTGAAGAGGAGTTCTGCAAATGTATTGATAAGAAGGGGTGAGAGGTTGGTTGTAACACTAGTTAAGAGAGGTAGAGGTAGGCCGAAAAAAGAGGGGGGGTGGGGAGTGATTAGATATCATGATTCTAGATAGGAAGGTTAGGAGGTCGACGATTAGGATAGAAGGCTAGTAAGTAGCTGAGCGTTATCGCACTTTATGTGGGAGAGTCTAGAGCTATTTAGTAGTCACGTAGTCTCTTCTTCTCTATTGCGTATTACTTCCTGTTGCTTCATTTGCTTTGTATCTTGCTATTTTATTGTCATATTATTCTTGTTCTGTTTCGGAAACTTCTTTTGCGCCAAGGGTCTATCAGAAACATCCTCTTAACCCACAAAGGTAGGGTTTAAGGTATGCATACATCCTCCCCTTCCCAAATCCCACTTGTGGAATTACTCTGGGTATGTTGTTGTTTGTTGTTTCTTCTAGAGATGGTGTAATTGAAATGTTATGTTAAAGATATTAGTTGCTTCTTGTTATAATTAAAGTACTTCATCTTAAGTGGCTTTAAATCAAAGTCTAATGGAAGTGCAGTTTGTTGTATGTATTAATTCAAGTTTATAGATTGAAATCTGTAAAGGTCAATTTTGGTCCTCAACTTCCATTTTTTTGTTATTTATGGAAATTATTCTTTTGATTGATTATGCAACCTGTAATGGAAACAATACATTAACCAAATGATGCTGAAGTCATAAGAAAAACTGCTATGGAATTAGCCAAAATGTGTGGTGTGTGTGTGTATGTGGGGGGGGGGGGGGATATTTAAATTCTGTTCATTTTTAAGTATCATTTGTTATATGGTCAATCATCTCTGTTACAACAATCATCGTTTGTCTTGATATTTTTCTGCTGACATTGCAAAATGCTGTTATAGGGAACATATAATATAATATAACATAAAAATTCGGTTTCATAGAAAATTTGGTCGTTATAGTGAAATGTTGTTATAGAGGATGACTGTGGTCTGACTGTATTTAATTTCTTGACAATGTAACAGAAAAACCGAGCCCCAACATTGACTTGTCAAATAAGACTTCTTCCCACGCAGAAGCTGCTACTAACAAGCCTTTTGTTCGATCTCGTTTTGAATGTACTCTCAGACAATATTGTCTTTCAGGAGGTTACTTGGTAAGTCTTAAGACTCATTGCACTAAAGGAAGCATGTGTGCCATGTTTCTTACAGTTAATTAGTTCTATACTCCAGTAGTGTGAATTTTTTTTACCCAATTAGTTTATTTATTACGCAATTGTAAGTAAATTTCTATGCTAAGCATTAATTGGTAGCCCAATCTAGGGGTTGGCATAAATACTGAAAAACCGGACCGAACTGAACTGAACTAATTCAGTTCTTCAGTTCAGTTTCATTTTTTTCCTCCTGGAAGTTCGGTTCTTCGGTGCACCTAAATACCGAACTTTTAAAATGTTGTTATGCTGAAATCCCCTCAATTGGATGGTTGTTGTAGGAAGAGTCATTTTGCATTTAACTGAAAGATGTTTCCTTGCATTTTTATTTTGTTTCTTTCTGAGTACACATATAGTTTGGTTTCTTGCTGGAGCATGTGAGTGAATACTTGTTAAACATACTACATTCCTGATTCATGCTCAAGTGCTACCTTTTGATGCCAAGATGCTGATGAAATAATTGGTATTGATGTTCTCTTTCGTTGATGTGAAATAGTTTACGTGCAGTTTGGCGTTATTTTGTGGACAAGTCGGACTGGATTCACATTAGTTGATGTGAAATAGTTAATGTGCAGATTGGCATTATTTTCTGGAGAAGTCTGAATGGATTCTCACATTAGTTAATGTCCAGTTTTGTTTTCATAACATGACACATTGATGGAGCATGTTCTAAGCTCGTACATATCCCCTATTACTTTGATTTGGTCCTCATTTTATTTCTCATTCGCACCGAACCCTTTTACCTCATTAGAAGTCCAGAGGTAAAAGCCCAAATACGGGTTTGTTCGAACCCAATAATTTTTGCTTAAACAGTGAATTTGTGTTAAGAAATTCATTAAATATCTACAAATATTAACTTTAGAACCCTTTTATTAGCACTTGAAGTGATCATTCCAAAATCTAGAATCCACCTCTGTCTCTGCCACTTGACTAAAGGAAGCATTCCACAATTTTTATTTTCTTTGTTTATTGGTGTTATAAATTTGGTGAAAATTTGAAAAATATGAACTTTTTAATGATGTGCTCAAATGTTTATACACTTATGTACACCATGTCAGTATCTGCCTCAACAATTTGCAATTGCAAATGGTCTCACCAACAAGAAGTGCGGGTTGATTGTAAGAGATGAAAGACAAAGGTCGTGGAATTTAAAGCTAAGTTCCGGCAGTATTCGAGCTCGAGCCTACATTGGAGGTGGATTGCGTAAAATCATTGCTGAAAATTGTTTAAAGGAGGGAGATCGTATTATGTTTGAGGTTGTCACTAATGGAGAAACACCAATATGGAAATTTCAAGTTGTTAGTGATGGAGAAACTCCATTGAAGAAGTTCCACGGCAAGTTTCTCATCTTATAGACAGCCTCTTATTTGTTTGATGATCTTTGTTTATTATCTCCATATTATAATTTTTCTCGTGTCAACAAGATTCAAAAGTTATATAATAAAAACATATTCATTTGTATCTTATTTGCTCAGTATAATATTTTCAGCAAAAGAAGTTCTATTAAACCCCCTTGCTTGAACCTAGATCTGTAAAACATTTAGATCTACAAAGCATAGTCACAAATTAAGAAAATAAATTTACACGTCTTATTTTCCTCTAGAGATGGTGTACTCAAAGTGTTATATAGAAGTGTCGTTTTCTTAATTAAATTGCGCAACTTGTAATGAGAAACAATACATAAGCCAAATGATGCTCATTTTACAAGAAAAACTAATGTTGAGTTAGTCAAAAGGTGGTCGTGGATATTTAAGTTCTGCTCATATTTTCAAGTATCATTTGTCATATTTAATTTCTTGAAAATGTAACAGAAAAACCGAGCCCCAGCATCAAGCTGCCAAATAAGACTTCTTCCCATGCAGAAGCTGCTACTAACAAGCCTATTGTTCAATCTCATTTTGAATGCACTATTAGAGAATATAATCTTTCAAGAGGTCACTTGGTAAGTCTCAAGGCTCATTGAACTTATTGAGAAGTATTTATAGCATTAGTATCTTGTACTTGTTTTTTGTAGCTGAGGTACTTTCATTAGTTAATTAGAGTATTAGTCGGTTAGTTAGCACAAGTGAAGTGGGGTCTGCCAGCAGTTAGTTTGTTAGATTAGCTAGATATTTTCTTTGCTTAATCTCTCAACAGTTATACCCTCACTTCAAACTTAAGTGGGGTATTGAGAAGTATTTATAGGATTAGTGTGCTATACTTGTTAGTTGTAGCTGAGGTACTTTCATTAGTTAGTTAGTTAGAGTATTAGTCAGTTAGTTAGCACACGTGGGGTTTGCTATCTGTTACCCATTGTTAGTTTATTAGCAGTAAGTTAGATTAGCCAAATATTTGCTTTGCTTAATCTCTTGTATATAATCTGCTTGATTACAGCTAATAGAGTTTGAGCTTTCATTTTCAGTTCACAAATGTTACATTCTTCCTTCCTTCTCTCTCTCGCTCCATCTCTGTAGAAGTCTCCATAGGAGCTCACCTCAGAACTCAGTTTATCCGCTAAACTTTGACAGAACTGTAGAAGTCTCCATTGTCACATCTCTGTAGAAGTTTCCATTGTCAATATGTATATGACATAAATCCTTTTTATTATTTTTCTCTTTGCTAACTGAAGTTATTTTTAGTGCAAATATGAAGAATTCGAACTGTTTAATATTTATGTTTGCAATGGTATACACCATTTCAGTATGTCCCTAGACAATTTGCATTGGCAAACGGTCTCATCGACAAGAAGTATGATTTGATTATAAGAGATGAAAGACAAAGGTTGTGGAATTTAAAGCTCTGTTATTGGGAAACTGAAGTCTATATTAGAGATGGATGGCGTCAATTCGTTGATGATAATTGCTTAGAGGAGGGAGATTGTATTAAGTTTGAGGTTGTTACTAATGAAGAGACACCAATATGGAAATTTCAAGTTAGTAAAGCAGAAACTCCATTGCAGAAGTTTCAAGGCAAGTTTCTCATCTTGGAAAAAATCTTCTTGTTGAACTTTTTATTTTATTTGTGTGGTAAATTGAAATTGCGGCCTAATTCCATTGAGAAAGTACCCCCCCCCCCCACCCCGGGTAATTTTTGAAACACATCCACATGTTATATTTCCCTTTTTATCCTAATTTTTACGCTTTCTTATCATGTCTTCTCTTTTCTTTTGCTATTTTTTTTCCTTATAAACAGCAGATATTATGAATAAGTCCTCGAACATGAGTCCTCTCAATTCACAAGCATCTACTTCAACTTCTGGTGATGATGATCATCCTTATTTTATTTCCACCATTAAACCTTACTGCATCAGCAAGTCGGAACTTGTAAGTCATTTGAACTGACTTTTGTTACTGTTTAAGTTAACTATTCCTGCTAATCTTGTAAAGATTCTTACACTACCAATGTAATTTATCTTGTTATAGTAGGTTATTTACTTGATATTTTCTTAGTTGCAACATTTATCTGTTATAGTAGGCACACTTAACTTGATAGCGTAAAAGTTGTACACTCGCACCTGGTGTTTACATCAAGCCATATATAATGCAATTTAACCTTAGCAATTAAAAATTATATAGAGAATGCATATCGCCTAACCATGGTTAACTGATAAACGTGTGTGTAAAACACACATTTCTTGCATCAATTGGTTTGTTATAAACACTGAGTGCTTGTAAGTTTTACCGTCAGTATACAAAACTTGAAGTCTTTCTGTTGTAGTCCCTCTTCTTTGCTTCTTCTTTCTTTTTGGTGACAACTGAAACTTGATCTCCATGACGGAACTTTGTTTTTATGGTAGAATCTTCCACTGCATTTTGCAAAGTCAAATGGATTGATTAATAGAAAGTGTGAGATGATACTTAAAGATGAAAGAGAGAGATGTTGGTCGGTGTGGATAGGGAGACTTGGAAATAATTTTGGAATTGCGCGTGGATGGACAAAATTCAGAGTAGAAAATGGACTCCAAGTAGGAGATACTTACAAGTTTGAACTCATCAAGAATGGGGAAATACCTATAGCACACTTCCATTGTAAGTTTTCTTTCAATTCTAATGTATTTTTTTCGAGTTTAAGTTCTATGCTTCGATGATATACAAACTATCACTACTAATTTTGCAGGTAAATATTCTGCAAACGTTGCAAAGAGAAAGAAACAGTGAAGCAACATGACTTCTTTTTTCTTTCTAATTTTGTGGATCCAATATGTTTTGTACAACCTCAAAAACTATGTATGGTGTTGGTAAATACTATGTATAATATAAGTAAGTTGATGTAAATACCGCGTATTTATAAGTATTTACTTACCCTTGATGTTTTGTTCCTTCAATTTCCATGTAAGGTAACTACAGGCCCCATATCCTTTTACATGCTTTCCATTTTGGAATTGTTAATACTGATTTTTGTTTTCTTTCTATACAAACATTATATTCTTGTTTCTGATTCATTTTGATTCCCAACATGGCTAGGATTAACTAGCCTCTAAGATTACAAAGTGGTATCCCTCTGTTGCATTTATCTGGTTTTGATTTGACACGAAGTTTTAAAAAATAAAAAATAATTTGAATCTTGTGATCTTAAACTATATATATGTCGAATATACCAAAATGTCATTTAATCTTGTGATCTTAAACATGTCACGTCGTGGATAGTTGAAATTAAAGAGTTAGTCAAATAATTAAGAGACACTCTTATAACAATGAAAGTATTGGTGTAGCCAAATGATGTCAAAAAGACCATAAAATATTGCAGCCAACCAGGAATGAGAATGAGCAATGTGCCATTTACTAATACACCTAAAATTGGTGGTATTTTTGTATTTAGCAAACTGTACTACATCAAAAAACATTACATTACTTGCTTTAATGCCTAGTTTCCTTGCCCATCACCAACTGCTTCTTATCATCTTTGAGATGGCTTGACATCCTTAATTCCCAGAATAATTACCTACAATTTTCAAAACAAAACATAGCCTCATAAAGCAATTGTTTGGAAATTTGATACATGATCAAATATCAAAATACTAAGAACACAAAACAAATGAGTTTTCTTGTACACTTTCCGCAGATAAATAATGAAGGCATAATACATAAACATGCCCTCTAACTTGGCCTCATCTAGCATCTATGCTGTCCAACTTTGGATAGAGTTGAACAAGTAGATACATGCATCCTACTTGGCATCCTAACGTGGCAATTGGTGTCATATACGGCATCCTACATGGCGTCCAATGTGTATTATGCCACGTAGGATGTGTGTGTATATTTATTCAACTTTATACAAGTTTCAAGTGTCCACTTGTGCACATCCAAAATTAGATGACATAAATGTCAACTGAAACCAAGTTAAAAGGGGACATCTATATGTCTTATGCCAATTATAAATTGACAAGAACTCCCAAAAAATGTATCATCACAAGACAATCAACCCAAGACCTTCAAGGAACAAAAGAGGAAAAACAACAACATATACAAACACATAATATGGTGAAAAAAAAGTACTCACAATGGAAATGAACTATAGGTATTGTGCCATTGTTGGTGAGTTCAAACTTGTAAGTATCTCCTACTTGAAGACCATTTGCATTTCTGAACTGTGTCCATCCCCTTCTAATTGCAAAGTGATGTCCACTTCTCCCTAGCCACACTGACCATGATCTCCGTTTTTCATCGATAAGAATCATCTCACGTCTTCTCATCAAGCCATTTGATTTTACAAAATCCATGGGAAGATACTGCTCAAATTCATCCCAATATATAGATCAATACGTGTTATCACACATATACAAACTAAAATATGTTCAAATCACTCTTACCAAAACAGGATTGTTGATGGTGTAAGGTTTAATAGTAGATACAAAATGAGAGTTGGCATCAACAGCTACTTGTGGCATCAACATTCTTTTAGCATTCGAGTTTTTCTTCATTACTTGAGGCTGGAGGGATGGACTTCCTCTCATATCTAGTTCTATTAATTGAAACAACAATGTCACAACTGAAATTAAAGATGAATTTTATAACCAAAATCAAAGAAACCACAATAAGTTGAAGTTCTAATGAGTAATGTGTGTCTAGTAGTTAAAATTCAAACCATAGAAATTGCGATAGGATTCTAGTAATTAAGGGAAATTAAAAGGGTCTGATACACACCCTCAACTTGGTGATTTAGAGCTGATATACCCTCGTTATAAAAATCAAGTCATTTAGAGAAGTAAACAATAGAAAACAGGATGAAATTTAAGAGGGGCTTTAGATGAGAAACTTGCCATGGATTCTAAATATAGGTGTTTCTCCCTTGGAAATTATCTCAAACATTAAACGGTCTCCTTCCTTTAAGCTATTTGTAATGCAGAATTCGCGCCATCCACTTCCAATGTAGGTGTTTTGGCCGTTTGTATACACATTAAACGTCCATGATCGTTGCTTCTCCCTCACTATTATCTTACATTTCCTGTCGTAGAGTCTGTTTTCTATTGCAAATTGTTTTGGAATACACTGAAACAGTAGACAAACAAACAATCAATATGTATCTGTGTTATTTAGTTGTTCTCATAAGCTTATGCGGGAAATGAGTTTCATCTTTTTGTGTTCATTCTTTGTTTTTTGGCATAATACATAAACAAACACTCGAACTTGGCCTTAACTAGCAAGTTAGCACTTCAACTTTGTGAGTTCACATCTAGACCAACTCAGCTTGTTCTAAACTGACAACTAAACACTCCAACTCTTGGATCCCCGACCCTATGCTGACATGACACATAAATTTTGGAGGTGTCTGGATGATCATTTTGTAAGTTGGAGTGTTCAACTGATACAATAGAGACGAGATGAGGTGCCTAGATGTGCATACTCAAAATTGGAGTGTGTTTACTAGTCACCAGAGGCCAAATTTGAGTGTTTGTTTATTTTGAAACGTAATCGTTAAAATATATGAACTTACCAGAAAATACTTTGAAAGGCAATAAGGTCTAATAGTACAAATGAAATGGGAGTCACTGAGATGCATGTCCTTAACAGCTTCTGCATTGGAGAAAGCCTTGTCTGATGTCTTGATCTTAGGCTTTGGTTTTTCTGTAGCATTTGTTAATTACACACAAAGTCAAAGAAAAAACTATTCTACTCTCCAAATAGTAATACCTTCACATAAAATAGGACGGAGGGAGTACTATTTTCAAATTTTCATAAACTATCATAGTTTTGCAAATTTAATTTCCTTATAAGAAATAAGAGGCTAGTTAACTATAAGATAAGAAACTTGCCTTGAAACTTCCTTATTAGAGTTTCTACACCCCTAACAACTCGAAATCTCCATATTGGTGTCCCTCCATTAGTAACAATCTCAAACATTATACGATCTCCCTCCACCAAGCAATTATCAGCACTGAATTTTCCCCATCCATTCGCAACATAGACTTTAGTGTAGCAAGACTTAAGCATTAAGTTCCACGACTTTGTTTGCCTTTCATCCGTTATAATCAAACCACACTTCTTGTTGCTGTTAATAAGACCGTTTGCAAAAGCAAAATGTTTTGGAATCCACTGACATGGTGTATAGCCATTTACACACATCAGTTAACAGTTCATATTCTTCATAGATATATTCAATTAACAAAGAAATTTTTTTTTTTGGTTCATTCTGCATTATATGAAAACTCATGAAGAGTTTGTGTGAAATGAGTTACTACTATTTTACTATGACGTTCATTTTATTTTCAACTGTAATTTATTGTATTTGTGGTATATTACACTTACAGAAACTTACCAAGAAACCTCTCGAAAGGCAATATTGTCTAATAGTGCATTCAAAATAAGATTGACTTAAAGGATTGTCATGAATAGCTGTTCCTTCACCTTCCTCATCCTCGTCCTCGTCCTCTTCATTATCATTATTATTATCATTATCATCCTCGTTCTCCTCCTTATCCTCTTTTTCTTCTTGTATTTGCATATACTCTACATATTCTCTATCACAATGACTCGAATCAAAGATAGAAACCTCAAACTCCATATCTCCTTCATGTTTGAACACTAAAACATCTCCCAATTCCAAATTAAGCTCCTCTACAAACTCTTTCCAACTACCCTCCTCTAATCGCCGCCCATTCACCTTCACCAACCACTTCTTACCAGCCCTTCTCAATATTGCATGTTCATGATGATCATGTCCCTTCAGATACTTCAAGAAACCTATAGGAATTTTCTATAACACAACAATCAATCAATAAGAGAATGTTCATATAGATTATACATATATCATGCTAAATACATAAAGAATGATGACATAATTTAATTACATGCTAAAACAACAGTTTCTCTAATGTTAGAAAAATATTACTGTATTCCAGATACATGTATCTGACGACGCAACAAATATATGTACTAGTGTTACTTACAAGTCCATTCTTGAAACCTGGCAAAATGGGCTTGAAAAAGTGAGGTTTCTTTGGAGGGATTTCCATGGACAACCAAAAAATGTAGTATGAAATTATTGTAGAAAATGTTTTCTATTTTTGGGAAGATTTAAATGAAAGAATAATATTGGAGGGGGGAATTATATATAGTTGTAACTTGTAAGAAAAGTTACTAAAAATGATGGAATTAAAATGTAGGTGGCTTTTCATATTCAGGGGACTACCTTTTTTACAATACTAATAAAACAATTATATATGCACTTCCATTTGATAATTGTTGTCATGTTAATATTAGTCGATGATTTAAAATTTTGAGTTTATGAGTTTCAAATTTTAGAAAAGAGTATCTATTGGAATTTAGGCGTTTATTAAGTGAATTTCTTAATACTAGAATAGTGTTTTGGCCGAAATTATTGAGTTGTAGCGAACCATTGATAAAGTTGATACATGAGTGACTCTTATATTATCTATAACGACTTGGCCTATTAGTGAATTATTTCTTCTAGCTCTAGGCCTGCACAACTTTGAAATACATCAATAAGGCGTAAGACTTGCTTATTCATACATATTCAACATCTCTATTGTGTTTTATCGATACAAGATCTTATTCTAAGCTAAGGTATCACCTAGTAAGTCCTCTTGTGGTCAAATATTTCTATTTACTTATTTCTATTCAGAATTGTCTAGCTCAGTACCAATTTACTGTTAGATGCTACTATGACTTTACTATTTTGGATTTGGACTCTTAATAGTTAATCCTAGGATAACTTATTATTCTCAATCAAACGACCCTTAAAAGTGTAAAATTAAAGGGCATATTTTTTATTTTTTATTTTTAGTATAAAGTCGTAATTATAAACTGTCTCCATCCTTGGTCTGACACTATATATGGTTGATTTTGAAAGGTGTCAACTTTCTACTTCTGGAAAGTTACCATTGGAAAACGTAACGTATTGTCCTCCATACAAAATCAAATGATTAACATCTATATATAGAGCCTATAATTGTACAATGTCTGAATATAAAAAAATCTTTGATAGTAAGCGTTTCTTCCTAAATGAAATTCTACGTAATGTGAATTTGGAATAATTAGACTCTAGTGTGGATATAGGACATCAATAGAAAACCACAAAAAAATAAAAAATTATACATCATCTCTAAAGCCATTAGTATTTTGACATTGTTTGTTAATTGATAAAAATTATACGGGTATTAATAATAATATAAAAAATAATTATGAAGAAAGAATTTAGTTATTCATGACCATGTAATATTAGTTATTTTAACTTTTATCTTATACTAAAATAAGGCATTCTCTTATAACTTATATTATATATATTAGTTTGTAAATTTTTATATTACTTATCGGATAATGTATTAGATGTGTTTAATTTTATATATAGTAAAAAAATAATATCGGTATAATAATATTTATACCAAATTTAATATATAAATAACTTTAACTCTTGATCAAATGTCCAAAGATCTATTATTAATTTTACACATTGTTCAAACTTCAAAGAGATAAACTCTGCTCTTCTTAGAGCATGTTTGGCATTGTTACTAAAAACTGCTTATTTTCATAAGCACTTTTTTAAAATGGCTTTTCAGAAAGTGCTTTTGAAAAAAAAACAATTTGTGTTTGACTAATCTTTTTTAAAAAGTGTTTTTGAGAGTCAAATTACGATAAATGGCAAGTATTAATGTACTTTTAATATTAAGATTATGTTATAAAGAGAAACTAGTTTAAACATCTATTACAAAGAATTAAATTAAATTTTTATTTTTATTAGATTAAAATATTCATATTCAAACTTTCAATAAATATTATACATTTTTTGGTTAAATCTTTAATTGTTGTTTTTCTCTTTTTTTTTTTGAATCTTGCAAAAATATTGTTGTTACCTTTTTTCTAATTCTGCAAAATAATACGTGAAATAATAAATAAAATAATAATAATAATACTACATAAACATAAAATAAAATATAAAAATTATCATATAAAAATAAAAAATAAAATTATTAAATGAAACTTACCCAAACATATGAGATATGTTAATTAAATAATAAGAGATATATTGGTGTGTTTATATATATATATATATATATATATGGAAGGGATATTTTTGTCTTGAAAAAAATAATTTTCTGTTTCTGTTTTTTTTAAAAAGCAGAAATTTTTTGCTTCTTCCCAACAACAAAAAAACTGCTTCTGCTTTCATTTAAAAGCAGTTTTGTGCTTTCAACAGGTTTGCCAAACACCTAATTTTTCAAAAAAAATATTTTTTTCTCAAAATAAATGCTTTTGGGCTGCCAACAACAATGCCAAACAAGCTCTTAATCTAATAAAACCTATTTACTTTATGTATTTAAGTTTAATTACACATGAAATTTAAGAAAAACAGAAAAAAAATAATCAAATTTGGTAATTTTCAATTTTAAATATGTATATAATAAGTAAATAAAACACATTTTGTAGTACAACTTAATTTTTAGTTTCACCATGGCTCACAATAGGATAAATATTTGTTTATAAAAATAACCTTTACATTCTTTAACTCTGTAAAATATAAAATATCTTGAGAGGAATTTAAGGGATAATTATATTATTAATGAATTTAATGCATATATTAAAATTCTTTATATTACTAATACACACTTCAATACTCAATATAGTGTATAATAATTTATACATAAACTAAAAAAAACTAAATAAAATATTAATAATATATAAAATAAAAATAAAAAACCTAACAGGTAAAATAAAATGAGCAGGGGAAGAGGGAGAGTCACTAAACATGATGGTAATATTGATGTACACCATTATTTATTAGCATTGGATAACCCAGACCTCAGAATATGAAAAGTACCTTGCTTATTATTACTATATTATATACTGTCTTCGTTTTAAATTATTTGTCTGATTTTTAATTTAACATAAAAATTTAAAAAAATTGATATAAAATTAAAAATAATATATATCAGAATATCTTTAAATATAATAATTTAAATATATCATATGAGAAATTAGATTAAAGAACTACCTAAAAGAAAAAGATATACTTTTTGAAAAGAACTAAAAATGAAAAGAAGACAAATAAATTCCATTAATAACTTTCCTTGCAACTCTATATTTCCCTTCAACTATTCATTCATTTTTGTCTAAGGAAAAAACAAAAAAAGAACACACATGAAAGTCCCTCCCAATAAACCTCATTTTTTCAAACCAATTTTACCAGGCTTCAAACATGGACTTGTAAGTATATATATATCATTTTTGTTTATATATAATATGTTATATTACGATATGGAATAATTTATTTTAATTTAAATTAATATTTATTTGTTATGTTGTAGAAAATTCCTATAGGTTTCTTGAAGTATTTGAGGACGAGGATGAGGAAGAGGAAGAGTCTACTCATGACAAGTCTTTTGGTCAACCTCATTTTGAATGCATTGTTAGACAATATTGTCTTTCGAATGGTTTTATGGTAAGTTTCAAAATTTATTTAACTAAACTCTTTAAGAATTTTTAGGCTATAAAGCAATACCATACGAATTATTTTGTGTAAGTAGTATTACGGGGAGCCAGTTTGGGGCTAGGGGTTCATCCAAACCTCAGTCGATGGAATGATTGAAATTATTTTATAATATAATAAATGTCGAACCTTATTCAGCTAGTTCATATGTATTTACTAATGTGGCATCATCCCTCAAAAGTGTTTTCCTTCTTGCATGAAAGAAAAAAAATGTTTAGCTTAATTTAATTTTGTTCGTCTATTTTACTTATCAAAGATTTTTACACTTTGTGTTTATGTCTTTATTTGAATTTTTCATTAGATAATTCCATTTTCCTCATAAAAAAACTATGTACTTGTTTTTTTATTAATATCTTTCGAGTTATCTTTTCTTCTTCTGATTGTCTTATCCTTTGTTAATTGGTGTTATAAATTTGAAGAATATGGACGGTTTATTTGCACTTATAATATACTCCATTTCAGTTTCTGCCTCAACAATTTGCAATTGCTAATGATCTCATCACCAACAAGAAGTGCGCGTTGATTGTAAGAGATGAAAGACAAAAGTCGTGGAATATAAAGCTAAGTTCCGATGGTAATCGAGCCTATATTGGAGATGGATGGCGTAAATTTGCTGCTGAAAAGTTTTTAAAGGAAGGAGACCGTATGATGTTTGAGATCGTTACTAATGGAGAAACACCATATGGAAATTTCGAGTTGTTAGTCATGGAGAAATTCCAATGAGGAAGTTTCAAGGCAAGTTTCTCATCTTATAAATATGTTTTATTGTCGCTATAAGAGATCCAACAATTTATATGTAATAAAAATAAATATATTTTTATCTTATTTGTGCAATATAATTTTTTAGCGAAAGAAATTCTATATAATAAACATCCTTGCTTGAACCTAGCAAAATCAGACCCTACTAGAAATGATTGATTATTATTATGAATTTTATGCTTATATATATTACTGAACTTTCATCATGTTTGTCTAAACCCCTTATCAGTCTTATGAAACTTTAGATTTTTTATTTGAGGTGATAAAACCTCGCGCCACATATCTGAATTTTTTTTAAAAGTAGATAAATTTATAAAAATGGCTCAAATATGTCATTCGTCATTACTCATTAGTTGGGGTAAAATATGCTCCTACTGCTACAAAATTAGTTTAAACATGCCCTTATTCACTAATGGTGAAACCAAATGATGTTTATTTTATAAACAAAAACTAATATTTAAATTCTTTTCATCAATTTTTTAAATTTCTTGAGATTAATGTAACAGAAAAATCGAGCCCCAACATCAAGTTGTCAAATAAGACTTCTTCCCATGCAGAAGCTGCTACTCATCATGACAAGCCTTATGTTCAATCTCATTTTGAGTGCACCATTGCACAATATTGTATTTCAAGAGGTTATTTGCTAAGTCTCAAGACTCATTGAACTTAAGAAAATGCTATCTTGGAGAATATTTTCTCCAAAAATAAGAAGTGAGTTTCTTGTTTATTTCCAGGTGTTTGATAAATAAATAAAAAATATTATTCAAAAAGTATTTTATATAATCTAGATAAATATTATAAAAGGTGAAAAAGAAGGCTACAGAGGTGGGGATGATGAGGATATAATATAGGGTGTACTATTGAAGGACTGAGAAGGAGACAATCAATGTGGAATGTTACTAACATGGAAAAATTGGAAAATATTTTTTTGAAAAAATACTTCCTTCATACCACACACACCCTTGGGGTCATTTGGTAGCTAGTTAAGAAATAAGTTATTCATGTATACAATTAATAATATGTTTGGTTTGTAATTCAGAAATCCGCATAACTAACACATGTATAAGTTATGAGGGAATTGGTGTATTATCTTATGCGGGGTAGAAGATGACATAACTAATATTTGCATATAACTAATACCTACATAACTAATGTCTGCATAATTCTAACCAGCTACTGAACGATCCTAAAGTATAATTAATTATATACTTTGTTATTGTAAATTCATGCTACTTGTAAGGCAATTGCAAGTACATCTCTTATGGTACGTACACATTAATTAGTAACCCCCAAAAAGGTAAACCTACTATATATCATCACATGATGTAAGCATATAGGACTCGAAAATTATCTTATATTGTTCTTCTATTTGCTAATTAGAGTTATGTTTACTGCAAATACGAAGAATATGATCTGTTTAACATTTATCTATGCAATGGTATACACCATTTCAGTATGTCCCTAAACAATTTGCATTCACAAACGGTCTCATCAACAAGAAACGCGATTTAATTATTAGAGATGAAAGACAAAGATCGTGGAGTTTAAAGTTTTGTTATTGGGGAACTGAAGTCTATATTAGAGATGGATGGTGTAAATATGTCGTTGATAATTGCCTAAAGAAGGAAGATCAAATAATGTTTGAAGTTGTTACTAATGGAGAGACACCAATATGGAAATTTCAAGTTGTTACTAATGGTGAAACTTCAATGCAAAAGTTTCAAGGCAAGTTTTCTTATCTTGGAGAAAATATTATTGTTTTTCGTATTTTGACTTCAAAACATAGCAGAATATATTGTATTCATGCCCATAAATAAGTGTAGATATTCATGTGTATGCAGTATTTCTATAGTAGAATATACCGCATTCATGTGCATAACAATAATAAAATATATTGTATTCACACACATATAAGTGTATTTGTACGTATACAATATCTTTATCGGACTATATTCATGTGTATATCTACTATAAAGTTGTAAACTATCGTTATATTTTGTAATATTTTAAAACTACTGCTATTTTTAATAAATATTGAACTTTAGTTTGTTGTGTCACGTAATTTTTCAATTTTGAAACATATCCACTTGTTATATTTTCCTTTTTATTACACTTTCTTACATTATGTTTTCTCTTTTCTTATAAAATAAACAGATATTATGAAAAAGCCCTCAAACATGGGTCCTCTGAATGCACAAGTATCTACTGATGATCATTATCCTTATTTTGTTTCTACCATTAAACCTTATTGCATGAGCAATGCAATTTTGGTAAGTTATTTAAACTGATTTTATTTGGGTTAAATTAATTATATACACTCAGAGCAGTAAAAAGAATTTGCGTTGTTAGTGTAATTTAACCTGTTATAGTAGATTGTTTATTTGATTTTCTTGTTATATTGTTGTAGTAGGTAACTTAAAGTTGTACACTCTCACCTGATGTTTACACCTAACCTTGCAATTTAACCTTAGTGATTAAATATTCAATTGAGAATACACATTATTTAATCAAGGTTAATTAATGATAAATTAAATTTATTTTAGTCTTGCTTCAATTTGCTTGTTATAAATATCAAGTGGCCGTGTACAAAACTTGAATTCTTTTTGTTGTAGTCCTCTTCCCTGTTTTGTTTTTTTTTGTGATAATTGAAATTTATTTTGAGTTGAGAGTGTATCAGAAACAGTCTCTATCTTCACAAGATAGGAGTAGGATATTCGTATACATCGCACTGTACATACTCCACTTGTAGAATTGCGTTTAATATGTTGTTAACTACTTGTTCAACATTATGGAATTTGTAGTAGTCCTCTTCTTTGTTTTGTTTTTTGGTGATAACTGAAACTTATTTTAAGTCGAGAGTGTATCAGAAACAATCTCTATCTTCATAAGATATAGGAGTAGGATCTTTGTATACATCACATTCTACAGACTCCACTTGTAGAATTGCGTTTAATATGTTGTTAACTTGTTCTACGTTATGAAATTTGTTGTAGTCCTCTTCTTTGTTTTGTTTTTTGGTGATGACTAAAACTTATTTTGAGTCGAGAGTGTATCAGAAACAACCTCTCTATCTTTACAAGATAGGAGTAGGATCTTCGTATACATCATAGTACTCTACATACTCCACTTGTAGAATTGCGTTTGATATGTTGATTAACTTGTTCTACATGATGGAATTCGTTTTTATGGTAGTATCTTCCGTTGGGTTTTGCAAAGTCAAATGGATTGATGAATAGAAAGTGTGAGATGATTCTTAGAAATGAAGCACAAAGATGTTGGTCAGTTTGGCTTGGGAGACATTCACATCATCTTGGTATTATGAGTGGATGGGCAAAATTCAGAGCAGCAAATGGACTTCAAGTAGGAGATGCTTATAAATTTGAACTTATCAAGAATGGGAAAATACCTATAGCACAATTCCATTGTAAGTTTTCTTTATGTATTTTTGTCGAGTTTAAGTTTTATGCTCTGAACAATTTTTTTTTTTTGGGGAGAGGGGATTTGGGAAAGGGGATACAGTGGGATTCGAACTCCCACAATCCCACTTCTAGGATAAAGATGTTAGCAGCTCTTCAACTGAGTTACAGCCCACACTAGAGTGAAAGTATGACGATATGCAAAAGTATGACTATATATTTTTTTGGTCTAGTTTAAATTTTGCACTCTGATGGTAAAAATATATATTTATATTTACACAATTAGATCACTCGTAAGGTAATTGTAAAATAAATCTCTACATAATTGTAATTTCTATTTACTAACATTTCTCATAGTTGTGTAATTATTCTTGCAAATAGTTCATTTCAGTGGGCTTTAAATATTTTGTTATAGTTTGGAAAGTTATATAACATTCCTAGCAGATCTTGTAACTACTTTTTATATAATATAATGTAATTTTTGCAGGTAAATTTTTCTGGAAAAGTTGCAAAGAGAGTGGAACATTGAAGCAACTCGACTTGTAGTTGTAGGAAATTGTGGTTTTTTTGGTAAGAATTTAAATGAGTAATTACACGTATTTAGATATGAGTGTCAAAATTGTGCTTTTTTGTAAGAATTTAAATGGGTAATTACACATATTTGGATATGAGTGTTGAAATTGTGATTCTTTTGTAAGAATTTAAATAAGTAATTACGTATTTGAATATGAGTGTTGAAATTGTGGTTCTTTTGTAAAAATTTAAATAACTAATTACGTATTTGAATATGAGTGTTGAAATTATTGATAGATAGTTATAATCTGTTTATTTAGGTTTCTAAATTCTATTTATTTTGTAAAGTGTTTTTTTCAAAAAGTATTTATGATGACAATTAGTTAGGTTTGGCCAAAAAAATTTAAAAAAGACTTTTGAGCAATAATTAGTGTTCGATCAAATTTATAAAATATGCTTCTAAATATATTTTTCTCAAAAATATTTTTCAATTAAGTGTTTTTGAGTAAAAACAGTTATTGTTATTCCCTAAAAATAAAATTTTTCTCCTTGATCAAATATTAATTCTTTTTTTAAATAAGCATATTTTGAAGGGAAAAAAAAAAGGCATTAACGGCTTCCCAAAATCTTTGACAAACATGTTATTAGTGGTATAATTTGTATATATATGATATATAAAAATGTGTGTGGTTGAAATGACTCAAATGTTACGAAAGTTTTATATATAAAAATGAACAAATAATGAAAACAAAATAGAGAGACAAGTAAAAACTGAATTAAAAAAGTCACTTATTTTCCTATGTATTAAACACACTCTTACACCTTTGTTTGGATGGTTGTTACCGGTTGTATTTTTAGTTTAATATAATGTTTGTTTTGATTGTTATTTAAATTCTATTGTATCATATCGTTTAAATCTATCGTTACATAACGACGAAAAAATTTATTTTATGTCACAATCAATTTAATTTGATGTAATCGCGTCGTTACTTTAATATTTTCTTCTTATTTTTTCTTTAGTTATTATTTAATAATCACATTTCATCTTTTATCATACATTTTTACAGTAGCTTTACTTATAACCTACTTTTTTTGTAAGTTTATCATTCAAATTATAAACGTATGACATCGTGTAAAGACGGAGAAGTAGAGAATGACACAATCTATCCGAATACTATATTAATTAAAATAATACAGTTACAAGACAATACATGCCGTACACATATATTATGAAACAATATCTAACAGCCCTACCGTTTAAGCATGCGCCGTCGGTTTATCTTCTCTTGGGTACCCTATTGGAAAAGGTGCCTTTGCTCCCATTAAATTCTACTTAATAATTATTCATTTCGTTCCATATTAGTTAATCATCTTATTAAAAATAGTTGTCTTATATTAGTTGTGCAACTTATTAAATCAAGAAAGCATTAATTAAATTTTATCAATATTATCCTTACAATTATCTTCTTATTTATGATTTCTTAATATATATGTATAGAAAAAAAAGAAAGATGAACTAATATGGAAGGAAGGGAGCAGTATTTCCTTCACTATTTTTTTTTTAAAAAAAGAACTTTATACATTTGTCCACCGTAAGCGTAACTGAATTTTCTTGGCTGCCATGAAAATACCTCCAAGGAAACCTCATTTTTTCAAACCTATTCAACCAGGTTTCAAGAATGGTGTTGTGAGTAATCATTTTTATCATTCATTTCTCTACTATCTGTGTTACTTCGCCAGTCAATTTGGTTGTCTGGTTTTGACTTGACACGAAATTCAAGAAAGCAAAAACTATTGAACTTTATGGTCTTAAATCAATGATACGTAGAATGTATCAAAATGTCTTTTACATGCCGCATGAAAAGTTTGAATTTTGATAAATTTTGGAAGGGACTAAAAAGGAAATTAAGACAAACAAATTGAATGAAGGGAGAATTAGTGAGAATTCATATAGCCGTAAGCCGATTCCAACTTGCTTGTGACTGAGGCGTATGTAGTTCCTATATTTGTAGAATATGGTGTAAGAATTTTGTTTCACAAAAGAAACATAATTTGGGTAGATATATAGTAGCTACATTTTTCATGTCCTAAATTAGTCTAATCTAAAGTTTATGTTGTATTGCAGAAAATTCCTATAGGTTTCTTGAAGTATTTGAATGGACATGATCAGTATGAACATGCAATACTAAGAAGGGTTGGTAAGAAGTGTCTGGTGGAACTAAATGAAGTCAATGGTAACATCGTTAGAGTTTATTAGTTTATACTTGATGGATTTGCAAGTTAGTTCCCTTAATCTTGAAATTAAGTTTTGGTTTATATTGGATTAAATTAAAAGTGGGATAATTACAGTGTAATGTCGTTGGGTGATCTAGTTTACAAAATAGTCAACGAATGTAGAGATTTTGTTAATTTACGTATAGTATACATAATCAGTGTATAGGTTTTGTATATTTCGTCCATATTGATAAATAGGTTTTGCCCAATTGTACATAGGTGGATATTGTTATTGATTCTTCAACTATATTCTCTTTTTACATATTTAATATCTTGATATGGATTTGTTTACAAATTAACAATGTAACAGACAAACCAGACCCCTGCATCATGTCTTCAACATATTGCCTTACAAATGGTTACTTCGTAAGTCTCAAAACTTATATTGGAGTTATTTAAGGAAAAAATATGATTCCATATGATATGTTTGATGATATATTGCCAGTGGTTGTAAATCATTTCAGCGCCTTCCTAAAAAATTTGCTCTGGCAAATGGTTTCGCGAAGACATGTGATTTGGTTATTAGAGATGAAAGACAAAGGTCATGGAATTTAAGGCTATCTGCCTACGGTTCTGAAATCTATATAGTAGGTGGATGGAAGGAATTCCGTGATGCAAATGGCTTAAAGGCGGGAGATCGTAGAATGTTTGAAGTTGTTACTAATGGAGAAAAACCTATATGGAAATTTCATGGTGAGTTTTCTTGAAAGGAGTGTAACAGCTATGTGGAAAATAGTTCTGCGAGGCCTTTAATTTCTTGTGAAATATATATGTTTGTGTTTGAGTTAATTAAGATTATTATTTCTTAATCTTAATTTGAGACTGAGGCGTAGTTGTTGTTGTTTATCATGCTTAGTTTATTGAAATAGATTTGTATGCAATTAACCGTGTAACAGATAAACCGAGCCCCAACATCAAGTCATCAAACAAGTCATTTCTCCATGCTAAAGCAGCTAGTCCGAAGCCATTTGGTTACTCTCGTTTTGTATGCACTGTTAGACCCTATTGCCTTTCAAATGATTTCTTGGTAAGTCTTGTTTAGGCTAAAGTGATCATTCTTTCCGTTTTCTTCTTTTCTCTTTGTTTTGGTATGAAGAGCATAATATAACTGTTTCGATAATATGTTCAAATGGTTATAAACAATTTCAGCGCATTCCTAAAAAATTTGCACATGCAAATGGTCTCATCAACAAGAAACGTGATTTGATTATTAGAGATGAAAGGCAAAGGTCGTGGGATTTAAGGTTATGTTATTTTGGAACTTGTGTATGTATTAAAGGCGGATGGCATGAGTTTCGTGATTCAAATTGCTTGAAGGAGGGAGATCGCATAATGTTTGAGGTTGTTACTAATGGAGAGAAACCAATATGGCAATTTCATGGTACGTTTTCTCATTTAAGCAGTTTCTTATTAGTGCACTAATACTCTGTTTGGCATGCAGCTTGGATGACATGTAGTATAACATTGTCCTTTCTTTTCTTCACGTCTCGTTTAGTTAATTGTCCTGTTATAAGAAGAGCGATTCATCTTTCATAGTGAAATTTGCTTCTCCATTTGTTCACTCAAGTTTGAACATCGAGTCCGTTAAGGCCCTGACCTTAGGTTCCATTGAGGATAAATTTTCAAATTCATGTTTTCGGAGGTTATTAGAAAAGTTCTGTCGTGCTCCAAACAATTGAGTACGTGACTGATACCCGATACCTTAAACGTATGTTATCTCCATTGGAAGAATATGGATTTTTCTTTTTTGTCTCTTTTTTCCATTAGGCTAAATATTAGTGTAAGGAACATTATGAAACTATTATTGAAAGGATGTATAATAGTGATGTCTAAACAGACTTCGCCATAGTATCATCTCTGATCATAATTTGTGTACTTATTATTACAACTAGTTTGTTTAAAAAAGATATAATGGCCAAAAACACACCAGAACTATCACTTTTTCGCGAGTTTCACACCCTAATTATCTGTTGTTCCCTTTTCCTACTTGAACCATCATCCTCCATGTATTAAACGACAGCTCGAGTCTGACTAGGTCAGCTATTAGTTGTTCCCTTTGCCTATCTGAACCATCAATAGTTACTAAACTATCGGTTGTTCCATTGACCATTAACTCTTCAAAAAAAAGGAATCTTTCATTAATTACATGCATAAGAGTTTGAAAATTATGTGAACACTTCAAAGAATGTCACACAATATAGTGAACATTATAATCCATTTAGCTTCCTAGCAAATTTTTCATTGACTTACATAAGCTAATGTATTTTAATTTATAGGCACAAAAAATGTGGAGAAAATGCAAGCATCATTCAAGGGATTGGCTGAACAATGAAGCGCGATTGAATATCTCTCTCTCTCTCGCTTGGTTGATACAAAATATGGCGCGCAACCTTAACAAAGTATGTTTTGTTTATCTTCCATAAAACTCCGCGATGAAATGAAGTAAGTCGTTCACGGGATGTTTGGAACCATAAATACAATGTTCCCTATGTAACGGTAAAAGAAATTTATGTGAAATAGTACTAAGATGAAATGTGCTAATTTTTTGGCCATTGGATCGACAAAGAGTGTCTTCATGTCACACCCCTTCCCCAGACTCTGCGTGAATGTGAGATGTTTTGTGCATCATCTGATATGTTCATATATATTGACTAGCTTGTTAATATTATCTCCTGGAAATACTAACATCCTTTAAGACTTTTCTGGTTCATCTACTTGGACTTCTATGAATTCCATTGAAAAATTTGATAAACTTTCTTTTTTCATCTTGTTATGATTTCATCCACTTTTAAATATGAAATGTATTGTTTCAGCATATTAATGTGAAAAAATTGGAACTTATGATAAGTGTTATGTTATGTTTACATTGTTATTCTACATTTATGGATAATATACTTCTAAATTTAATTAAAATATGACACTTTCCCTTTCTATATAAAGAGACAAAACACATAAATTTTAATCAATTGAAAATTAAATATATTTTGTATTATAAGAATCAAAATTAGAATTTATCACTACTAAGCAACCAAAAGTCTTACTATCCCTAAAAAAATTTCTATTTTTTCTTGTAATTTTAGTTGACCCCAACTTCTCTTCATAAGTTTTTTTTTAACACTGCCAAATAAAATGTTTTTTGTAAAATAGGAGAAAATTTTTATTTGGAAGCCAAATGGTTTCAAATATTATTAGTTTTTCAGTCCGTCATTGCTCTGCTTAAATGTTTTTTCGATTTTTTTTTTATGACAAGGAAAACCTGCAGCTGCTACCCTTTGGGTGTGCACAGGGTAAAACTTCGCTCCTATGCAATAGCTCCTAAACCACACAGGAAAAGTAACCCGCATTAAACAAGCCTGGTGCGACGAGCTCGACCCAGAAGGCAAACCCCTTGCTTTCTTGAAACCTCCAACATGGAAGTCCCAAGCTCAAACCACTGGGCTACCCCGAAAGGTTAAATATTTTTTTGATTGAAAAGATTAAACAAAAATTAATTTAAAATTGAGTCATAGCCCAATTCATTCAACTTTTATGTAGTTTTAAATTCAGAATTAGTTTTCTTATAATTTATTTGGATACCTGATTAATTATCAAATAGCAAAAAATGTATTCTTACAAATATTTAAATACTTTTTCAAGAGTCAATCTAAGTTATATATCAATTCAATTTTAAAGTACATCTAATTAATAATTTAAGAAATAGTAATCAAATTATTGTATCCTAATTTTATGAGCTAATTTTAACATGGTACCAATAGTATTTACCCAGACAAGGCTCTTTCTGTTAAATTTTTCTCCCCATTGTCCCCCATTTTCTCCCCATTTTTTTTGCTTTGGGATGCTGCAAAATTTCTTCTTCTTCTTCAACACAGTCCACTTGAAAAAAAGCTGCTGCATTTTGTTTGTTGCAATCAAAGTTTTCATTGAATTACCAAATACTAATTTGCTTTTCCCTTCAATTGTATTGAAAATTTCTAGAAATAAAGGATGATTTGTTCACAGTAGCATTTTCTTTGCGGCCATGAAAGTCACTTCAGTCAAACCTCACTTTTTCAAACCCCTTCTCCCAGGTTTCAAGAATAGTCTTGTGAGTAATTTTTTTTTTTTAATTTTCAATTTTTTCCTATGTTTTATTCTCTCTGTTTCAATTTATGTGTTTTAATATTATTTGGAGAGTCAAAGCCATGTTTTTTTTTTCTAATGTAAATTTCAAATTGAGGATTCTATGTTGAGTTTACACTGAGAATTAGTTAGATTAACTCTTGTATTCTGAATCAGGACACATAAATTGTAATGTAGGGAGTAAATTCAGGGGCTGAGCCTGGTAGGGTTCGAACCCCTTTTACACTGTTTATATATGGTTAAAATTATTGAAAATCTTGGCTCTGCCACTAGGAGTAGTATATGTATGGAGGTGGAAGAATTTATCCCAGAATTAAAAAAAACAGCATGATTATTTGGGTTAAGTTTTATGTTGTACTGCAGAAAATTCCAGATGGTTTCTTGAAGTATTTGGAAGGATGTGAGGAAAAGGGATATGCAATACTGAAGAAGGGTGGTAAGAAGTGGGTGGTGAAGCTAAATGGACAGAAACTGGAAGAGGGTTGGGGACAGTTCGCGGAGGAGCGTGATTTGCAGTTAGGAGATATGTTGATTTTTAGACATGAAGGAGACTTGGAATTTGATGTTTCCGTCTTTAATTTAAGTCATTGTGATAGAGAATATGCTGAGTATTTGCAAGAAGAAGAAGAAGAAGAAGAAGTCCATACTATTGAAGAGACTTCCAAGAATTTTGAATTCAAAGGTAACGTCTTTAGAGTCCAATTGTTTATAGTTGATTAATTTGCAAGTTAATACCTTTACAACTCGTTTGGTTGTTGGTTGGAGTTATGCAAGTATTAGTATTGCGGGGTTTAGTTATTCATGTATTACTTAATCCATATTCTACCTTGCATAATTTATACATAGATTTTCTCATTACTTATACATGTATTAGTTATGAGGGGCTGTAAACTGGTACCGAACACCGTACTTACATCAACTACAACAACATACCAAGTTTAATCCCACAAGTGGGGTGTGGGGAGAGTAAGATGTACGCAAACCGTACCCTACCTTTGTGGGATAGAGAAGTTGTTTCCGATAGACCCTCAGTTCAAGAAGAAAAGTTATTCGGAAAAGGGTAGCAAGAAAAGGTTGACAACAAGTATCAAGATACGTAACAAAATGGAGCGACAGATAACATTTCATTGTGGCTCTTTTAAGATGACAAAAGTAGCAACCTCACATTTCTGTATAATAATAATACCTTGCCTCATGGTCAATCTTTTAAAAGGTAAAATTTGGACTCGTTCAGCACTCCTCTCAAGCAAGGGAATACCTCAATAGGTGTGTTGTTCTCCATGCATGCTTTACGTTATGAACTATTCTACCCATAGCTACACGAATGTCTGGTGCGGTATTTAAGTCCATCAGGTATTCTCTGAAATATTTTATTTCTAAATTTATTACAAGTATTTGACTACAACGTATATATGTGTTGTTCTATAACCAAACACTGTACTTGGTGTGCCGAATTTTACAGATAACAACTAAAATGCTACCAAACATGGTACTAATTATGTTGATTTTAATACATAGATAACCCACTTCCTAACCAGCAACCAAACGACCCCTTAATCTTAAAATAAGTTTCGGTTTATTCAGATGAAAAATTTGCCAAATGATTGAGTGGATGTTTAGATACTTTTTCATGTTTTCATTGTAATCATTTTTTTATTAAAGCAACGCATTTCCCATGCAGTAGGTGCTACTCACAACCCTTTTGGTCAATCTCAGTTTATATACACTGTTAAGCCGTATTGCCTTAGAAATGGTTACTTGGTAAGTCTCAAAGGAAACATATGCACCATTTTGTTTATTTTTCTCCTCTTTGTTTATTGGAGTATTTAAGTGAACATCTAATGCATATGAGTTGTTTGATGTAATGTGTGAATCGTTATAAACAATTTCAGCGCATTCCTTGTAAATTTGCTAAGGCAAATGGTCTCACCAACAAGGAATGTGGTTTGATCATTAGAGATGAAAGACAAAGGTCATGGAATTTAAGGATATATACCTCTTGTTCTCAAGTCTATATTGGAGGAAGATGGAGTGAATTCCGTGCTGCGAATGACATAAAGGAGGGAGATCAAATAATGTTTGAGGTTGTTACTAAAGGAGAACAACCAATCTGGAACTTTCATGGTAAGGTTCCTCATTTAAAACAACTTCTTATTTTTCACGATCTTTTTACTTAGTTATATGCACCATGGCACTTCATATCTTCTTGGATAAAATTATTTGTTTTGTGTCTGGTTTTTCAGATCTGTAATAAATTGTTCTTCGTAAACAGCAACACATATAAAATGCTCTCAGAAAATATTATTACAAAATTTGTGAAGTCAAATGAACAACTTGTAGATATTTTCACTACTTGGTCCCCTTTTATTAGTTACATCTGTATCAAGCTCGGTACATATTAGTGTCCCACATTGGATACATTTATTATATAGTATAAAGTATAGGTATAAATAGCGCTCAGTGTAAGACAATAGTAGTAACACATCTCAATAATATTTGTTGCGTGCCTTTATTTCTCACAACGACATTCCTTAGAAAGTATTTTTGCAGTTTAAGCACCACTGTAAAGTGGAGTCAAGAAGCACATTTGTTTGATTGTTTCAATGTGGACACAATCAAGATTAAGTTTGAGAATAACAAGTAAAACAGCTAATATGCATCGAGGCACCCATTCTTCTCTGTCTTCCCCTTTCGACCTCTTTTTACAAGAAAGTAGCTTGGTCTCCAATTTATTGCTTCACAAATAAGTTCTTTCTATCTAAAACCTACCAAATTTTGGTGTTCTGAATCATCAAAGCTTCTAGTGCTAATTGTAGGACATTGTTGTCTAGTGTTAGAAAACTAAGGTTCAACCATCGTTCCTTAAATAGGAGTGTACATCCTCCAAGCTTGAACTGGAGGTAGTAATGAAAAAAAAAAAACTTGAAATCTTCAAATTTCTTCAAGGATGGCAGAGAATCACCACTGACACTATATGGTGTTTCTTCGTCAAAGAGCTTTGGCTTCATTTATGAGAAGGTTCTAAATTCACTATGATCAACAGAATATGCAAAGAATTTGCAACAAGATGAAACAGAAGCCCATACTTTTGAAGAGACTTGCAAGAAATTCGAATCAAAAGGTAACATCTTAAAGTCCATTAGATTATGTTTGATGAATTTGCAAGTTAATACCCTTAATCTTAACATAAGTTTCAATTTATTTAGATGAAAAATTGGCCAAATGATGTTGGTGGATGTAGATGCTTTTTCATGTTTTATTTGTGATCATTTTTTTCATTAAAGCAAAGCCATTTCCCCATGCAGAAGCTGCTCCTCACGACCCTTCAGGTCAATCTCAATTTGTATGCACGGTGAAACAGTATTTCCTTACAAATGGTTACTTGGTAAGTCTCAAAGGGAACATATGCACTATTTTGTTTCTTTTCCTCTTTATCAGTTGGAGTTATTTATGGTAAAATATGATGCATATGAAATGTTTGATGAAATGTGCAAATCATTATAAACAATTTCAGCGCATTCCTAGTAAATTTTCAAAGGCAAACGGTCTCACCAACAAGAAATGTGGTTTGATTATTAGAGATGAAAGACAAAGGTCATGGAATTTAAGGATATATACCTCTTGTTCGCTTGTCTGTATTGGAGGAGGATGGGGTCAATTCTGTGCTGCAAATGACATAAAGGCAGGAGATCAAATAATGTTTGAGGTTGTTACTAATGGAAAACAACCAATCTGGAAATTTCATGGTAAGGTTCCTCATTTAATGCAACCTTTTATTTTTCACGATTTTTTTACTTTGTTATTGTTAAAAGAATTTATGTAGTCATATTCCTTGTATGCATAATTAGAATAATTATAGGGATTGATAATAGATCTATAGGATTTTCCTTTTTGCTTTTCTCCTTAGTTAGGATACTATTGTTACTCCATGCAATAATATATCAGTTTATTCTCCCATACCTGGTCTGTTACATGATATCAGAGGTAGGTCCTTACCTATTTGGACCCCATGCTATATTGTTCACGGTACGATTGGGCCTAGGCATGAAGGGGGTGTTAGAGTGGGTAAAGACCCACATTGGTTGGGGAATGGGCACTTGGTCTGCTTATACGGACTTGGACAACCCTCCTCTCATGAGCTAACTTTTGGGGTGAGTTAGGCTCAAGGGTTGCTCAGTGCTCAGGTGGTAAAAGCACCCTCCACTTTCAACCCTAAGGTCATGGGTTTGAGTCACCAAGGGAGCAAAAGGCGGAGCACCGTGGGGGGGGGGAATATAATTTCTGGGATAAAATTATTTGTTTTGTGTATGGTTGTTCAAATCTGTAAAAAGTGTTGTGCATAAACAGCTACACATTTAAAATTTACCTAATTAAACAGTTTGAAAGTGTTTTATGAAATGATCTTTGTAGAACATTTTTACATATGGAAGTATATTTTGTAGTGAACATTTCAATTTATACCAAAAGGGCCTTATTTATTTATTTGATCAGGTAAACAATTTCATTTCATAAATCAAAAGGCCAAAAAGGGCCCGATACAAGAAGTATACCAAACAGTAGAGAACCTACAAAAGAATATGGTTCTCTACAAAAGACACCCAATCCTGTATACATCCCAGGACTACATGGGTACACCAAAAATAACTAAGACACCGGAGACTACTCATCAACTGCCGAAAACTCATTTCTAGCCCTTCAAAAGCCCTCCTATTTCTCTCTCCAAATGATCCACATTAAAGCCGGAGGAAGTTGAGGAACTACATTTCATGCCCTGCTCTTTCTCTTGCTTCTTCCAACTTTCCAGCAAAACAACAGGTCCTTCACAGACCTTGGCATCACCCAAGACATACCAAACCAACTAAACATATCCTACCATAATCTCCTGGTCAGAGTACAGTATAGTAGAAGATGATCAACATCTTCACCCATCTGCTTGCATAAATAATACCAACGGATACAAACAACCTTTCCTTTTGAAATTTTTCCATCGTCAAAATCACCCCCCCTCTAGCAGCTTAAAAAGTGAAAAAGAACACTTTCTTCGGCACCTTGGGAATCCAAATAGACTTTACAGGATAAGCTTCCTCCTGCCCTCACCAAAAGCTTCTCGTAAAAGGACTTAGACAGAAAACACACAATTGTTCCTCAACTTCCATCTCATCGTATCAGTCCTTTGGGAAGGCTCACAATGTTGATGGAGTAAAGCTTGTAAACTTTAAAATTCATTTACCTCCCAAAACAATTCTTCCCTTGTGTCCCCCTTATTTGCTGGACTACCGCCTCCCTTTGAACAAAAACCCTAATAAATGCTTAGAAACTTATCTTTCAACAAAGTATCTCCACCATATATTTCTCCAAAAACTTACTTTACTCCTAACTCATTCCCCGAAAGAGAAATTATCATAAAGTTCTATCCAACCCTTCATGATATTCCTCCACACACCACACCCGAAAGGTAAGATAATATCAGTAGTTCTCCATCCCCCTTCCATCTCCCCATATTTATCTACTATCACCCCTCTCCATAATGATTGAACCTCCACTCTCTACAACCATTTCCCCAAGCTTTGTTGAAGAGCTTCAAATCTTTAACTCCAAGGTCATCCTAACTTTTAGGAGCTGTCACTGTCTCCCTACAGACCAAGTGATACTTCTTTTTCCCTCCGCTGAATCCCAAAGGAAGTTTCTTTGAAGCCTTTTCAATTTTTCCATAACACTGATAGGAGCATGAAACAAGAACATAAAATAAGTGGGAATGCTTGATAAAGTGCTGTTAATAATCACCTCCTTCACGCCTTTGGACAAATACTCTTTTCTACCAACCTGCAAGCCTCTTGTCAACCCTCTAAAGCACCGAATTCCATATAGAAAGATCATTATTTGAGGCTCCCAGAGATAAACTCAAATACGTGTGTGTTTGTGTTTGAGTTGATTAAGATAGTCTTCTATAAATTCTTCCTCATCCTTTCTAGATAGTCATTTTTGTAACTATACAAAGTTGTTGCTTAAAGAACAATGGATCCAATAGTCATTTTAACCCATAAAAGCGCTTTTACAAGGCCTACTAAACTCCAAAGTATGTGACCCTTTCTCTAACTTGCTTGGCCCTTGAATTTCTTCATTGCTTGTACAAGTTGAGGGGGTGGTGGTGATGTTCAGTATGTTGGCATAGCACAGTTCATAAAAGTTTAAGTATTCTTGTTTGTGCACTTCTAAATCTGGTCAGATTCAAATTTTAAATCATTGAACTTTATTTTATAACATCATGAAGCAAAAAGAAATTTTAAGAAAGGTCTACTTTAGGGAGTGAAGTCCTACTAATATCGAAAAGATACGCAAAAAGATGGGGTGGATGTTTAGACAATATTCATATTTTAATTGTATTCTTTTTGTTATACTTAATTTTGTGACTCGGGTGTGTGTATTACCATGTAACAGACATAACAAACCCCAGCACTGTTGAAGAGCCTTCCGAAAATTCTGAATTCAAAGGTAAGACCTTTGAGTCCTTTAGCTTACTACTTGAAGAATTGCAAGTTTGTTCTCCCTTAGTTTTAAAATAAGTTTCAATCTAGATGAAAACTTAGCCAAATGTTGGAGTGGATATTTAGATGCTATTCATCTTGATTATTAGTCATATTTAAGTTCTTATGGAATTGTCTAAAATTAACAATGCAAGGCTTTTCCCCATGCAGAAGCTGCCCCTCACAACCCTATTGGTCAATCTCATTTTGAATGCTTTATTAGACCATATTGCATTTCAAAGGGTTACTTGGTAAGTCTCACAACTCATTTCCCTTTAACCCTTCAAGAATGTCCAGGCTAAAGGACACATTTGCACCATTTTCTCTTTTCCTCCTCTGTTTATTGGATTATTTACAGCAAAAATATGAAGCATATCATATGTTTGAGTGCAAAATATAAACCATTTCAGCGCCTTCCTAAACAATTTGCCATGGCAAATGGTCTCATCAACAAGAAATGTGATCTGATTATCAGAGATGAAAGAGAGAGATCATGGAATTTAAGGCTATATACCCACAATTCTACAGTCCATGTATTGGGTGGATGGAGTGAATTCTGTGTTGCGAATGACTTAAAGGAGGGAGATTATATGATGTTTGAGGTGGTTGTGAATGGAGAAAAACCAATATGGAAATTTCACAGTAAGTTTTCTCATTTAAGCCAGTGATTTACATATCTACCTTTCTACCTTTTGGCAAGGATCTTTTTACTTTGTTATATACACCATGTCACCATGGGCAGACACACCTTGCCTAGATGACACCACTTCGCTGAACACTTTACTGAATTTATATTTGATAAATAATAACTTTGAGCCGAGGGTTTATCAAAAACAATCTCTCTAGTCCACAAAAGGTAAGAGTAAGGTTTGCGTATATCCCACCTTCCCCAGAGCCCCCTTGTGGGATAACATTGGGCATGTTGTTGTTGTTGAAATAATAAGCAAAAACTGCTACTCACAAACCGCTTGGTCAATCTCATTTTTAATGCACTGTTAGACCGTATTGCTTTTCAAATGGTTTCTTGGTAAATCTCAAATTCAGTTTCCCTTAACCCATCAAGAATCTTCAGACTAAATCAAACATTGCACCATTTTCTTTTCCCTCTCTTTGTTTATTCGAGTTATTTACAGTGAAAATATGAAGCAAATGAAATGTTTGATGATATGTGCAAATGTTACAAAGCCATTTCAGCACCTTCCCTGGCAAATGACCTCACCAACAAAAAGTGTGGTCTGATTATTAGAGATAGAAGATAAAGGTAATTTAAGGCTGACTACGTTAAAGTTCTCAAGTCTATATTGGAGGTAGATTGCATGAATTCTTTGTTGCAAATGACTTAAAGGTGGGAGATCATATAATGTTTGAGGTTGTTACCAATGGAGAAAAAACCGATATGGAAATTTCATGGTAAGCCCTCTCATTTGTGCGACCTCAACAATCTGTTTACTTTGTAATATACACCATGAAATTTGTTTGTGTTTGGTTGTTCAAAAATGTATTACACACAATTTATGAACAACTAAATTTTCAAAAATTTAATCAACCATACAGTTGGAAAATGTTGTATGCAATGATCTTTGTGAAACGTTCCTATATGTGGAATATATTCTCCCTAATTTATACACACTATTCCGTTATTAAATAGTATATTTAAAGTGTCATATAATGTTGTCCTCTTTTACAGTTTTTTTTTAGAAGTTGATCTTTCTTGTTATAAGAATTGTGCTTCATCTTTCATAGGTTATAATTCATCATAAACTGGGAGTTTGCTCTATTTGTTCACTCAAGTTTATATACTGATTGTTCTAAAGACCCTGTCCCAGGTTTTGTGAGGATAAATTTTCACATGTTGTTGTACTTCATAAAGTTCAGAAAATTAATACGCTTTAAAACGATATTAAAGAATAATATCTATACATGTTCTTTTTCTTGAAAAGAGTAAAACAGCTATTCGAAAAATAGTAGGCCTCTTTTCCGAATGTTTGTGTTTGAGTTAATTAAGATGGTTTTCTATCACTTCTTCCTCAACCTTCCTTGGCAGTATTTTTTTTTTTTTTTTTGTAATTATACAAACATGTTGCTTAAAGAACTAGGGCAATAAAGAGCACTTTTACAACTCCTACTAAACTCTACCGAAGTATATTATTATTCTCTAATTTGCTGAGCCCCATAATTTCTTCGTTTCTTCCCTTGTTGAGAGAGGGAGGTGACTTTAAGTATGTTGTATTAATGTGTGCATTGATAGCATAACACAGTCAATACAAGTATACTAATTCTTTTCGCGTTTCTAGACTAGTCAAATTAAAATATAAATCATTAAGCTTTATTTCCATAACATTGTTCTTGTTTCCTTAGTAATATTTGGAAGCCATAAGAAATTTCTAGAAAGGTCTACTTTGGAGATTGAGCCCTACTGGTTTTGAAAAATATCCAAAAGATGGGGTAGATGTTTGGAAATTATTAATACTTTTAATTGTAATCTCTGTCATACTTCATGTCTTGACATGAGTTTGTGTATACAATTATCTTGTAACAGACAAACCAAATCCCAGCATCAAGTCATCAAGAAAGGCATTTCCCCATGTAGAAGCTGCTAATCACAAGCCTTCTGACCATTCTCGTTTTGTATGCACTATTAAACCATATTGCCTTACATATGGTTATTTGGTAAGCTTAAAACCCCATTTCATGCAAATCTTTCAAGAATGTGTAGGCTAAAGTGATCATGCGTATCATTTTCTTCTTTTCTCTTTCTTTTGGAGTTAATTTTGGTGAAGATATGAAGCCTAAGAACTGTTCTACTGATGTGTGCAAATGGTGATATACCCTTTCAGTGCCTTCCAAAACAATTTGCACTCAGAAATGGTCTCATCAGTAAGAAGTGCGATGTGATTATTAGAGATGAATGGCAAAGGTCGTGGAATTTAATTTTACGTCCTTTTGGTACTAGTGTGTGTATTAGAGGTGGATGGGATAAATTCCGTGAGGCATATTGCTTAAAGGAGGGAGATCACATAATGTTTGAGGTGGTTAAAGATGGAGAGAAACCACTATGGAAATTTCATGGTAAGTTTTCTCATTTGAGAAGCATCTTATATTTTTTTGATCATCTTATATGCGCATAAACTATGACTATATTTGGTATGAATCTTGGATAATGCAATTTTTACTTGATGTAAAAAAGGACTTTGCATTCTGTGGGAGAGTGTAATTCAATTTTCATTTGTTACATTTTCAATTCTTATTTTATCACTGGTTTCTAGCAGTATGTAATTATAATTTCTGCTGTTTGATACTCATTTTTGTCGCGTAACACCAACCACCCTCCTACTTTCCACAACTACAACTCTCCAAAATTTTAATCAAGAAGTAGAAAACGATTTGAGAAAGTGTAATATTTCTGACGAAAATTCTTTTTGTAGAGAACATTTTAAGTCCTATGAAACAAAAGAATTTATATGCTCCATTCTCTTTGTATTAAAAATGTATATAGAGTTTTACAAAAGTTTACCTTTTTTTCTTTTAGAGTCTGTTTTAGCTAATTGTCCATGTTATAAGAAGAGTGCTTCATCTTTTATCCAGAAATTTGATCCATGTATTCACTCAAGTTGAACATTGAGTCTATTAAGGCTCTAACCCTAGGTTGAAATCTTTCTGTCCCGTGGTTATGTGTTTGGTTCCATTGAGGATAAATCTTTTCATGTTTTAGGAGGTTCTTAAAAGGTAAAAAGGGCAGTGCACAAAATATCCCACGTTAGTAGGGTCTAGGGAAGGGCTGGACCCCAAGGGGTGTGATGTAGACAATCTACCCCAATGTAAGCATTAATGACTGTTTCCACGGCTTGAACAATGTAGTGAATATTTTAAACACTTTATAGCTTCTTTGCATAGATTTTATATTAACATGAAACGGTGTACTTTTTACAGGCAAAATCTCTGGGGAGAATGTAAGCATCATTGAAGAATGAAGCAGTTGGTGATGGAAAAGAAAAAGCAACACTGAAGCAATTGAACAAAATTTATCTCTCTTTGGTTGATTCAATTATATGGTGTACAACCTCAACAAAGCATGTTATGTTTTCTCCGGAACTTCGTTGAATTGCTATTCCCTTGCCTAGCGGTCAATGAAGTGGGTGAAATTTGGAGACTAGAGTTCAAATCTCGACAGAGACAACAAACAAAAAATGATCGGTGGTTTCTCCCTATCTGCCTAAGCCATGATGGGTAGAGTTACTAGTACATGTACTGGTAGGATGTAAGATAGGTGGTTTCTTCCTATCTGTCTAAGCCATGTTGGGTAGAGTTACTCGTACATGTACTGGTAGGATGTAAGATAGGTGGTTTCTTCCTATCTACCTAAGCCATGTCGGGTAGATTTACTAGTACATGTACTGGTAGTATGTAAGCTAGCTCGAACACCATCATTTAACCCCCCCCCTCCCTCCCCCCCTCCCCAAACAAATAATAATACTAATAATTGTGTTATGATTTGATCCAGTGTTACCAACTTCCATGAATTCCTTTGAAAGCTTTGGAAACTTGTCCAATTTTTATGATTTGATCTACTGTTCCAGCCTAATTTATCTTTAGGTGACCAATTTTAGAAGTTAAGGATGTCACTAAAATAATACATATAATAATGTCAAATATCTCTAACATGATTTAATGGTAAAATTTCTAGGAATCATGCTAAGTTTGTAAAAATAGTTTCTAATCATGATTTAAGTTCAATAGAGTAATGTCATAATCATAAGAGTATATCATATCATATGATAACAGATCAAAATAACATAAATGAACCGCCCCGCAGATCAAAAAAACATAAATGAACCGCCCCATCCCGCCCCGCATGAATTCCCCATGCATAAATTTTTTAATATTTTTCTTTTCAGTTAAGTTTGATACTAAAAATAAAATTCATAAAAATAGATTCATTTTTCGTGTGTGTTATCCCAAGGATCTGGTGCGTCGGGCACCCAAAATTTTTTTCTCAAAAAACATTATGAGGACCTCCGTAGTGAGTTGGGGAAGCATTAGGTACAGTTGCACTATTTTTAAGACATATTTTTGTATTTATGAGCCAACTTTTAGGAATTCTGCGATTTTCAAGGTTTTCATGTGTATTAGCCCATGGATCAAGCGCATCGAAGCACCCGAAATCTTTTATAAAAAAACTTTATAAAGACCTCCATAATGAGTTGGAGAAGCATTAGATACAGTCGTTTTCGTGTGTATTAGCCCATGGATCTAGCGCGTCGGATCACCTGGGAACTTTTTCTGTAAAACTTTATGAGGACCTGCGCAATGAGTTGGAGAAGCATCAAGTACAATCACACCATTCTTAAGGCATTTTTTGCATTTATGAGTCAAATTTTAGGAATTACGTGATTTTCAAGGGTTTTCATGGGTTAATGCCCATGGATCTGGCGCGTTAGAGCATCCAAAAATATTTTCTGAAAAAAACTTTATCAGGACCTCTGTAATGAGTTGGTGAATCATTAGGTACAGTCGCTCCATTTTTAAGGTATATTTTTTCATATATGAGCCAATTTTTAGGAAATACACGATTTTCAAGGTTTTCGTGTGTATTAGCCCATGTATCTAGCGCGTCGAAACACCCAGGATTGTTTTTTGAAAAACTTTATGAGGACCTCTGTAATGAGTTGGGGAAGCATTAGGTACAATCTCGATATTTTTTAAGGCATATTTTTGCATTTATGAGCAAACTTTTAGGATTTACGCGATTTTCAATGTTTTTTTCCGTGTGTATTAGCCTATGGATCTAGCGCGTCGGAGCATTCAAAAATGTTTTTTGAAAAAACTTTATGAGGACATCCATAATGAGTTGAGGAAGCATTAGGTATAGTCACACCATTTTTTAAGGCATATTTTTGCATTTATGAGAGAATTTTTAGGAATTATGCTATTTCCAAGGTTTTTCGTGTGTATTAGCCGATGGATCTGGCGAGTCAGAGCAGTCGGAATTTTTCTTTGAAAAAACTTTATGAGAACCTCCGTTATGAGTTGGGGAAGTATTAGGTATAGTCGCACCATTTTTAAGGCATATTTTTGCATTTATTAGCCAACTTTTAGAAATTACGTGATTTTAAAGATTTTCGTGTTTATTAGCCTATGGATATGGCGCGTGAGAGCACCCGGAAATGTTTTCTAAAAAAACTTTATTAAGACCTACGTAATGAGTTGGGGAAATATTAGGTACAGTCGCACTATTTTTAAGACATATTTTTGCTTTTATAAGCCAATTTTTGGGAATTACGCGTTTTCAAGATATTTCGTGTGTACTAGTCCATGGATCTGGTACGTCGGAGCACCCAGAAATGTTTTCTGAAAAAACTTAATGAGGACCTCCGTAATGAGTTGGAGAAGCATTAGGTACAGTATCACCAGTTTTTATGGCATATTTTTTGCATTTATGAGCCAACTTTTAAGAATTATGTTAGTTTCAAAGTTTTTCGTGTGTATTAGCCCATGGATCTGACGCGTAAGATCACCCGGAAATTTTTTCGGAAAAAACTTTATGAGGACCTCCATAATGAGTTGGGGAAGCATTAGATACAGTTGCACCATTTTTAAGGCATATTTTTGTATTTATGAGCCAACTTTTAGCAATTACGCGATTTTCAAGCTTTTTGTGTGTATAAGCCCATGGATATAGCGCGTCGGAGCATCTAGAATAGTTTTCTGAAAAAACTTTATGAGTACCTCTCTAATGAGTTGGGGAAGCATTAAGTACAGTCGCACCAATTTTTAAGGCATATTTTTGCATTTATGGGCCATCTTTTAGAAATTACACGATTTTCAAGGTTTTTGTGTGTATTAGCCGTTGAATTTGGCACGTCGGAACACCCGGATATTTTTTCTGTAAAACTTTTTTGAGGACCTCCGTAATGAGTTAGGGAAGCATTAGATACAATCGCACCATTTTTAAGGCATATTGTTCATTTATGAGTCAACTTTAAGAAATTACGCGATTTTCAAGTTTTTTCGTGTGTTAATGCCCATGGATCTGGCGCGTCGGAGCACCGGGAATTTTTTTCTGAAAAAACTTTATTAGTACCTCCGTAATGAGTTGGAGAAGCATTAGGTACTGTCACACCATTTTTTAATTTATGAGCCAACTTTTAGAAATTACGTGATTTTCAAGGGTTTTTGTGTGTGTAATGCCCGTGGATCTGGTGCGTCGGAGCATCGAAATTTTTTTCTGAAAAAACTTTATAAGTATTTCCGTAATGAGTTGGGGAAGCATTAGGTACAGTCGCGTCATTTTTTAAGACATATTTTTGCATTTATGAGTTAACTATTAGATATTGCGCGATTTTCAAATTTTTCGTGTGTATATGCCCATGGATTTGACGCGACAGAGCACCCTGAAATGCTTTGTGAAAAAGCTTTCATGAGGACCTCTGTAATAAGTTAGGGAAGCATTAGGTACAGTCGCACCATTTTTTAAGACATATTTTTGCATTTATAAGCCAACTTTTAGAAATTACGTGATTTTCAAGGTTTTTCGTGTGTATTAGCCCATGGATCTGGCGCGTCAAAGCACCTGAAAATATTTTCTGAAAAAATTGTACGAGAACCTCTGTAATGAGTTCGGAAAGCATTAGGTACAGTCGCACCATTTTTAAGGCATATTTTGGCATTTATGAGCCAACTTTTTGGAATTACGGGATTTCAAAAGTTTTTCATGTGTATTAGCCCATGGATCTGGCGCATCGGAGGAACGCAAATCTTTTATGAAAAAATTTATGAAGACCTTCATAATGAGTTGGAAAACACTAGGTACAATCGCACTTTTTAAGGTATATTTTTGCATTTATAAAGCAACTTTTAGGAATTAAGCGATTTTCAAGGTTTCTCGTGTGTATTAACCCATGGATTTAGCACGTTCTAAAAAACTTTATGAGGACCTCCGTAATGAGTTGGAGAAGCGTTAGTTATAATCGCACTACTTTTTAAGGCATATTTTTGCATTTATGATCCAACATTTAGGAATTATATGATTTTCAAGGTTTTTTTTCGTGTTTATTAGCCTATAGATCTGGCGCATCGGAGCACCCAAAAATATTTTCTGAAAAAACTTAATGAGGACCTCCGTAATGAGTTGGGGAAGTATTAGGTACAATCTCACCATTTTTTAAGTCATATTTTTGCATTTATGAGCCAACTCTTAGTAATTATACTATTTTCAAGGTTTTTAGTGTGTATTAGTCCATGGATCTGGCGCGTCGGAGCACTCAAAAAAAAAATTTGAATTTTTTTTTAAGGACCTCCGTATTGAGTTGGGAAACATTAGGCACATTCACACCATTTTAAGCCATATTTTTGCATATATAAGCCAACTTTTAGATTTATGTTATTTGCAAGGTTTTCCGTGTGTATTAACCAATAAATCTGGAGCGTTAGATCACCAGAAATTTTTTTCTGAAAAAACCCTATGAGGACCTCCGTAATGAGTTGGGAAAACATTAGGTACAGTCGCACCATTTTTTCGAGGCATATTTTTGCATTTACGAGCCAACTTTTAGGAATTACGCGATTTTCAAAGTTTTCGCGTATATTAGCCCATAGATTTGGCGCGACAAAGCACTCATATATTTTTTCTGAAAAAAACTTTATGAAGACCTCTGTAATGAGTTGGAGAAACATTAGATACATTCACATCATTTTTTTAAGGCAATTTTTTGCATTTATGAGCTAACTTTTAGGAATTACGCGATTTTCAAACTTTTATGTGTGTATTATCCCATTAATCTGGCGCGTCAGAGTATCCAAAATATATTTCTGAAAAAACTTTATGAGGACATCCCTAATGAGTTGGATAAGCATTAGGTACAATTGTACCAATTTTTAAGACATATTTTTGCATTTATGAGCCATCTTTTAGGAATTACATGATTTTCAAGGTTTTTTGTGTGTATTAGCTCATGGATCTGGCGCGTCAAACCACCTGGATATTTTTTCTGAAAAAACTTTATGAGGACGTCCGTAATGAGTTTGGGAAACATTAGGTACAATCGTACAATTGTTTTAAGGCATATTTTGTATTTACGAGTCAACTTTTAGAAATTACGCGATTTTCAAGTTTTTTGGTGTGTATTAACCCATTGATCTGGCGCGTCAATGCACCCGAAAATGTTTTCTGTAAAAATTTTATAAGAACCACCGTAATGAGTTTGGAAAGCATTAGGTGAAGTCGCATCATTTTTAAGGCATATTTTTGTATTTTGAGCCAACTTTTAGGAATTACGCAATTTTCAAGATTTTTAGAGTGTATTAGCCCATGGATCTAGCGCGTCGGAGTACTCGGAAATTTTTTCTGAAAAACTTTTATGAGAACTTCCGTAAAGCGTTGGGGAAACAATAGGTATAGTCGCACCATTTTAAAGGCAAAATTATGCATTTATGAGCCAACTTTTAGGAATTACGCGATTTTCAAGATTTTCGTGAGTATTAGCCTATGGATCTCGCACGTCGAGGCACACAAAAAAAAATTTCTGAAAAAACTTTGTGAATACCTCCGTAAAGAGTTGGAGAAGCAATAGCTACAATCACACCATTTTTAAGACATATTTTTACATTTATAAGCCAATTTTTAGGAATTACGTGATTTTTAAGATTTTTCGTGTGTATTTGACCATGGATCTCGCGCATCGGAGCACTGGAATAATTTTCTGAAAAAACTTTGTGAGGACCTCCGTAATGAGTTGTGGAATTATTAGATACAATCGCACCATTTTTTAAGGCATATATTTTCATTTATGAGCCAACTTTTAGAAATTATGCGATTTTCAAGGTTTTTCGTATGTATTAGCCCATACATTAGGCGCGTCGAAGCACCCTAAATTGTTTTTGTGAAAATAACTTTATAAGGACATCTGTAATGAGTTGGGGAAGCATTAGATACAATCAAACCATTTTTAAGGCATATTTTGCATTTATGAGCCAACTTTTAGAAATTATGCGATTTTCAAGTTTTTTCGAGTATATTAGCCCATGGATCTAGCGTGTCGAAGCATCCGAAAATGTTTTTGTGAAAAAAACTTTATGAGGACCTCTGTAATGTGTTGGGGAAGCATTATGTATAGTCACACAATTTTTAAGGCATATTTTTGCATTTATGAGCCAACTTTTAGGAATTACGCTATTTTCATATTTTTCGTGTGTATTATCCCATGGATCTGGCGTATTGTAGCATTCGAATTTTTTTTTAGGACCTTCGTAATGAGTTGGGGAAGCATTGGGTACAATCGCACCATTTTAAGGCATATTTTTGCTTTTATGAGCCAACTTTTAGGAATTACGCAATTTTCAAGTTTTTTCATGTGTATTAGCCCATTGATCCGATGCATCGGAGCACCTAGAATTTTTTCTAAAAAATATTTTATGAGGACCTCCGTAATGAGTTGGGAAAGCATTACGTACAGTTACACCATTATTTAAGGCATATTTTTGCATTTATGAGCCAACTTTAAGGAATTACGCAATTTTCAAGATTTTTCGTGTGTATTAGTCCATGGATCCGGCGCATTGGAGCACTCGGAATTTTTTCTGAAAAAATTTTATGAGTAGCTCCGTAATGAGTTAGGGAAGCATTAGGTACAGTCGCACTATTTTTTTAAGGCATATTTTCGTATTTATGAGTCAACTTTTAGTATTTACGCGATATTCAAGATTTTTCGTGTGTATTAGCCCATGGATCTGGCGCGTTGGAGCACCTAGCAATTTTTTCTTAAAAAGCTTTATAAGGACCTTCGTAATGAGTTGAGGAAGCATTAGGTACAGTCGTACAATTTTTAAGGCATGTTTTTGCATTTATGAGCCAATTTTTAGGAATTATGCGATTTTTAAAAATTTTCGTGTGTATTATCCCATGGATCTGGCGCGTCAGATCATCGAAATTTTTTTTGTGAAAAAACTTTATAAGGACCTCTGTAATGAATTTGGGAAGCATTAGATATAGTCACACCATTTTTAAGGCATATTTTGCATTTATGAGCCAACTTTTAGGAATTACGTGATTTTCAAGGTTTTTCATGTGTATTAGCCCATGGATCTGGAGCGTCGGAGCAACTGGAAATGTTTTCTCAAAAACCTTTATGATGACCTCCGTAATGAGTTGGGGAAGTATTATGTACAGGCGCACCATTTTTAAGGCATATTTTTGCATTTTTGAGTCAGCTTTTAGGAATTACGCGATTTTCAAGCTTTTTAGAGTGTATTAGCCTATGGATGTGGCGCGTCGGAGCATCTAGAAATTTTTTCTGAAAAAACTTTATGAGGACCTCCGTAATGAGTTGAGGAAACATTAGGTACAGTTGCACCATTTTTAAGGCATATTTTTGCATTTATGAGCCAACTTTTAGGAATTACGCGAATTTCAAGGTTTTCGTGTGTATTAACCCATGGATCTGGCGCGTCGGAGTATGTGTATATATATATATATATATATATATATAGAGAGAGAGAGAGAGAGAGAGAGACTATAATAATATCAAGGAGTAAGTGAGTAGCGTTTTTACTGTAGCATTGCTTCTTCCTCTTTGATACCATTAGAGTATATATATACTTTGATGGTATCAAACAATAAACGCGAATTAGTAGTTAAAAATTGGGAGTTTTCATGTATATATAATATATCTATATTATATAAATAATATATACTTGTAGATATATGATGTAATATATATATATATATATATATATCTTTTTGGTAACTAACAAGATTGTATTAATCGCCAAGTGTATCAATTACATAATCAATAGTTAAGTCATGACACAGCTTGCTATTCTCAAAACAAAGACAACATGAAACAAAGGAAAACTAAGCTAGCAAATTAAAAGACAAATTGATGAGTGTCTTGCATAGTTTTCTGGTTGGCCCTAACACAACAAATATAAGCGATATCCCTAGCAATAGATTCCCAAGTCCTGCTTTTCTTCTCAAAAATCCTTTGGTTTCTCTCAATCCAAATAGCATAGACATACTCAGTATACACCAACTTAAAGACTTGGGCTGTTTGAGTTTTCCCCTTAGCAGAGCCTATGATTCTCAAGACATATTGGTCCCAATTATTGTAAGGAGCTTGACGAAATTGGATCCATTGTAGTAACTTGCAACAAACCTGATGACTAAAAAAACTGCTTGTATACAGATGATCTCTGGATTCAGGCTGGAGTTGGCACAATACGCACTTCAAATCAACGTCTAGCCCCCATTTTTTCAGTCTATTTGTGATGCTTAACTTGTTTTGTAGTTGTAACTACATAGTGAAGATTGCCTTTGGCCTAGTAGAATTTTGAACAACAAGCACTTCCATTGAACTCTTTGTTGAGGCCTTAGCAAGTGTAAGTATAGTTGTCTGATCATAGTTTTACTCCTCAAGTTATTAGGCTGAAACTATGAGTAAACTTGTCTAGCCTCCAAAATTTTCTTCACCATCCAACAAGCTTGTTGGGAGACAGTAGAGTGCACCCACCTAATCCACAACTTGTCCTGTTTATGCTCCAGATCCCAACAATGTTTAGCAATGGCAGCCTTATTCCATAAGTGAAGGTTAATCAAGTTGAGGCCACCTACTGATTTTGGAGAACAAACTCTTTCCCAAGCCACCAAGGCTTTCTTGGTGATAGTATTAGTGCCTGACCATACATAGCTTCTACAGTGGGCATCAATAAGCCTAAGCACCTTGGAGGGAATAACAAATAACTGAGCCAGTAGGCTTGAATACTGAATAGAACTGATTGGACAAGCTGCATTCTTCCTGCATAAGACAGTATTTTGGCTGTCCATAAGGTAATTTTTGTTGTAATCTTCTCAATAAGTGGCATCCATTGAACAAGAGTAAGTTTTCTGGTAGACAGAGGGATCCCTAGATACTTGAAAGGTAGGGTTCCTAGTGTCAAACCAAGTTGACCCAAGATGCGAGCTTGCATTGTGTGAGTAGTGCCTCCAAAATAAATGAAACTTTTGTTCAAGTTTGCTTGTAATCCAGAAGCTTCAGAAAAAATGGTGAAACAGCGTTGTAACATGGTAACAGAATTAAGATCAACACTAGAGAATAAGAGGAGATCATCTGCAAAACTCAAGTGTGTAATACCTAGTTTTGAACACCTAGGACGATAGTTGAATTCATCAGATTGCTTAAGATCATTCAACAACCTGCTAAGGTACTCCATGGCTATAGCAAACAAATAGGGGGAGATTGGATCTCCTTGCCTCAAACCTTTCTTTGCATCAAAGGGTTCTGAAGGCTCCCCATTAATCATTATGTTTTCTCACACTCCATGATCCAGCCTATGAATTTTGCATGAAATCCCAATTCTCGCATGACTTGTTCTAAGTAGATCCATTCCACAGAGTCATAAGCTTTTTGGAGATCTATTTTGATGACACATCTAGGTGAGATGTGTTTTTAGTATAGGCTCGCACAAGCTCATGAGCCAAAATTATATTGTCGGCAATTTTCCTCCCAAGTATAAAATCTGGCTTTGCTTCACCAATCAAACTAGCCATAACAGGTTGGAGTCTAGCAGCAAGAACTTTCTCAATCAACTTATATAATATAGTGCAACAAGCTATAGGTCTAAACTCTTTCACATTAGAGGGGCTAGCAGTTTTGGGAATTAAAGTAAGTTGTGCAGTTGATAGGTCTATAAAGCTTACCTGTATGAAAAAAATTCTTTGGTGGCCTGTAGAATATCATATTTCAATATGTGCCAAGTCTTTTGAAAGAAGTGTGCATTGTAACCGTCAATACTAGATGCTTTTTCACCCTCAATGGACTGCATAGATGGATCTTCTGCTGATGGGAGAGAAGAGGGCCTTATTTCATCGCTGCTCTATTAACTACAGGTAAAGTTGAGAAAGATGAACCCATTAGAGATTTATAGAAGATAGTAAAGTTGAGGAAGATGAACCCATTAGAGATTTATAGAAGAGAGTAATCTCATTAGGATCAGTGAGCTTCCTGCCTGAAAGTGAGTGAATTTCTCCGAGATGCTTCTTTTGGCTTCTCTCTTTGATCACTGCAGAGAAGTACTTGGTATTTGCATCACCTAGCTTGATCCATTGTGCTCTTGATCCATTGTGCTCTTGATTTCTGTCTGAGTGCACTCTCTTCAATAAGTGACCATTTCTCAAGATTCTTAAAAGCTATCTTTTCCGATCTATATTGTTGAATGATTGCAAGATCTTGCCTGGCCTTTACTATCTTTAGTTTAATATCTTTGAACTCTTCTTAATTCAACTTCTTCAATAGTGGCTTTAAAGCTTTGAGTTTAAGCCAAATATTTTTCATCCCATAGTGATTTAATTCTTTGGACCAAACTTCTAGCCACTTATATATTAATTAATATATAAAGCAAAGTAAAATACTCCACTTCAGGTGTGTTTGGTTCACAACTTTCTCATGCATAGTAGACTTAAAATATATATTTTTTTAAGAAAAATACATTTTTCTCTAATTTTCGAAAAATAATCTCCCTTACAAGAGGAGGAAAATCATTTTTCGAAACTCTCCCATGCCATTTCAAATTAATGTGTTCCATCCTCTTATTCAGTGGTGGATCCATAATTTCGATTACAAGCTTATATATAGATCTAATAACTTTTGCACAAACATTACTAGGTATATATGTTTTTAAATATCTATAATATTTGACTCTGATTCAGTGAATCTAGTTATTATAAATTATAAATATTTTATATTTTGCACCCTTAATATATATTCTTTTATGTAATTTGCACCCAATCATTTTTTATTTTTATGATATGCACCCCCTTTGAAGTGTTTTTGTCACCTATAAATAGGGCAGTCTTTTCCCTAGGAAATATCACCTTCTTTCTCTACATTTCTTAATACATGTTCTATTATTTCAGTCCCAAGATTAATATTTCATGGCCACCATGAAAGCCTCTTCAGAGAAACCTATCTTTTTTAAGCGCATCATGTCAAGTTTCAAACAAGGAATTGTAAGTAAAGCTTTAAAATATTATATCTTCACTTTGTTTATGATATATACATGCTAGTGTAGGGTTGTTGGGGGTAGGGTTTGAACACTCATTCTTTGGATGGAATTTTGTGATTTTTTTATTGCTAGATATGATTTAGTTCTCTGTACTTGAAGTAAATCTAACAACATTAGTCTTGTAAATTTGAATTTCAATCTTGAGTTGTGTCTTTTCTTTTTATAGGGTATTTTTCTTCCATATATAATAGCTAGTCTTCTACCATTAATTTTAGGGGATATATACTATCTATTCCTTGATTTAGACCTGGTTTGTTTTCATTAAAATTAAGACATATGTTTGAATCTGAATACAATCATAATAATTAAGACGATGTTATTTCTAAACTTGAAAACTGAATGAATAAGACTATTTGTTTTTCAGCATTTGATGTGCATTTATTTATTTGTAAGCATAATAAATACACAATTTAAATACAAAATAATTAAATATCAGAAAATATAAATTTAACAAAATAAAACTATTATTGATTTTAAAAATGAACATTTATGTTCCCTAGCGATGATGGAGATAGTTTTTTTATGATGGTGGTAATAGTTGGTGTTAGTGATTATCAAGGGTGGTGGAGATGATAGTTATGATTGTGGAGGTAGTTGGTGTTGTATTGACTAACGTGATGGTAACAATTGATAGTTATGGTGGTGGTTGTGGAAGAGAAGTTTGTTGATGTTAGCAGTTGGTCATGGCTAAAGAATGTGTGGTGATTGCGTTGGTAATGGTTGGAGGCAATGCTAGTTGTGATAGTTGAGGTGACTGATAGTAGGGATTGTCCGCACTAGTGGTGGTGACTAATATTATTGGTGGTGGAGGTGGAAGAGGCAGTGAATATTTTTATAATGATGGGGATAGTTGGAGTGGTAGCTACTGATTTAGTAATGGTTGGCAGTGATGGTAATTGCAAACTTGTAGCTAGTGGTGATTGTGATGGCAGAAATGGTTGGTGGTGACGGCTGGTGGTTGGCAACGACAATAGTGGTAGTGATCGATGATAGTGGATAAAGTGGTGGTAAAAATTATTTACACAAAAATGCATCTAAATGATATTAGACCTCATTTGTTTTCATTAAGATTAAAACATCTGAATCTGAATGCACATCTGAATATTAAGATGTTGCATTAAGATTTGAATATTAAATAGTTAAGATTGATTGTTTTCTCAACATTTGAATGTATAAATTTTGTTTTTTGTTTAAAAAATAATAAATATAAAATTTAAATAAATTATAAAATTGATATAATATTATATCAATAAAATATTTTTAAATCCTATATGACAATTTGGGTATTAAAAATGTTATAATAATTTCATTAGTAACTTTCTAACTTCCGTTGCAATTATTGTCACCATGCAGAATATTCCTGAGGAATTTTTGAAGTATCTAGAGAGACATGATCAATATGAACATGCAATACTAAGACGGGCTGGTAAGCAATAGCGAAGTCAGAAATTTTATAAAAAATATTCATGATTTGATATATATATATATATATTCTCTCTTTTACTTGTCCATTTTCTTCTTGGTACTACATTTAAAAATTTTCTTATAAAGGGATCTATTTTATGGTAAAACTACCATAAGGTAGTGAATGTTGTATTTCAATAGCATTTTTGACAATTGATGGATTTACAATATTATTGGTGCTCTATGTAGTTACTTAATGATTAAGTTAATACTATTAAAATAAAATAATAAATCTATTTTGATTTATTAAAATAAACAAGTAAAAAGAAAAATAAGTTTTACAATAGTGAATGAGTAAAAGAAAATCGAGGAAGTATGTGAGAATAACAAGTAATTTTTTACCTAGGTATAATTTTTTTTATAATTAACTATCCTTTCCTCTATATGATTACGCAATTACAGATAAGGAGTGGCAGGTGAAATTGAACGGCGTGCAACTAGTAGACGGTTTTGAAAAATTTGCAGAGCAAAATAATTTGGAGGAAGGAGTTATCTTGGTGTTCAAACATGAAGGAGATATGAAATTTGAAGTTTCCATGTTTGATTTATATAATCAATGTGAGATAGAAGAACAACAAAAGGCACAAAATGTTGAGGAGGCTTCTGAGAAATTTGAATCCAAAGGTAAAACTTCTATAAGATAACGTGAAAAATGATATTTGAAAAAAAAAAAAAGTTAAAAGAAAGTATTTGAAAGTTGAAATAGTTTTTGAAAACCTAAAAAAAAAGTAGAAATTTTGTGATTGGAAAAAAAATCGACAAATTTTTCAAACTTGAAACTCATTATTTTTTTTTAAAAAAGCTCATATTTTCGTTTAATAAGGAATAAACATTTAGTTGTCATTCATACCTTAAAAGGTTTTATATTACAGAACGTAAAAGATAAATGTTCAAACATTAAGTATTTAAGGAAAGTTGTATACATGTATATAAAATTACTTGTCATTTATCATATATAGTTTGTTATTTATTGCTTAAATAGAGTTCCATGCAATAGTATTTCAAGCCTTTTATATCGTCATTAGATAATTATAGATAAATCTCTTGAAAAACACTACTCATTAGTAATATGATTAATCTTAAAATTTAACCTAATATTACATGTTAAAATTCACTAATAATTTTTAAAAAATCTCTAAACTAATATTACTTAAATTTTACCATGTAGGAGTTGCTACGCACAAGCGTTTAAATCATTCCCATTTTGTATGTACTATTAGACCATATTGTTTTAAATATGGTTACTTGGTAAGTCCAAAAACTCATTTCTTTTAATCTACATACTTTGATTGCGTTATAAAAGTATTATACTCTCAATATATTATTGAACTAATGGTTATAAATCGTTTCAGTATCTTCCTATACCATTTGTATCGAACAACAATCTCCAGGATGCGAAATTCAATTTGATTATTAAAGATGAAAAACAAAGATCGTGGAGTTTAAGACTAAATTCTTTTGGTCCGAAACGAGTCGTTCTTGATTTTGGATGGCATGAATTCAGTGTTGCAAATGACTTAAAGGAGGGAGATAAAGTAATGTTTGAGATTGTTACTAATGTAGGGAAACCAATATGGCAATTTCAAAGTAAGTTTTCTCATTTAAGTAATTACCTTAGTTTTTCCAACAATTCTTATTAATAGTTTATAGTTCAAAGGACCATCCCTCTAGAGGAAATGATCTCTTATGATCGATTACGTCATCTTTAGAAAAAATAAATAATCCTATTGAATTTTATGTTTTTATTTGTTTGTCTTTCGTATTATATATTTTACTGATTTCTTGTGAATATTTGTAAGAACTTACATTCTTAATGTAGTTTCTACACCATTCATATATTAATTGCACACTTTTTTCAACATTAAGTCATCTCTCCTTGCAGAACAACCTAAATCCAAGTCGGGGGAACTTTCTCAAAAACAGAATTTTGAAGATCAGACTTTAAAAGTTGTTACTCACAAGCCTTTTGGTAATTCTCATTTTGTATTCATTGTGATTTTTTGCAAGAATAGACTATTGGTATGTCAGTTAAGTGATAGAAAATATTATCTAAATATTATGAGTGATTTTAACTTTTAACCGTGTTATAGACAAGCCAAACCACAATATCAAGTCATCTCCCCTTGAAGAGCACCCCAAAGTCAAGTCGGGGGAACTTCCTCAAAGACAAGATTTTGAAGATCAGACATTAGAAGTTGCTACCCACAAGCCTTTTGGTAATTCTCATTTTGTATTCAATGTGCTTTTTGCAATAATAGATTATTGGTATGTTAATTAAGTGTTAGAAAATATTATCTAAATCTTGTAAGTAACATTAATTATTAACCATGTAACAGATAAACCAAGCCATAACATCAAGTCATCTCTCCTTGCAAAGCCCCCTAAATCCAAGTCGGGAGAACTTCCTCAGAGACAGGGGTTTGAAGATCAGACGTCAGAAGTTGTTACTCACAAGGCTTTTGGTAATTCTCTTCTTATATTCAGTGTGATTTTAAAAACAATAAAATATTGTCATATCAGTTAAGTGATTGAAGATACCATTTGAATGTAGTAAGTAATTTTAATTTTTAACTATGTTGCAGACAAATCAAACAACAACATCAAGTCATCTCCTCTTGCAAAGCCCTCTAAATCCAAGTCGGTGGGACTTCATCAAAGACAAGATTTTGAAGATCAGGCATTAGATGTTGTTACTCACAAGCCTCTTGGTAATTCTCATTTTGTATTTACTGTGATTTTAGCAACAATAAAATATTTTCACATTAGTTAAAGTGATTGAACATATCATTTGAAGGTAATAAGTGATTTTAACTTTTAACCACGTAACAGACAACTCAAACCACAAAAAAATCAAGTCATTGCCCCTTACAGAGCCCTCTAAATCTAAGTCGGTGGGACTTCATCAAGGACATGATTTTGAAGATCTAACATTGGAAGTCGTTACTCACAAGTCTTTTGGTAATTTTCATTTTGTATTTAGTTTGATTTTAGCAACAATTGAATATTGTCACATTATTTTAAGTGATTGTATATATTATTTGAAGGTAATGAGTGATTTTAACTTTTAACCATGTAACAGACAACTCAAACCACAAAAATATCAAGTCATTGCCCCTTGCAGAGCCCTCTAAATCCAAGTCGGGGGAACTTCATCAAAGACAGGATTTTGAAGATCAGGCGTTAGATGTTGTTACTCCCAAGCCTCTTGGTAATTCTCATTTTGTATTTACTGTGATTTTAGCAACAATAAAATATTTTCACATTATTTAAAGTGATTGAACATATCATTTGAAGGTAGTGAGTGATTTTAACTTTTAACCACGTAACAGACAACTCAAACCACAAAAAAATCAAGTCATTGCCCCTTGAAGAGCCCTCTAAATCCAAGTCGGAGGGACTTCATCAAGGACATGATTTTGAAGATCTAACATTGGAAGTTGTTACTCACAAGTCTTTTGGTAATTTTCATTTTGTATTTAGTTTGATTTTAGCAACAATCGTATATTGTCACATTATTTTAAGTGATTGTATATATTATTTGAAGGTAATGAGTGATTTTAACTTTTAACCATGTAACAGACAACTCAAACCACAAAAAAATCAAGTCATTGCCCATTGCAGAGCCCTCTAAATCCAAGTCGGGGGGACTTCATCAAAGACAGGATTTTGAAGATCAGGCGTTAGATGTTGTTACTCACAAGCCTCTTGGTAATTCTCATTTTGTATTTACTGTGATTTTAGCAACAATAAAATATTTTCACATTAGTTAAAGTGATTGAACATATCATTTGAAGGTAGTGAGTGATTTTAACTTTTAACCACGTAACAGATAACTCAAACCACAAAAAAATCAAGTCATTGCTCCTTGAAGAGCCCTCTAAATCCAAGTCGGTGGGACTTCATCAAGGACATGATTTTGAAGATCTAACATTGGAAGTTGTTACTCACAAGTCTTTTGGTAATTTTCATTTTGTATTTAGTTTGATTTTAGTAACAATTGAATATTTTCACATTATTTTAAGTGATTGTATGTATTATTTGAAGGTAATGAGTGATTTTAACTTTTAACCATGTAACAAACAACTCAAACCACAAAAAAATCAAGTCATTGCCCCTTGCAGAGCCCTCTAAATCCAAGTCGGTGGGACTTCATCAAAGACAAGATTTTGAAGATCAGGCATTAGATGTTGTTACTCACAAGCCTCTTGGTAATTCTCATTTTGTATTTACTGTGATTTTAGCAACAATAAAATATTTTCACATTAGTTAAAGTGATTGAACATATCATTTGAAGGTAATAAGTGATTTTAACTTTTAACCACGTAACAGACAACTCAAACCACAAAAAAATCAAGTCATTGCCCCTTACAGAGCCCTCTAAATCTAAGTCGGTGGGACTTCATCAAGGACATGATTTTGAAGATCTAACATTGGAAGTCGTTACTCACAAGTCTTTTGGTAATTTTCATTTTGTATTTAGTTTGATTTTAGCAACAATTGAATATTGTCACATTATTTTAAGTGATTGTATATATTATTTGAAGGTAATGAGTGATTTTAACTTTTAACCATGTAACAGACAACTCAAACCACAAAAAAATGAAGTCATCTCCCCTTGCAGAGCCCTCTCAATCCAAGTCGGGGGAACTTCCTCAAAGACAGAATTTTGAAGATCTAACGAAAGAAGTTGTTACTCACAAGCCTTCTGGTAATTCTCATTCTATATTCAGTGTGATTTTAACAATAACATAATATTGTCACGTCAGTTAAGTGATAGAAAATATTATCTATATATTATGAATAATTTTAATTTTTAACCATGTAACAGACAAACCAAACCACAACAGCACTTCATCAAAAGAGGCATCTCCCCTTGAAGAAGTTGTTGCTCACAAATCTTATGGTCATTCTCATTTTGTATGCATTGTTAGTCCCTATTGCCTCGTAAGCGATACCTTGGTAAGTCCAAATAAAACTTCAATTTTTTCGGATCAAAATATGAAGTATATACACTGTTTGATTTGATTATTCATAAAACCATTTCAGTTAATCCCTAAAGAATTTGCATTGGCAAATGGTCTCTTCAACATCAAGAAGTGCAATTTGATTATCAGAGATGAAAATGAGAGGTCGTGGAATGTTACATTACGTACACATAGTAAGTATGTTATTCTTAAAGATGGATGGAAAAGAATTCGTGATGCACATTGTTTAAAGGAGGGAGATCGCGTAATGTTTGAGGTTGTTACTGATGGAAATAAACCAATATGGAAATTTCATAGTAAGTTTTCTTATGAACAACTTTTTATATTTATGTTGTTGATTTTTTCTTACAAATAATGTTACAAATATTATTTGTACACTAATGTTTTTCTTTTTTTGCAGGCAAAATTTCTAAAGAAGATGCAAGCATGGATGGACTGAACAATAAATGAAGTCGTCTATGATAGAAAAGGAAAAACAACAATGAAGCAATTGAACACCCACCCACCCACCCACCCCCTCTAAGATCTTGCAATTATTATATTTTGGGTTCGCTAATGACCATATACTATTTTAGTTTTTTAGAACAATTCGATGAATTTAGTAAATTATCTGCCGATAATATATAAATAGACATTATGTTGCACCATCAGGTAATATTAATTTGCTATAGCAGGTTAGCAACTTATTTTCTTGTTCGATCTCTTTAGTTTTTGCGTCTTCTTTCAATACTATATTGATTTTTTAATTCTTTTAAGTTAAATCATATTTTCAAGTTGTTTGTGAATTTTTTTAGAGATAGTAATTGCATTTGTATTAGTGCTTTTATTGATATATATACTTATCATGTAACTTTTCAAACTTAAACTTGTGACCTTTGAAGTGCTCCTATAAATTAATGGGATTATCTAATAGTAATCTCTCACTTCTTTTCTCTATACTCACAAAATTAATATTTTTAAACCATCATGAAAATCTCTCCAAAGAAACCTCACTTTTTTAAACCCATCTTGCTTGGTTTCAAACAAGGAATTGTAAGTATTTCTTTCCTTTTTTTGTTTTATATATATATATATATATATAATAGTGTATATTTATTTAAATTTATAATTAGTCTTCTTCCTCTAATTTTAGGAAATATACTATCTATCTTAATTCCATAAATGACCCCTTAAATAAACATATCAAAATCTTCAATAATCTTACTATACAATATTCACTTTCTCGTATTTATCCGGATCTTGATAAAATTCTTTTTCATTAAATAAAACCAGTACAAAAATAAGACAATAAGTTTATATATCACAGTAATTAAGAAATACTACTAAAAAAATCGCTATGAATAAGTTAGGAATAAGTGAGAAAAGGAATAATATTTAGTGGTTATTTTTAGTATTTCAACAAGAATTATGAGTTTTTTTAGTGAGCTTATTATGTGGAAATAAGTTGGAAAAAATCATGTTTATAACACAAAAGTCAATTGATTTGCGGTGAAAAAAAACTTATATTACTAGTAGTAAAAGAAGTACTAAATATCAAAATCGTAATCTTTTAACTCTGTATTCCATAGGAATATTCTTATAGACTATTTTTTTTAGTATATTAAGAATACATTTTTCTTTTATTTATTTATATTATTAAACCAAGAGGAAATTGATTATATTTTAAGGTTTTATTTTTATCATTAAATAGTCATTTTCTCAAATATATTCGGATAATCAAATTTAATTTTTAAAAGAAAGTTGATAAAAACAACTTATTGGAATACCAATAGTCAAATTCAAATTTTCAAATGGTATACCTAATTAATACTTAAAAAGGGAGTGCAAATTGGGATTTTCAATAAAGAATGAAATAGTTAATATATAAATAGGCAAAATACACATATCAAGGAATGATCATTTCCTTATTACTTGTAAGTAATTCTTTAAATCATTCCATCTTTCTTTTTCATATATATATATATATATATATATATATATATATATATATATATAATTGTAATTATGTATCTATCTCTGTAATTTAAACATATTTGTTATGTTGCAGAAAATTCCAAAAGGTTTCTTGAAGTATCTGAAGAAACATGATCTGTATGAACATGCAATATTGAGAAGGGCAGGTATAAGTAGTATCGAAGTCAGAAATTTTATAAAAAAATTTAAAATATAAATTGTTTTCTATTCATTTTTATATATCCATTATATTAAAAAAAAATAGATATTATTTTTTACTTGGTTCAATTTTAAAAAGAGATTTATCACTTAGTTTATAATTTATCTTTATTATAATTAACTATAGACATTTTTTTCAAGACATTAAATTTATTACATTCAAAAAATGATATAATAAATTTATCATTTTATTAATTACTTTTTCAAGGATGTGCCAAGTTAAATATGAACGGAGGAAGTATATACTCCCTCCGTTCTTTTTTATTTTTTCCATTCTCTTTAAGAAATCATTTATCAGGAGATTGTTTAATTAAACTTCCCATATTAACTGTGTTCCGAAAATTAAAATTAGACATCCTTTGATGTTTTTCATCTTCACATAAAGCGTATATCGAATCAATAAATGCAAGACAGGTATATATATCTATACACAATGTGATATGTATTGTAATCTACTATTGTACTCTATGTAATTACTTAATAATAAAGACAATATTAAAATAAAATAATAAATCTTTTTTAATTTTATTAAAATGAACAAGTAGAAGGAAAAATTCATATTCACTATGGTGAATAAGTAAAAGAAAACGAAGAAAGTATCAATAAAAAAATAATTTTGACAAGTATATAGTTTTTGTTATAATTAACTATCCTTCACTCTATATGACTACGCAACTGCAGATAAGAAGTGGCATGTGAAAGAAAACGGCCGACGATTAGAAGACGGTTGGGAGAAGTTTGCAGAGCAACATGATTTGCATTTGAAAGATATACTGGTTTTCAGACATGAAGGAGATTTGGAATTTGAAGTTTCCATATTTGATTTAAATCAACAATGTGAGAGAGAATACGAAGACGAAGATGAGACTTCCAAGAAATGTGTGTCCAAAGGTGTGTTATGTTAAGTTTATACTATTACTTCATATATATATGATGATAATATAGCTCAAAAACTATCCCAAGTATAACGTAGCTTCTTGCATCAATGGAGTAAAAGCACACATTTCAACTAGTTAAAAGTTAAATGTGTTCATGGATGATTTATCATTGATTAGATGCAATCATATTTTAATAGTCATCTATAATTTTTCATATATGGTGAATTATTTTCTTGACATGAGTTTGTGTACAATTTTAATTATGTAACAGACAAGCCAAACCACAACATCAAGTCATCAAGAAAAGCATCTCCCTTTACACAAGTTGTTACTCACAAGCCTTATGGTTATTCTCATTTTGTATGCATTGTTAGACCTTATTGCCTCTCAAGGGATAGCTTGGTAAGTCTAAAAAAAACTTTGATTTTTTTTGGGGTCAAAATAAATATGGAGTATGTACACTATTTGATTTGATTATACATAAATCATTTAATTTCAGTTAATCCCTAAAGAATTTGCATTGCGAAATGGTCTCTTTAACACCAAGAAGCGCGATTTGCTTGTGAGAGATGAAAGACAAAGGTCGTGGAATGTTATACTACGTACATATGAGAAAACTGTGTATCTTAGAGATGGATGGAATGAAATTCGCGATGCAAATTGCTTAAAGGAGGGAGATTGCATAATGTTTGAGGTTGTTATGAATGGATACAAACCAATATGGAAATTTTATGGTAAATTTTCTCATTTGAACAACTTTTTTTTTTAATTAGGTAACACTATGAAGATTGTCATAGAATATAGTGAACATTTTAACATAATTACTTACACTAATGTATATTTTGCAGGCAAAATTTCTGAGGAGTATGCATTCAAGAGGATGATTGAACAATGAAGCTGTCTATTTTGATTCGCCAATAAGACCGTGCTATTTTGATTTTTTGGAACAACTCGATGAGTTTAGTAAATTATTACGAATGTTCTAATGACAATTGATTAAACCTATCTATTTCTTACAACGCGAAAGTTGATTGTTTAAGGCTTAACTGTACCTAACGTCTTTCTTTCAGTACTAGTATTTGCAATGCAGCTCACGAGCACGTTCAAAGGGTCAAGACTATCAAACTACCAAGTTCAACGGGTAATAGTCCTAGTTCTTGGGGAAATGCTTTGGTCCAAAGTAACATTATATTACTAAACTAAGTATAAAAGAGAGAGATCATCGTAGAATTTATCTTCGTTCTTCCTCAAAAATTTTCAATCAATCAAAATTTACTAGCCTGACTAATGCAGATTCACAAAAACACAAGGTGATTACTTTACTTACAATGATAATTTTATTAAGTCATATCGAAAATATTGGGATTTTCCTTTTTCCATAATACAACTCAAATGATCCCTAATTTAGAAATTAAATTAGACAACAATCATTGTTGCCAAAACAACAAATAAACCAAAGGAAACCTTCAATTTTGCAGCAGATGATGGCGGTGGTGTCTGATCAGCCGGAGGTGCATCAGCATCTGGTGCAGATGCTGGTGCATCGGCATCCTCAGAAGGAGCAGGGGCCTCTGCTTCTTCTTCAGCAGGGGCCTCTGCTTCTTCCTCAGCAGGGGCCTCTGCTTCCTCTTCTTCAGCAGGGGCCTCTGCTACCGGTGAACTCTTAGGCGTATTCACCTTTGGTGGTGGTGCTGAAATTGGTGCCATTGTTCCATCAATACCAGGTGTGACAATAGGTTGAGAAATTCCTAGAATTGAGATATTGTAAGGCTGATTCATGACGGATTTTTCAAGTTTTGAATTGCGTTGAGCGCCAACAACAGCTGATCCGAAAATAAAGCTACCATCTCTAGCAGTAACATTCAAGAAACCTTGATCATATGCTGCTTTACCAGATTGTTGATACATTGTTGTCATCTTAGCAGTTTTGTCCTTCAACCTCTGGAGTTTCATTGGATCATAATAATCCAACACGACGTGTGTTGCCAACACCCTCTTAAGAACATCATCTGATTTCGAGTTGAGATCACCAACTGCACCATTTGGAACAGCCAAAAGTGTAATTGTACCCCTTGAGTTAATATCAGTGGCTAAGCCGGATTTCGAAAGAAGTTCATTGAAAGTGCTGTAATCGGGATATTGACCGAGGATTCTTGTGATATTAAAGGCTGAGGCTGAGGACGCAAACAAGATTAAGAATGAACACAACAAAGGAACAATTGAGCGACTCATTTTTGCTGGTGATTTTTTTGGTTTTTTTTTTTTTTAACCAGCAAAAATGATATGTTTATTTTATTTTTCGTAAGAGGAAAACAGCCAATTCTGACTTGAAAATATCGAAGAAAATGGTGGAATTTATATAGTGAAGGGATGTTAAAGCTTGTGGATGAGAGTGAATTTTTCTGTTCCTTACAAGTGAATGCACGCATGAATAGCACAATATTGGTCAAAATTTGGATGAGATAAATTTCCCATGAAAAAATGCAAATTTTTGGGTGTGGATATACACCTAAACTATTAAAAAAAATTTCCGAGAATTTTATATTGTAACTATTCATTGTTCTTTTTATCAACCTAAAGTATAAGGAGTTAAGATCGGTTCTCTACTAGTGCACCACCCAATCTCTTTTGACCATGGATGTCTTTGGATAATATTAGATATATTTTAAGAATTTATATAAATAATATATTGAGTTTAGTCGGATGACCACGGTTCACGGATTTACTTGATCCTTTTTTATACATAAATTTGATATTATTTCCTTTGTATTAAAACACACCTTAATATTGAGTTAGTCAAATATTTTTTCCACTCGATAACAGATAGGCCAACTCAGTATAACTTAAATAATCTTTAAAATGGTATTACTACATTCACTTGAGTCATTAAATTTTATCATTTAAGACTCATGATCACTATTTATCATCTTCCTCACGTTATCATCAAACTACACTAATTGTCTTAGGTCACAAATTCGACCTGTGAAAGTAGTCATCAATACTTGTATTAGGATAGACTGTCACACCTCTTGTCCATTGGGGTGATGCCCAAGACAAAATCGTCCCTATTTCAATGGTTAATTAACTTTTGTCAACTCAAAATATGACCAATGTTTTATCATTCTAATTAAACAAGATAATATACATTAATTTTAATTATTTTTTTTGTTAATGACTGATTCTCATGCATGCATGCATGCAATTGTAAGGAATAGAGACATTCACTCCAATTCACAAACTCAACAACCCTTCACCTCCACAAATTCACTACATATAACTCTCAATCTTTTTCAATTTTCACAAGTCAAAGTTGGTTGTTCTATCTAGGAAGAAACATAACCAAAAAATACAAAAAAATACAAAAATAAATCTCATTTTTGCTGGTAAAAAAATTATCATTTTCTTCCTTTCTACCTTTCTTTGGCTTGAACAATATTGCCAGCAAAAATGAATCGTTCAATTATTCCTGTGCTTTGTTCCTTCCTTCTCCTCTCCGCCTCCTTGGCCTCCGCGTTTAACGTCACAAAAATCCTTAGCCAATATCCCGATTACAGCAATTTCAATGACCTTATATCGAAAACTGGTTTAGCTAGTGAAATTAACGCGAAAACAACAATCACACTCTTAGCAATCCCAAATGGTGCAATTGGTGATCTCACTTCTAAATCAAACGACGTTGTCAAGAGGATCTTGACAACGCACGTTGTTTTGGATTACTACGACACAATGAAACTTCAAAAGTTGAAGGACAAGACAACTAAATTGACAACAATGTTTCAAGAATCTGGTAAAGCATCAAATGATCAAGGATTCTTGAATGTAACTGCTAGAGACAACACATTTGTCTTTGGATCAGCTGTTAAAGATGCTCAACGCGATTCAAGGCTTGAGAAATCCGTCATGAATCAGCCTTACAACATCTCAATTCTTGGAATTTCTCAACCTATTGTCACACCTGGTATTGATTCAGCACTTCCACCATCATCAGCACCACCACCAAAGGCGAATACGCCTAAAAGTTCGCCACCAAAAGCAGAGTCCCCTGCTGAAGAAGAGGCAGAGGCACCAACTAAGGAAGAAGAAACAGAGGCCCCTGCTCCCTCTAAGGATGCCGATTCGCCGTCGGCTGATTCACCTCCAGCTGATGCTCAATCACCATCATCATCATCTGCTGGGAAATTGAAGGTTTCTTTTGGTTTGTTTGTTGTTTTGGCATCAATGGTTGCAGCCTACTAAAAATATTTAGACTTTCATTTTTCATATGGTCACTCAATTAGTACTTATTATTATTTCAGAAAGTCATTTTTTTGTTAGAAAAAATATTTAAATAAAAAAAAATGAGTTTATGAGATTATAACTATTAGTTAAGTGAGCATATAAAAAATCAATCCTTTTTGGTGCACTTTTGATCTGCCCTCAAACTTTTGTCATTTTTAATAAAATCGAGAGGTTGATTACATCAATTTCACGTGCAATAATACAAATTTTTGTAATATAATATGTATTAAAGAACAAACAATACTAATGATAACAAAAACTTTGCAGAAACATAAACAACAAAGTTTAAATCATGTAGTGAAAAATAGAAATTAATAACATCAACAGAAATTAATGACTATAAAACATACCAGAATTTGTAATAATTGTATGAAACAGAAAAGAAAGAAAATTGAGTCCACTGAATGCACAGTGTCCCCTTAAGGAAATTATTCCCCTCTAGTATCCGAGGATGAAACAGAAAAGAAAGAAAATCGAGTCCACTGAATGCACAGTGTCCCCTTAAGGAAATTATTCCCCTCTAGTATCCGAGGTTTAGAGGAATGGATCCTCCCAGGATAGAATGGATCCTCCCAGGATAGAACGATTCTATTCACTAGTGTATAGACATCAAAAACAATGGTGTCAGCGAGTCACTCAACGGGAGTAAAGTACACGAATAATTTAATTGTGCAGAAGAAGAAGAAGAAGTAGTTCTGAAATTTCGTAAGTGAAAATTCTTAGGAATCACATGTATTTATAGCCAAGAAGCTCTGTTTCCGAAAGTTTGCAACCTTTCAGAACAATCCAGAACAGTCATGGATGTTCCTGAAAGTTACAACCTTTCAGAACAGTCATTTCAAACGGTGAGAAATTCAATTAAAAACGGGAAAGACGTTTTAAAACACAGGTCGCGCGAATCCAAGTTGGGTTAGGTCGTTTCGGTTAATTAATTAAATAATTAAAATCAATTAGTACTTATTATTTTAGAAAGTCATTTTTTTGTTGAAAAAAAAATTAAAAGAAAAAAGAATATGAATTTCTGAGATTATAACTATTAGTTAAGTGAGCATATGAAAAATCAATCCTTACTGGTGCGTTTTTTATCCACCCTCAAACTGTTGTCATTTTTAATAAAATCGAGAGGTTCATTACATCGATTTCACGTGCAATCATACAAAATTTTCTTTTTTTGCAACGTCATATGTCAACAATAAATTGATATAGTTCGACAAGCAAAGGTAAGTTCTTAGGTATAATAGTGTTTGTGTTGAACAAAGTGTTCTTTCTCTCATTTTCTCTTGCATGAAATTATTATTTCTACTAAATATTAAGGAAGAGACTGAACATTTTATATAAAATAACTTAATAGACCAAGTAGGATACTATAAATATTTCTTTTGGTTGTCTTGGGTGCTTGTTACCATCTATCATGATAGGTATTAGGTAATTCTATCTATTAATGCTTGGATAGATAAAAAGAAATTTCTAGTATTTTCCCTCGGTTGGAATTTAAATTCGAGACCTTACTCGACTCACTTCATGAACCACTAATCACACCCTTGGATGCAAATTCAACATTTAAGATTATAACTCATTGTACTATAAAAGTTAAGGATGTAGATATAACATTTGTTGAAGTTCAAATAGATTTTCACATATATATTTATGCTTTGCATCGAAAACAAAAACCACACAATTTAGTAATATCCACTCATAATATTTTCAACTTCACATGAAATTCACTTCAAATAACTTCATAAAACTCAAGGAATATCTAACCATCACTTTACTATTATTAATTAAATTTGTCATGAATCAATAAAGTGCCATGTGGTTGTTATTGTCTTAATTTTTAGCTCTCACGTGTTACAAATAAAAGTCAAGTCACTTTAATGTCATATGACACTCTAGCCGGTATAAATTAGGACCATTGTAGTTGGGAGGTAATAACAATTTAGACGGACCTAGAATTTGAAAACGACAGAAAATGATGAATGCATCATCAAAAATTTAATGAATACTAATTGACATATGTCACCTAATATTGATTTGTGTGATAATTTTACTAATCATACAACTATAAAATTAATACTAATGTATAAATATAAATTAAATATAGATTATGACTATAGATGATAATTATGAGACGAATATAAGTTATTTATGTCAAAAAACCTATTCTAAATGGGCTAATTTAAGTCGGGTCTATACGTTTTGAAAGAGGATGGTCAATGCACCTAACTTTGGGGTGAATAAAGTTTTTTATATTTTGGTGTTTTTGATATAATTTTCAAGTATAGAAAAAATAGGGATAGTTTCAAATATAACAATAAAATAGTTAGTTTACAACAAATATTGATTTGTTTTTATTTGCATAAAAATAGTCAAAAGTCATAGAAAGTATATATTTTTATACACTCAAAAGGCTGAATATAGCTAACATATACATGTGATATACACTGACTATATATTATGATACACTCAAAAAGTTGGACATAGCTTAACTATGCATGAAGTATACACTACCAAATTTTAGATATGAAATCCTTTCAATATTTTGAGTTTTTTGATATATAATTCATTCGAAACAATTCGTATTTACGGTACGTCGATTTAGGAGGAGGAGAAGGTTTTTTGTTTAGGCCAAGGCGATTGGTGCCCTTAACATAACTTGGGAATGATGCATATAAAAGAAGATTTGTTGTAACGTAATTTCTTTTAATTATTGGTCTAAAATAAAATATATTAAACTTTTGATAAGTTGATTAATTGAATTAAAGTACGAAGTAGTTTATTAAAGCCTAGAATCTATCCAAAAATAAGATCCAACAATATTTAAACATCACAATCAAATTTACTTTAAATAATACTCTAATAATAAGTTCTTAATTAGAAAGAAAGAAACACATTAATCCACAAAACAATTTAATATATAGACATGACAATGTGAATATTTTCTTATATAAACACTTAATTATAAATATTTCCTTATCATAGCTGATGATTTCAGTAGGAGAACTTGAACTTTCTTATTAACTATTAAAAGTAATGCTTTCTTAATTTTGAAAGATTTGTTGATGGTGATTGAACGGTAATTTGATTTTAAAGTTTATAAGATAAGGTCCGAAAATGCATTTGAGTTAGGGAAGGGGATCTAGGAAGTAGAATTCTTTCATAAGGGATCAGGGTTCATCAGAGCCTTAATTTTATTACATTATTTATACGTGATTAAAAAAAATTATACATAGAGTAGATGTTGAGTCCATTCAACTTCTTCGTATGTTTACATCTTCATATTTTAAGCTCTCTTAATGAATATTCTGACACCATCACTAGCTAGTGTCCTTCTCACCCATCTCCGTAGTCCCCTACCACAATATTCTCTATCCTCACATCTCATAATATTTATCTAAATTATATATAAAAATATTATTAAAATATTTTTTTTATTTTTACACTGATTAAACTTAAAAAACAATTTAAAAACTCACTCATTTTCAAAATAAATATCTTCCTCCAATCTCCATAGGAAACATCCTTCATACTTTTATTTTTCAAAAAAGAAAAGGGATCATAACAAGAAAAAAAATACTTTTTATACCGTGAAAGAAATAATAATAATAATAATAATAATAATTATGATTATTATTATTATTACTATTATTACTATTATTATTAAGTGAAGAAGCAAGAAAGTTGTAGTAATTTAGTTGGCACCGACAGCACTTAAAATATATAAAGGTGGCCCAGGATGCCATAGCATATGCCTTTATTTTTTATGCCATATGTTTTAATGGAAGAGATATATATATTATATCTGTCGGTGAAGTGAATAGCCACTCCGTTTTAGTGAAAATCGATCAAAATCGAATCGTAACTGATAACTCAAATTAAAAAATATTATTCAATTATAAGTATCAAGCTATCGAACTAACAAGTTGAAAGTAATTTAGAATTCTATAATTATTGAATTATCAGTTCAAAAAAAAATTTAATCTTATTTTTATATTGAATAAATTGATAATCCATTAAGTGTTTTATTAATACGCATCTCACTTTAGATTTATTTATCTCAAAATATGTGTCTTCTTTCGCCATTCATCACAATTATTATCGTCCATAGCTTATTAATCATATTCTTTGCCAACAATAATAATGTTATCCGATGAATTCAAATTGTTGAAATAAAGTATAAACTGAATCGAACCACCTGATAGATATCCTTATTTTTTTACTATTTATTCTTACCTTTGTCTCAAAATCATTCTTTTCACATTCATCATCGTCCACATGAGATAATACTTGATGTGACATGCAAAATTGAAGATCTAAGTCTTTGGGGTGTTTAGGTATCGTCGTTATCATTGTTACATTATTACTTGTGAGGTTGGAGTACATTTGTCCTCTATTAAGACTTTTGAGGGTTAAAAATACAATGTTTTCAAAAAAAAATTGATCATTCTTATTTTTATTTTCAACTTGTTAAATAAAAACATTATTCGTGTTCACCATCATCGTTCACATAATTTGATACTTGATGTGACATGTAATTCGTTTAGGTATTGTCATTGTTATTATTATTATTGATGTTATTATTACGATTATAATTATTGGTATTATTGTAATTATTAATTTTTACTATCATCATCTTCAAATGAGTTGATTTCCAATTTGTTTAAATTAAAAAATAATTGTCTTCTTAATAAGAAAATTAGAATACAACTGAAATAACCAACTTTAGAATCTTCCTTTTGATTAAATAAAAATTTCCACCAAAAGTAAACCAAAATCATTCCTACCATTAACCAATATTTAAAATGTCATTTTCAAGTATTTATTTGAATTTAAAAAGGACACCATTATTTCTCCAACGTGATTAATAAAAAAAAAGACACTTTGAACGCCCTACCCCAGGCCCCCCACCCCAGGTATAAGAAATTGAGGTGTGTATATAATAACAACAACATTAAATTTAGTGTAATTTTACAAAAGTAAATTTTGAAAGGATATAAATATACGCAAATCTTATCACTATCTTGAAAATAAAAAAAAAATTGTTTCAGATAGACCATCAATTCAAGAAAAATAAATCTTTGTGTATTTTTACAAAAAATAAAATAAAATAAAGTACTCTCTCTGTTCCTTTTTAGTTGTCCTGTCGTGCTTTTCGAAAGTTAATTTGACTAAATTTCAAAGTTAAAGTAGATTACATTAATTCGATATTTTAAACTAAAAATTTAGATATTCAAAAACTCTACGAAAATACTATAAATTGCAATTTTTACATATCAATATGATGAAAAAATACATCGTAAAATGTTAGTCAAAATTTCTTATCGTTTGACTCTAAAAAAGAAAACTATGATAATTAAAAAGGAACGGAGGGAATATCTAATAGTTACATTTCCTGTTTATTTACTTATTAATTTATTTTCTAAATAGTATATTGTCCATACTCCAACAGCTACTTTTTAAAAAAAAAAAAAAATCAAAAATCAGTTTTGCCCCCAATATTTTTGAATCCCAAAACAGCTCAAATTACCAAGCAAAAGAGGACAAGAAAACATTCTGCCACTGCACTATTTTATAAATTTATCCATATACATAACAAAAATTTGAGAGTGAAAGGAATTTTATGTGTCATTTGTGCTCCCAAGAAACTAAACAATTAATGTTAATTAAATCTAATAGGTAGTAGTCACACAAATAATAACATATCATACTCAGTCTAATTTCATAAATGAAATCCGAAAAAAAATAGTGCATATGTAACAATCTTATTCATATCTTATGACGATAGCAAAATTATTTCCAATAGACCATGTGATCAAGTTAAATATATCAAAACAAGTAGTAAAAGAAAATATAGTAAGAATAACAATATTAACAACAAATAATTTGATAACTAAAGTAAAAAAAATAATAGATAATAATAAAATTGAAGTGCAAAAAAGTACGAGAATAAAAAATAATAATGCCACTTATAAGGGAAACTAAATAACATGCGACTACCTATTAACTTTAATTTCTATAGTTAATTTTCGACCTCCGTATCCATCTATTTAGAGTTAATTATATCGTTGATAAGTTGCAAGTGTATTATGTCTAATTTTAATAGGTACACAAAACTAAACAACACAATAAAATTAACACTATAATAAAATTAACTTTTAGCATTAATAAATGTGTAAAGAACGTTAAAGTCTTTATCAGTATCAGTTAATTGTTTTTGAATTCAATGTCGTTATAAGTTTTAAGGACATTTACAAAAAATGTTAATTATCTCTAAAAAATATATTTAAAAACAATTAAGTTATCATCATTAATTAATTATCGCAAAAAAATATTTTTCATATAGTATAAGAATAATGATATAAAAAACAGAATTAACAAACATTCAGCAGTAAGCAGTAGCATTAAGAATAAACAGCAAAAAAATATTATTAGTACTGACAATAATTGAGAAAGCACTTAACAAAAGAACTTTTAAGAGGAAAAAATATAATACTTACTTTAACAGTCATTTTTTAGTCTAAAAGGGCCTAATTATGAATTTGAACAATCAAGCTAAACACTTTATACTAAAGTTTTAATGGGTGGTTGCAGATCCTTTTCCAACATTGTACTGCAACCTCTCCCCCCCTACCCCCACGCCACACACACACAAAAGATATTCTCAATTTCAATTTATTTATTGGGAAAAAGCTTAAATATTCCATCGAACTTTGAGAAAAAACTTATTTACGTCATTTCTTAAAAATTTGGTTAATTTATACCATTTTTCATTTGAGAAAAAGGTTCATCCATGCCATTATTTGTTAACTAAAATGGCATAGATGAGCCTTTCTCAAAGTTTCGATAGCATAGTTGAGTCTTTTTTCTTTTTAAAAAATAATTTAATTAATGATGTGACTAAATCATAATTGATCATATGTAAAAAATGATTTTGCAACCGAAACTGCTTTTCGTTAACAAATAATGGCATGATGAGCCTTTTCTCAAATGGAAATGACACGGATGAACCAAACTTTTAATGGATGACATAGATGAACATTTTCTCAAAGTTTGATGACATATTTGAGTTTTTCCCTTATTTATTTGATTTTAATTTGGTATGAAGTTTAAGTGGATGCTCGGTTACATTTCATTATAAAATTTGAAAGAGAATAGTTTTTGTTTATAAAGGGAAAAATAATATTTGAAAATTGAATTTTGTTTGACTATGAATACAAATTAAGTTGTTTTTGACTTTTTGTGAGTAATTTGAACTTTGGAGTGAAAACACTTTTTTTGTTGTTTTTCGAATTCTTGAAAATTTTGAAAGTTAACTTCAAGTTGAATTCCAGAATTTTATAACCAAACGTGTTTGAACTAAAGATATGTAGGAATATACTAAAATGTTCTTTAATTTTACGGTCTTAATCATGTTATATACAAAATTAAAATTAAAAAGTTGCCTTAATATATCTCTAAACGATTAGAAATAAAATAAGACAAACAAATCGAAACCGAGAAGAGTAGAAAATTCAGAAGAGCAATTGAGCTAAAAGTTTACTGGATAGTAAGTTTATCTTTAAGCTTAAATTTTTATGTTTTTTTCTGTTTAATCTCAATTCCACCATGACCTTATTCTTTCACCTAATTGTTTTCTACATTCAGTCAACACATGAAAACATTCTTCATAATTACAGTTCTAATGGATGAAGTTGACAGCTAGTGATTACTTTTTACTTATTTTAGTTCATAACTTTCACAGCTTAAATCCAAAAAAGTGGGGAAGTAGGGGGAGAGGGAGAGGGTTTCACAGCTGGTAATTTATGGTATATACCTTCCTCTATAATGTTGCTTTGCTTCTTTTTTTTTAGTTGCTTGAGTTGCCTCTGAGAGTATGCAAAGAATCTTAACATTTTGTTGCATTTTGGTTTAGTAAAAAAAAAATGGAGAGTTCTTGAATTTCTTTCATAGTGTAAGAGAAAATCTTGTTCTTGATTTTTTCAAGATCTGGTAAATTTGTTGTTCAAAGTAGCTTAAATGGCTCCAAGATTGAATTTTTCTGACTGGTGGGGTAAAGATAAACAAAGGGGAACACCAGTTATAGTGAAAATGGAGAACCCCAATTTCTCCATTGTTGAAATTGATGGTCCTGATGCTGCATTTAAGCCAATAGAAAAGAGTAGAGGCAAGAATGCTAAACAAGTGACATGGGTTTTGTTGCTTAAGGCTAACCAAGCTGTTGGTTGTGTTGCTTGGCTTGCAACAATTTTGTGGAGTTTAATTGGTACTATCAAGAATAGGTTGATTTTGAGAAAAGGGGTTTCTCTTGCAAGTGAAAAACTTGGAAAGAGTAATTTACTTTTCAGGATAATCAAAGGTTGTTTGGGGGTTTCTTTGGTTATGTTAGCTTTTGAAGTGATTGCTTACTTCAAAGGTTGGCATTATTTTCAGAATCCAAATTTGTATATACCACATACTTCTGATGTTTTGGGGTTGTTCCATATAATATATGTTGTTTGGTTGGATTTTCGTGCTGATTATATCGCGCCTTCAGTTCAAAAACTCTCTACGTTTTGTACTGTTTTATTCCTAATTCAGTCGTTAGATCGTTTAGTACTTTGTTTGGGTTGCTTTTACATTAAGTGCAAGAAGATTAAGCCAAGGATTGAAGGGGATCCATTTAAATCAGATGATCTTGAGGGATCAAACAATGGCTACTACCCTATGGTTCTTGTGCAGATTCCTATGTGTAATGAAAGAGAGGTAATTTTGCTTTTGCTGCCCTTTTGAATTGTGAATATTTTATCTTCTCATTTTTGTACTGTGGCTTCTGTTTAAGTTTTGAACTTTTCATTAGGAGTCAACATGAATCACTTCTAGACTTTGAACTAGTTGAAGTTTATTTGGTAATATACGCGTTGATTTAGGTGAATTCGACAAGTAAGGCTTGCTCAAGTGATTGAGCACCTCCACCATCAATCGGTAAGTTGAGGGTTCGAGTCATACTGGAGGGTAAGTGGGAACACTATGAAAGAAAAAATGACCAAAAAAGAAGATTTAGGTGAATTCAACTACTTTCTTGTTGTGGTTCTAAACCATTTATATTTATGGTTTCCTCTATAGCTTCCTGATTACACTTCATTTTTATGATTTCTTTCTGCCTTTGTTTTTTTCCATAGTAGTGGTCTCTTTCTTACTTTTTCTGTTTTAGGTAACAGAAGTGGTTCAGGGATGTTCTCTAGCAATTGCTTATATTTGGCATTTACTTTTCTCTTCGCGATAGCATTGCAAGTTTTAGAATCTTTACTACCAACTAAGGAACTTGAGCATTTCGCGGATCTTTGTCTAGATTTGGCACATAGTACTTCAGGCTTATGTTAGTCGCGTTCTACATGCAAAAAGACATGGTTGCCAAAGATTGTTATGGTTTTCAATGAAACAAATATAATTTTCTTCTTACTTTTAACTTCTTTTTTTCATTCTGAAGTTATGTATTCAAAAGTTTTTCTATGTTACTGATTCTGCACAGGTATATGAGATGTCTATATCAGCAGTTTGCCAACTTGATTGGCCAAAAGATCGTTTGTTGATTCAAATTCTTGATGATTCCGACAATGAGTGCATCCAAGAGTTAATAAAGTCAGAGGTCGCGAAATGGAACCAAAAGGGTGTCAACATAATTTACAGGCACCGTCTGGTTAGAACTGGTTACAAAGCAGGGAACTTGAAGTCCGCAATGAGTTGTGACTATGTGAAGGATTATGAATTTGTTGCAATCTTTGATGCAGACTTCCAACCAACTCCAGATTTTCTTGAGCAAACAGTCCCGCATTTCAAGGTGAAATATGTTTCTTTCTTTTCTTCCTTTGGTGAGTTTGTTGATGTTATTTGTGGACAATTAACGTGTATTCTTTGACTTCACCACAGGATAACCCGGAGCTAGGATTGGTTCAAACAAGATGGGCATTTGTTAACAAGGATGAGAACTTGTTGACTCGTCTCCAAAACATTAATCTGTGTTTTCATTTTGAGGTGGAACAGCAGGTGAATGGGGTATTCTTGAACTTCTTTGGTTTCAATGGGACTGCTGGTATTTGGAGAATCAAAGCTTTGGAAGAGTCTGGAGGTTGGCTTGAGAGGACAACTGTGGAGGATATGGATATTGCTGTTCGTGCGCATCTCAACGGTTGGAAGTTCATATATCTTAATGACGTTAGGGTAAGGATTGTCCACTTTCACATTTTTGTTAAATATGCTAATGGTACCAATTACTATATATTGCTACTTTGACTAGCATTTGTTGCAAGCGGTTTCATTATTTCGAGAATTTAGTTGCAAATAAAACTAGTTTTGGATCGAGTTATTTTTTTGTGTTGCACTTGCAAGTAGAAGCTGGAGGTTTATTGACTTCATTAACTCTGTTCATAGTTGCATTCTTTCATTTGGAAGATAAAATCATTCATCCTCTTTCGTTCTGTTTCGTTCTTAAATTTAAAACATAGGCCTCAGCATCTATTATGTCATGGAGCTAGCATATCTACTTTTGTACTCTTTTGCATCTTCTTGATGCCGGTAATGAAACAACTTACTTCATCAAAAAATGTCAGATATTGATTTTTAGCTGAAAAACCAAAAAAAATTGAGTTATTCACTCGAATTGCTCCCGGTTTATGAAACACTGTTTGATTGGTTCTCTCTTTGTTTTTCTTTTTTTTTCTTTTTTTTTTTAAATTTAAACTGAAATCCTATTTGATGAAACTTTTGCAAGGTTTTATACCTGTTAATTTTTGAATTTTTGAATTTAAACTATTCTTTGTGAATTTGGAAATCTAATCACAATGCTCATTGTATCAACATGGAAAAAATAGGTCCTATGTGAAGTTCCTGAATCTTTTGAAGCTTATAGGAAGCAACAACATCGGTGGCATTCTGGCCCCATGCAACTTTTCCGAGTTTGTCTTCCTGCTATTGTTTCTTCCAAGGTACATTGACTCTTCTCTTCAGTTTCGCCAATTTTTCTGGGATCAAACACTCTAATGAAAAAGCACTTCGTCTGATTTTGAAGAACCTACAATATTAAATATTGGAATGGAAGGGGTAATGAAATGAATATCGAGGATTCAAATAGCTAATCCCAACTAGCTTGAGATTGAGGCTTAGTTCTTAAAATTCTAATGGAACTTTAATTTTGGAACTTTTGTGCAGATATCAATATGGAAGAAAGCCAACTTAATACTTCTTTTCTTTTTGTTGAGAAAGCTCATTCTTCCCTTCTATTCATTCACATTGTTTTGTGTAGTTCTTCCTCTAACCATGTTCATCCCGGAAGCCGAGCTTCCTTTCTGGGTTGTTTGCTACATTCCCATACTTATGACACTTCTAAACATTCTTCCAGCACCAAAATCCATTCCTTTCATCGCCCCTTACCTCCTTTTCGAAAACACCATGTCAGTGACAAAGTTCAATGCTATGGTATCTGGACTTTTCCAATTAGGAAGCTCGTACGAGTGGGTTGTTACCAAAAAAGCAGGAAGGTCTTCTGAATCTGACCTACTGGCCGCTGCTGAAAAAGATTTAAAAGCATTTGGGGCACCACAGATTAGCAGAGGGGCTTCGGAAAGTGAACTTTCTGAGCTGAATCGATTGAACAAACAGAAAGATGAAACTTCTACACCTGTCAAGAAGAGCAACAAAATATACAGAAAAGAGCTAGCTCTTGCTTTCTTACTCTTAACGGCATCAGCCAGAAGCCTTTTATCAGCTCATGGACTCCACTTTTACTTCCTTCTTTTCCAAGGAGTGACATTCCTCCTCGTTGGTCTTGATCTTATCGGAGAGCAGATTAGTTAATATTGCTCAAGAGAGGAGAAACAGCAACCTACTTGTTGTGTTCAAGAATTGATACACTTCCTCTCATCTGAACTTTGTACCGGCAGAACAAAAGAGTTCATCCAGGGAGTAGCTCGGATATTTCCAGTTATCGACTTCTGCTATATGAAATGAAGCCAATTAGGATTTTTTACGCGAGACTATTATGCCATGCCTGTGTGAGTTCCCTAATATCATTAGATAGGGTAATTATTGTCAGTCTATTACATAGAGTCAATTGTTTGTCAATAATACTATAGAAGCAATCTCATTTTTTTTACTTCATTTATTTCTCATTTGGGATTTCTCAAAAGCAGTATTTGTGTTGTTCAAGGCATTTCAAATTCATCATATTATGTATATAAGGATTTAAAATGGCTAAAAAAGGCCTAGTCAAATTTGCTTTTCAAATTCTTGGAATTGTCTGTTGTTATGAATAAGACACTTTACCATCCATGTACATTTGCTTTTGTTGGTTTTGCTATCTTTGGTTACCATGCTCTGGTGTAGGGTAATTCTTACCTTTAGGTGACTTAGCAAGTGACTGATCTTGTAAGCCTTTATGATAAATATTCATGGCAGAGCCACGATGCTACAGTCGTGCCCCCATGTGGTCGAGTACTAGTCCATGCCCTTCTCTATGTTGTCACCTCAAGCGGATGTGATTTGGTGTAAACATTGATACCACATGCCCTTCTCTATGTTGTCACCTCAAGCGGATGTGATTTGGTGTAAACATCGAGCATGAGTGAGATTTTACCTATATGTTTGTGGTAAAACTTGCAATAGCCATCACCATGGAGTACATTGAAATAAAAGATGGAGGGAGCAGGGTCCAACACAAAAAAAGGTAGTTGTACCAAGTGGAGGGTGGAATCACAGAGCATTTGCTACCTCTCATTTGTGTAAGTATCAGATAACTTTATTCATCAAGGCTTAGACGTATAGGAAAAAATCACCTTACATCTTTCATCTGTGCTCCCATAGATTTCATCAGTGATGGTTAAGAGTGTCAAATGGGGGGATTAGGCTTGAATTGGGCAAATTAAAATAGGTTGAGCTAACAAATATGGATTGAGGTGAAATGACTGAAATAGATTGAAAATTGATTGGGTCATGACCTGTCTAGTTTGACCCAATTTGTTTGAATGGTCCACCTTCCCCTACACCACCTTTTACTTAGGTCCACCCCTCCCTTAGTCCCTCCCTAACTCGAGATTTGACCTCAACTTAGAACTCGAGCCCTAAACCTTGACCCGATCTTGTCTCGAGACACATGAATCGAGCTCGATCCGAACATGAGACTCTACCTTGACTCGGGACTTGATTCCCGATCCTCTATCTCCATCGAGACCCAACCCGACCACAACCCGAAACCAACCCCCTCGAACAAGAACCCAACCCTCGACCCTCGGCCTCAACCCTCGATCCAAGACCTGACCTCAACTTGACCCTCGACCTGACACTTGAGACTCGACCCTTACTCGGGACCTAACCCAATCATCTATCCTTGGTATCTGCCTGAGACTTGACTCAGAGTCGAGACCCAATCTGACCCTGACCCCAACCCTGGACTTGAGACACAGGAACTGACCAGAGATCTGAGCCTTGACTCGGGATCCAATCTTAACTCGAGACCTGACCCTAACCTGAGTCTCGATTTTGTACTCTCTTTCATATAGTAGATTGTTCATCTCCTCTTGTGGATTAAGTCGACTGACCGAACTTTTATGCGTCTCTTTTGATATATTCCTCTTTTGTCTTCTTACTTATGGTCTTCCGAAGTTTGCTTTGCTAGCTTCCGCATGACACTTGATCATTATTTAGTCTTAACAATTAAAACTTAGATATATTGAAAAACTAATCACCTAGTTTCTTTTTTGTTTCTTGAAATTTAAACTCTGATCTCCTATAAATTTTCACTCACTTCATTGACCGAAACTTATGGCCCTTCTATTAAGACCTCAAAATGGTCCTTCAAATGATGAGCTTTTCACCTCTATCTAGGGTGTATATGAACATGTCCTAATTTATTTTTTGTTAAGGTTCATTATTGAGACAAAAAAAGGTGTCGGCAGTGCAAAAAGAGATACAACACATGAATCTTGAGTGGAAAAATATAGGTCAGCATAAGACTTAAAACTTTTCATTTTACTTGCTATTGCATTGTTTACTTAAGGGTCCACATATCTTTTTGTGGGCAATTTGTAGATTTTGTGTTTTTTTTGTTTTTGTTTTGGTAAAGACACAAATAGTTCATTTTTTTGTTGTGTCATTGTGGGGGGTAGGGGGTGGGCGTAGGGGGTATTGTTTTCTGTTGGGATATGTCTACTTCTTTCATTGAACACCTTCTATGGTCCATGCCATTAAAATTTTGTCTTTGCAACTAGGAAGGATTTTTTTTGATCTGACAAGTTACCAAGTTATGAGTCCCCTCCCCTTTTGACATGTTACATTTAATGACAATTTTGATATTCTCCAGCTAGGCATGAGTGTGTGTGTATTAATTTCCTTTTCATCTTTATGTCAATTTATATGTACTTTCTTTCATGCTTTACATACTTTTTAACCGAAAAACCGCTATGTTTTTAGGTAAAACTCGGTGGATAATGATCCTGTCCTTTTACCCATGCATTTTCTCTTAAATATAGGACTTGGTTAACTAAAAAAGATATCCAATTCGCTAGGGTTAACATTTTCATCATCCAAGTCATCAAGTGGATATTTAAAAAGTTTATTGAATACTTATAAATATTTGACTGTGAATCTAGTTATTATTATAGTATTAACTGAATTTATTGTAGGAATATTGCACAAATTTTAATTTCTGAGTTCACTTCTGATAAGAGACTTATTGTTCATCCTAATGAATAGGAAGAGTAATTGATTGGGGGGGGGGGGGTATTATTTTGTTAATGAAATGGTAGGGCTATTTTGAAGACCTAAGAAAAGGATAGAACAGGTTAAGATGATAGATCAATATTTTCAAAATGTTTCAAGGATAGAGCCTCTGGTAGGTGGAGTGTATATCCTAATAATTCATGTCCTATCTTGAGTTTTCAGTACCACATCTTGTGCATTTTTGTTACTACTTTGGTTTTTTAATCTTAAGCTTTGATATTTGTTAATATTGTGTTAATTGACGAAACAATCGAGGGTATCAACCAAAAATTTGAACTATTTGGAGGAGCATTTTAGAGAGTAAGAGTTTCGGAATAAGTAAAAGTAAAATTGAATACATGTATTTCAAGTTTAGTCAGCATGAGAGGAGATAAATATGTTACTTATAAAATTAAAATCGGATGCTTGAAATGGAGAAATGTTATGGGGGGTGTTATGTGCATTAATATAAGATTAGATAAGAGATTAGAAATGATTGCATTTGTCAGAAGGTATAAGTAATACACATTGAAGATAAAATATCAGACGATCGCTTGAGATGGTTTGGACATGTTCTGCATTGACCTATAGATGCACCGGTCTGTAGGTGTGAAACTATGGTAAGCAAAGTGTTAAAAAAAGATGTGATAGACCTAAAATTTCATAGAAGGAAGTTGTCTCAAAAGACCTGCAAATGCTTGGTATCAATGCAGACTTAGCTAAAGATAGGACACAATGAAAGAAAAAGATTCATATAGGCAATAGCTACTTGTTGAGGATGGGTTTTAGACTTTTTATATCACACATTTATCTATTACTGTTGCAGTCATCTTTACTTGCCCATATTTAACTTGACACACTCTTTAAGAAACAATAAATACAAGAATAATTTTACTATATCACCCCTATTATTTATAAGTCAATCTAAATATTGAAATATAAATAATATTTAATAAAAATGGTAAAATAGACACAAAATGATAAATTATCTCTTGATTTTTCAAACTGGACAACTAAAGTTGAACAATTACTTTTAGCATATTAGATAAACAAAGATGGATGGAAAGAGTAATTCAAAATTTAATTCTTTCGAAACAAAGAAATATATCATTTAACATAAATTTCAGGTGCCAAAATTTGTTTACTTTTTAACAACAAAGACACAAACAACATAATTGTCCAAACAAATAGGCATAAAACACACACACACAAAAAAGTGAATCTTGCTAGTTATACTTGGATTGTATATAGGGCCGAAAGCCCATTTCTCTTTTTTGCAGTCTTTATCCTGTTTTCTTACCGATCCAGTTAGCTTAGTCCATTAAGGCCCAAGGCCCATTACTGAATTGTTTCATGGAAAAGTTACGTATTTGGCCGCTAGACAAAAATAATTACGACTGTTAGCTATATATTGTACAAATTTTCTTATTATTTTTCAAATGATGAGAATTGTTGAAAAGAAGTAATGAACGATCGTGTTTACAGAGAATAATCATAAACTTACGTATAATAATCAAGTGAAAATTAGATTGATACCATTGTAGGGAAATGAGGACTTTATAGAATAGCTAACAGTAACTAGTGTGTTGGGCCAAAATTTAAATTTCTAAGTCATGTCACATATTAAAGCCACAATTTATTTTCTTGTGATATCGATTGTGAAAGTTGGTAATTGATTAAATTATTTTGCTAACATCAAATTAAAGATTTGACCTTAAAGGATATCTAAATAGTTATTGGTGTTGGAACTTAGAAAAGAAATGTTGTTTCCACCATAATAAACGGCTAAGGTTACCTATCCAAAAGAGAAAAGTATCTCTTAAAAGATATCTAGACGGTTAAATCATGGAGATTCATCTACTTTGTGAGGATTGAACCCGATGATCGTTATATGAGTCGTGGTTGTTGCAGATTCGCTTAAGTCTCTTAAACTAGTACTTTCTCTGTCTAACAATAGTTGTCAACTATTGACTTGACACATTCCTTAAGAAACAATAAATAATAGGGGTAATATTACTATATTATCCTTTGACTTTATTAAATTTAATGCTTTGAGAAATGTGTTAGATGATAAATAGTATTTAATAGCAAGGGTAAAATAGACACAAAAGGTAAATTATAATTTTCTAAATTGGACAAGTATTGTTAGACAACTATTTTTAGTATAGCGGACAACTATTGTTAGACAAAGGGAGTATTTATGATTCAAATACTAAAATGGTATCAGAGCCAGATCCATGACCAATGTGGGCTCCTAGACCGTGTGCACGATTGATGATATATACTCATGTTCATGATTGCGCACACTTGAGTCCAGATATAGTGTCTGAACGTGAAAGGGAGTGATGAAAAGAAGTATCACATATCAATCGGATCGATATTCCTAGACTCTTTATATAACTTAAACAATTCTTCTTTCTTAGAACTAGCTTTTAGAATATGAATTAGGTTCAATGTTCATTTTAACAAAAATATATATATAAAAAAAAAGGTTGAAGGGCATATAAGAGGAAGATTCCAATAGTTGCACCAAAACCACCCACCCTAAGAAAATACATTTTGAATACTTCAACTTTCACATACAAAGTTGACTGTTATTGTTGCTTACTAAAAAAATCATAAAAATTTCTAAAATAGCAGTTAAACAATTAGCTAAGACTTTTTCCTGACAATGATATGATAATAGTGAGAAAAATGGTCTCTTGTGTTTGGGAGTAAAACTTAATTCAATTGACTTTTTGTGACCCAAATTTCATGTAAAGCCCTCACAAGTCACAAACTAGCCTTACCTTTCATGAGACTTTTCTAAAATATAGGATACATTTTTCTTAAATAACCAATTCAAAATAGTTTGATTATGAAAGTACTTACTTTTTGTTAGATAAGTAAAGAATATTTGAATTTGTAGACAGTTGGAAACTCATATTTGAATATGTATTCTATGTAATATACTTTTCTTCTCTTGATTTTGGTTATAATATGTAATATACTTTTCTTCTCTTGATTTTGGTTATATTTTACTTGAAGCAGGTATCTATTGAAAATCACGATTGTCTCAATATTAGGGTATAAAGTCAAACTTTATAGAGAGATTTTTTTTTCTTTTCTAGTTGACATATATAAATTGAATAACAAGAATATAGTTAATGTAATCCTACAAGTGAAGCTTTGAGAGGTTAGAATCAATGTAGACTTTATGACGTAAAATATAAAAAATGTAAATTTTTAATGAAAAATAAAATATGGCTCAATAATTTGATATAATGATATTAAAATAGTGTTGCGGTGAATTTGATAAGTTGATATAATGATATTAAAATAATGTTTATTTGTTACAATGTTTGAAATTTGAAGACTACACTAGAAAACAAATTTGATCTTTTTTGTAAACAGACAACATTAGATTTTGTATAATGCAAAAGGTGTGGACGTTTGGGGGAGTTCAGAAAACTCAATAATAAAAGAACAAAACTAGTGAAAGGGTGGAGTGTTGGTCAGTCAAGAACTCGCATGTTCAAAAGATACATGTTGTGGAGATAAGGATGTTGAGATAGATGTGTGGGCATGATAGGAGTGACTAGATTAGGAATAAGGTTATTCAGGAAAAGGTGGGAGTGGTCTCTGTAGCGGACAAGATGAGAGAAGCGATACTAAGATGGTTTGAGCATGTGTAGAGGAGGTACACCGACACCCCGATGAGGAGGTGCGAGAGGTTGGAAGTAGGGTGTACACAGAGGGGTAGGGGTAGGCAAAAAAGTTTGAGGAGAGTTGATTAGATAGAACGTGACACACCTTCGTATTATCGAGAATATGGCTTTAGATAGGAAGGAGCGGAGGTCGCATATTATGATAGAAGACTAATAGGAGGAGAGTGTTGTCTTGCCTTGTGAAGGCTTAGTGCTTATCATAGGACTAATTGTGTCCTTATAACTATATTCTTGTCATATGTTGTTTTATTGCATCTCGATTATTAAATTATTATTGTTATTATTTTTTTCTCTTTTGTAGACTTTACATTGCTTAACTAGTATGCTTTCTCCATTGTTCACTTCTTCTTTGACTTAGATTTTATACACTTGAGCTAAAGGTTTTTCGGAAATAGTTTCTTTATTTCTAAAAGATAGTAATAAAATCTACATAAACTCTATTCTTTCCAAACCCTACTCGAGGAGATCTCACGGAATATATTATTGTATTATTCTTCGCAAACTTTATTTGTAACATTGCATAAAATATATTATTGTTAACGAGTAACTTTAAAATAATATTTTTTAGAAACAAACACACAAGTTGAATTGAAATTCCAACCCCACTAATTGCCCAACCTTTTTGACTTCTCAATTAAAAAAATAATATTATTCCTTTCTTCAAAACTAAAGAATAAATTAGTATTTCTTCGAAAAAGACAAATCATGACGAATCTCAATAATTTAATTTAATTTAATTTAATTTAATTACAATAAAGATAAGGAATATTTTCTTTTTTCAAGTAAAAGTATAGTCAAACTTGAAAATTGCAACCTTCTCGATTGTCGTATTAAATAAAAAGTAGTCAAAATTTCCCAAATTTACATACACACCCTCAACTCCCACCAAACTATTGACTTTTCTACTCTTCAAGTCTTCTTAAATGTCAATTCCACCCCCTCCACTATCTCGAAATTACAAAAAAGGCCCTAAATCTCTAACGCTAATCTTTCTTCATTTTTCTGTCCTGTTAACTCAAACGCCATCATTCTCTCGCCGGAACTTCTAGCTCCAGCGCCGGCGACAGTGACGTTACCGGAAATTGTGGTTTGAGCGTGACGATGCTCTCCGCCGTAAGTCACAATAAGCATTCCTGGATCATCGGTAGCTCTCTCTACGTGCTTTCTCGCCGGGCATCCTCTTACACTACTACATCGGTAATATCCCCTGAAAATTGAAAAAAATGAAGATTAGTTACAGATCTGCAATTTTCATTAGTAAAAAACTGAACCGAGATGATTGTTGATGGTATATGTGTAATTACCTTGGGTATGGTGAACCTTTGATCGGCTTTTGACCGTACTTTCTCCATGAGTACTCATCTGCCGGAATATCAGCGGTTTTAGAGCTGATCGCCGGGACTCTAATCACTTTTTTTCCTCGAGATTTCCTGTTAGAAATGAAAAAAATTGATTTAGAAGTCTGAATTGTCATCGGAGAAGCTAATATGCGCTGTGGTTATTAAGAGAACACCAACCTCTTTTTGCAGTGACACTTGCCGGAGCTGGTTCTACCGGAAAATTCAACGGACAGATCATGATCACGACACCTTTTCCCAGCGATTGGCGGCTTACCGGAGGATACAGGCGGACGCGGAGGTAAGTTCATGGACGAAAACACTTTCCCGTTCGAAACACTTCCTTCACCTGTAATCGTCGACATAAACGACGACGAGGTCGTCGAACTCGCCATCGGAACAGCTTCACATCCCATAGATTTACCAACTTTCCGTTTCGTAAAATCTAGAGTCAACGCCTTAGTTTGACACTTCTCAACCGGAACACTCAACGGAGCTTTCACCGCCGGTATAGTTTCCGCCGGAGTTAACGACGGAGATTGAGATTGAGATTGAGATTGAGATAGAGAAAGAGCAGTACATGAATCAGAAACCTGAACCGAACTACGTCTAAACCGGGCATGACCGGTCCGGTTCAAAATAGAAATAACCTTTCTAAAATTCGAAACAGTATAATCAGTTATCTCTCTACAATCCGGTTGAACCGTTTGGTTTTGCTGTTGTTGAAATGAAACGAACCGGATTAAATTATCCATAGATTTTAAACCGGCTGAAGCAGCTTCTTGTATAGCTAATTGTTCATTCATATTCGAATAACTTAACAATTCTAAAGCCATTTTTGTTTGTATTGCAGAAATGATGTGAAAACAAGGAAGAAGATGAAGGTTATATATAGGGAGAAAAGGATGACCGGTTGACCGGGTAAGAGTCAAATCTTTTGATCTAACGGCTGAGATTTGTTTAGAAATATTTTTATTTTATTAAAGAAAAGACAAAATAGTAGCATGCTAATTGACAGCTTCCATTAGCTTTATTCCAAGGGGAAAATGGTGGGACCCATAGTATAAAGAAAAAAAATTGTCCTACATTTTATATGAAGCATATTATTTTACCAACCAAGATTGTGGTAGAGTGGTAAGTGTTCTTCATCCTTAACCAAGAGGTTTTGAGTTCGATTCCTCTTGATACGTAATCGGCAAGAGGTATTGAGTTCGATTTCCCTTGATACGTAATCGGCTTTATTAGGGAGCGCTTTATCCCCCAATGTGAGACTTCCCGATGCGAATTCAGATTTAATCAAACTCGGGTGGGAAACTAAAAAAGAAGCATATTATTTTATATAATTTTTATCATATTATTTGAATTTAGTTTTTTTGGGAGTTTAGGAGATTTGAAATGGGTAAAGAAAGGGATAAAATAGTAGGTTTAGTTGTTTTTACGCGTGAGTTAGCTACTTAGACCACCTTATTCAAATGAAGATAATGTCAAATCTTGTTGGTATTAAACTATTAATGGGTGGTAATGTAAAATTAAAGATTTAAATTTTTTTGAATTAGTTATGTTTATTTTTTGAAAATTAATATTATTAAAATTCATATGTTCAAATTAATTAGGTTCATTTCTTAAAAATTAATGTTAGTCAAGTTTTATTCCTCATAATTAATAAGATTCATATCTCAAAAATTAATATTATAGTACTTTTATTATTATTTTTATGATCAATTATAAAAAAAATTATATTGAATTGAGAATCTATCGAAAATAACTTTTACATGTCTCCCTCCGCACACTTCACCACCCACACACAAGCATCCATAGAAATTATGCCTCTTACTTTTCCTAGTTGACTTTAAAACGATAGTAGCACATAAAGAATAATAACAATAATAAAAGGAAGCCCACTTGAAATGTCAAATTGATACTTATATTAAATAAAAAATAAATATCACGATAAAAAAAAAAAGAGAATAAAATCTTTAAGCGATTTGACTTTTTATATTACCCAAATTAACAAATAGATTCCCAAAGCTAACATTTACTTAAATAATAAATAAAAAATTAAATTAAAACAAAAGAAAGCTGACTTTTCTTCTTGGTGGAAATCACATGGGAAGCACAGATCCTTTTTCTTCTTTAGTTGACCAACTTTTATCAACCGGCTATAGCCGGTAAACTATTTTCCTTCAATCTTGATCGTTAGATCATATGAAAAGAGATCAGACGGTTAGATTTTATTTTTAGGAGTTGACGTAGACTCTTATTGAAAATCTAAAAATGTCAACTTCAAACACCTGTAAAACTTTGACACGTGAAAGGCATAAACTTAATGCGCCTTTAAAGAAAAAAAGAAGAAAGAGAAAATTGGTTTATGTGAATGAAAAGTAGTCAAATGAAAAATAGAGTTGACTTGACCAAGTGGGAGGTTGATGTCGGATATCGATATTAGAGTCGTGATTAATTCAAATTCGTTTTGTATAAGATTGAATTAAGGTGAAAAGCTTTCATCGTCAAACTTGTTTTCGTAACTAAGATTCAAATTCAGGACATTTGATTATGAATGAATGAATGATTATAATATTTGATTAAATTTTTTTACTCCTTCTGTTCATATTTATTAGTCATGTTTCACTTCACCGTGGGTCAAGACTAGTTTTTGGAGCTAAAAGTACTACTCCTCATCTGTCTCAATTTATGTGGTATTTTTTGAATTTCGAGATTCAAACAAGTGTATTTTTATCGTGATTTTTTCATATATCTTTTAAATATTTTGAATTGTCAATTATTATGGCTTATAGTACTTTTTACGTAGTTTACAAATATATAAATTTCATTTTAAAATAAATTGATAATTCTATGCATAAATTTCTGATCAAATTTAAACTGTTTAACTCTCTAAAAATGAAAAGTGCCACGTAAGGGACAGAGGGAGTATAAGTTGTAATTTTTCTTATATTAATATGAAGAAAAAAAATATATCACAAAATGATAATTAAAATTTATAAAATTTAATTCTCGAGAAGCGAATTATGATAAGTAAACGGTAGAAGTAATTTAAAATAAGTTTATTTGTACTAACGAGTATGGTCCATATTGTATGTTAGTCAAATGAACCAATTTAACACGCCAAATGAAGTTTGTTGTACCATGCAAATTTTCTCCGTGTTTTATGATTGTTTTCTGTCTAACTTTTTCCCAATTATTGGGTTCATTTTCTTTGAAATACAAACAATTTATTGTGGTGTTAATTTATCGAAAAAAGGTTCCAGCTTGAAAGATATATTGGAAAATATTTTTTTTTAAAAATGTTTTCTAGTAAATAAGGATCTTTTACTTATTTTTTGTTTTCTACAAGTAAGTAAACTATTTTTAAAAAAAATATTTGTATATAGTGTACAAGAAAGACTTTTAAGGGTCTGGATTTGACTTTATAGTAGTATTTGTTATTTATATAATATTTTAATATAACAATTACTTATACTTTAACTTTTAAAAAAAATTGACTACATAGTTTTCACTCATAATGTATTGAAGAAGACTTAGCTGTTGAAACGAAACTTCTAGAAGTTCAAAGGAGATACTTTTATTGTTTTAATTTGTTCAAAAGGAGTGGATTTTTTACTTTTAATTCATTAATTTAGTTGTCCATCCAAACTAATACTTGGGGACAAGTTTTATAGTGTGTTTGTCCAATTTCATTTTTAGAAGGCTAAAAATGGCATCTCCGTTAGTCAATTAGTTTAAAAATAGGAAAACTATCTTACTAGAGATATATTTATATTATATAAAACCCGTTGCCAACGAAAGTAAGAGGTTTGCCTTCTGAGTCGAGGACTTGCCTAGTGCGAGTTACCTCTCTTGTGTGGTTTGGGAGCTATTGCATAGGAGCGGAGGTTTTTACCCTATGAACATCCAAAGGGTAGCGGCTGCGGGTTTCTCTTGTCATCAAAATATATATTAATTTTACCTTTAGTTTCAAATAATTATGTATTTTACCACTAATTAATAGTTTTTTATCGATACACCTAGATACATGTATTTTTGCTACTAACTATACTAAAATAGGGAGAGAGACGAGCTAGATGGAGAGGGAGGCGAGCAAGATGTGGAGGGAGGCGAGCGAGATGGAAGAGAGATAGTCATGTATCTTAAATACATGCGAATCATACTAGTTACATGTATTTTTATGTATCTGGTATGTATCAGATACATAGGAGAGTGGTGAGCGAGATTTATCTATGTATTCTAGATACATGTGAATCCACTTGTATATGGTGCCTTTAGAATAAATTACACTGAATTTTGACCCCATGTATCCCAAGATACATGTATCTGAACGTATCTGGACGCACCAAAATATGATAAGATTCGTAATAATGCAAACTAGAGTGTATTTAAGTAACAAACTTCTAAACTAGTGAATTTTCTGTAAGTCTCCATTAAAAATACCCTTCAATTAGCTAAATAATTTCAAAATACATTTCTCAATAACGTTTGCTCCAAAACAAGATAAATGGGCCAATTTTTACCATGAACTATTTGGAAATGGGACAATTTTATATTGTACAAATATATATTACTTTTTTCGTTTTAATTTATTTTTCTGATTTTGACTTGATACTTTAAAGTAAACTTTTGAATCTTGTGATTTTAAACTAAAGATATGTAGAACATATCAAATGTCTTTTTAATTTTGTAATCTTAAACATGTCATGTGAAAAGTTAGAATTAAAGAGTTTCTAAGAAAAGGAATAGACATTCTTTTTAAAACACATCAAAAAGAAAAAGTGAGACGTACAAATTAAAATGAAGGAAGTACTATTTCTATATCAGTAAACTAAATTTATATTTGTATATTATATAGTATACCATGAATACTTGTATGTTAAATAATATTCACAATATATCAGTGATATTACATAGTATATGACATGATTATTGTTGAATCATGATTTAATGCAATTTGTATGTGGAATGATATTCACGATATATTGGTATATATTATGTATATCATTTAACTTATCAGTAATCAATGTATACCATTATTAAACCGTAGTCATAGTATAATCCAAAATATAGCAAGTCTTGCCTATGAATTTATTTTTGATAGGAAATATTTTTTCTTGAATGAGGCCTACGTGGCGCGAATTCAAATTAGTTGGACAAATGGAAAATCAAAAAACAACAACCAAACTTTTAGATTTTGTTCTTGCATATATATAAGAACAAAATATAATTGTATTGAAACATGAATAAGGGTGAAAGAAAAAACATGAATATGAAGAATATTATTTGGGAAGATCAATTTTGAAATATTTTATGTATTTTTTATTTAAGTGGCGATAAGAGAATCAAATTACTACGGTTGAAAGATGAATATGATTGGTTCATGAGTTTGGCCTGGTTCATGGGTTGACATTGGATTAGCTTTTATCATGGATTAAGATGAGTTATGTCCAAACTAGCCCATTCGTATCATAAGTCATATCCAACTCATTAAAACTTAGATGAACTTACAAAATACAAATGAACTTCTTACTTATTTTTTATGGCTCTTAATTAACTTCTTAATTACTTAGGATGTGGTAACCAACTTGGAAATAAATTCTTCAATATTTTTATCTGAACCTCCTCCTTCATCCACAGCATTTCTAGCCAATTCCTTCCATTTCTTTGCATTTTCCCTAATTAATTTCCCTTTCTTTTCTTCCATTACTAATTTTATACATTCTTCAATAATTTCTCTTCTAACTATCCCTTTTTCATCTTGTTTGGCTCTAACACCTATTTCCCAAACATCCTTCACAAGTTTTGCATTTGTTGGTTGATCTGTCCATTGTGGCATTGTGGCATTGTGACCATTGGCACTCCCAAACTAATTGCTTCCAGAGTCGAATTCCATCCACAGTGCGTCAGAAAACACCCTATTGATTCATGTTCCAACACTTGTAATTGTGGACACCATGACACCACTAAGCCTTTATTATTGCCACTTGTTAATTTAAATTCCTCTATAAAGTCCTTGGGAAGTTTGGGTTCTTCAGTGGACCTAACAACCCACAAAAAGTTCTTGTTGCTACTCCTCAAACCCCATGCCAATTCTTCCATTTGCTCAGCTTCTAATTTGGCAAAACTTCCAAATGATACATACACTACTGAGCTAATTGGTTGATGGTTTAACCAATTTAAGCACTCAGTGGTCATTGGTTTGAACATACTAAGACCATACTCTTTGTCATCATGTAGCCTCTTGTCTAAGTACATTGATGGTATTGTTGGTCCAATTGTCTTGATTGGATAAATCTTCGACATCCAATCAATTACCTACATGTCAAACAATAAAAACAGTTTCAATATCTACTATATATATATACTTACAAAATACTCCAACTTTCACCTTAAATATACTATACAATATAGTTTTTCACCAAAGAGGGTTCGGGGGAACCCCCTTCCTCCCATACCTGGCTCCGCCCCTACCTACTACATAATAACTTCTAACATATTATTCCAAAAAAATATGTTACCTCTTTCTCCAACTCATAGAAGGTGTTGATTAGGACCCAATCCACTTTGTCAAGATTTGAAAATTGATTTACCATCATTTCAAGTATTGGTCCTTGAGTTTTCATAACAAAAGTAGGTACATCCGATGCCTCGATTGGACATGAAAATCCAGGAATTAAGATTTCTTGATCAACTTCGGAAAGAGGAAGTTTTATTACCCCTTTATGTACATGGTAATAAATGTTATCCACAACACAATTTTGTGTGAAAAATGCAGCACTAACTAATCCAAATTTGTTTGCCACTTCAACTGCCCAATGAAGGTATGGATCATATACTATGCAATTTACAGGGCATCCACTGTTTGCCAATTTTTGTATAAGCTGAGACATAGTATCTGAGCCAACTTCTTTGAATCGCGTTAGGTAGGCCTCGTAAGTTTTTGCTTGCTCGAGGCCACCATCATCGTAGCCATCAGATATGGCCTCGATTGACACACAAGTTGGCAATTCTTTCATGTTTTTCAAGAACCATTTTGTGGGTGCAATAGTGATTTCAACACCTTTGGATTGTAAACGCTTGGAGAATTGGAGCATTGGGTTGATATGACCTTGAAGTGGAAATGGCAAGATTAAACAGTGAGCTTTGTGAGTAGTAGTCATCTTTTGCAACTTCTCAATTGATGGTCTTAAAAGGAGTTAGATTTCGCAGATGATCACTTAACTAATGTTACTTTATTTGTTGAAGGATCGATGGGAAAATCCTGAGGTGAAAATGTGCTTCTTATAGTTAGTTGGATCAACATGCCTTACAAACTATTTTGAGTGACATCTAAATCTTACCTATCCTAAACTAGTTTAGTTTTTGGAGCTAAAATTAATTCATTATTTTAAATGTAAATATTTGAAAACTATTTAAAAAATATTGTAAGTTGTAATTTTTTTAATATTAATTTCATAAAAAAAATAAGCAGGAGTAATTTAAAATGTGTCTATTTGGACATATGAGTATGGTCCATATTGTATGTTAGTCAAATGAACCAATTTAACATGCCAAATGAAGTTTGTTGTACCAATTATTATTTATTGGGGTCATTTTCTTTGAAATACAAACAATTTATTGTGTGGTATTAAATTCTCGAAAAATTGTTCCAGCTCGAGAGATATTTTGGATGCCTTGGAAAAAAATTTCTTGTAAAATATTTTTTAGTAAAAAAGTGGGTTTTGTATTTATTTTTTTATATGTGATACGTAAGCAAAAATCATTATCTTAAAAGTATTTGTATATTATTTAGATAAATATTATGAGATGTAGTAAGGGGCTAGGGGCGACTCTACAAATCTAAAAAAAAATAGTAGCCTTAGAACAGGGGCCTTTTTTAAAGCAATAACAGGTTTATAGATATTATTTTAAAAAAATATTGAATTTATTTGTGAAAAAATATATAAACTTTTCATATAAAAGGAAAAAATTATTATAAGTTTAACAAATCTAAAATAATACGTCTCAAGAAAAATTAAAGGGATTGACTATAATAAACTTATTAAAAAAAAATTTTTTTAGGCCTCTGTTTGAATGTTGCATTAGACAACCGATATGCTTGAGTCGCCCCTGAGAGGTAGGGGTGTGGAATAGTGGGGATGGTTGTGTTTGGCGGGAGGGTGAGAATAGCATTATGAATATGGAATATCACTTGTAGAAGAATTTGTTTTTCCTATTTTCATTAGGAAGCTCATTTTACTTAATTTTAAGGAACTTATTTTTTTTAGAGAATTATTTTTAAAGTATTTGACCAATTGAACATGAAAAAATTGAAAAATATTTTTAAAAATAATTTCCTCAATCAAATCATACCGTATTCAGGGGCGAAGCCAGAGTTCTGTAAAGATGTTCATCTGAACTCTCTTGATTTGAAAATTACATTCTATATATAAGGTCAAAATATTTTTTTATGTTTATATAGTAAGTATTGATGCTCCTTGATTACTTTGTGACTCCCTAAGTGAAAATCTAGATCTGACCATTAGTCGTATCAAACTAGTTTTAGGTTTCTTATAGTAAAATCACAAGTTTCTATATAAATATATAACTCTAGTGATTAATTAGATAAATTTTTTATTTTGTAAAAATAAATCTTAAATTGTATCGTATCATACCGAATAAATTTATGTGTCAAAAATTTATTTTATATATTTATTAAGTTTAAAAATAATAAATATGAGAAAACTTTCTTGTGTCTGGAGTGATGAAAACGATTACAAGTCAATGATAATTAATACTTCATTCCAACTCTAAAACATATTATGCTATTTTTATTAACTAAATTAGTTCTACATCTTGAGTAATAGATTACAAGGTATTATAGTCTGAGGCGGATCCATCTTTATCAGTGGAAGTACATGTGTACTCGTTAACTTTGAAAAAAATTATGTGTATATAAGTATATATATCTTGAGAAACTGACAGAAATTAGGATATAATTAACAGTGCACCCATGAGGAGCATAAAAGTGTTCCTATGCCATTGGTACAAGGCAGAGGAACCGCCCTTGAGATCAAGGTTCAAATCAAGTTAGAATGCTATTTCATTATTTTTATTCTAAATTTAGCTTAAAAAAAATATTTGTTGCACCCGAAGTCTTCAAATGTTCGCCTCTGATTATAATGCTCAAAAAGTTTAATTTTTCTATATCAAATAAAATAATTAAAACATTAATATAACATTAATTTTATAAAATAACTCATCAAAATATCGTAGACCATTGGCACCCCTATATAGTTTCTAATGTAGTGTGCCCAATGTAGGGGCACGTGTACAAGAAAGACTTTTAAGGGTCTAGATTTGACTTTTATTAGTATTTACTTTTTATATAAGTAATATTTTAATTTAACTATTATTATAATTTAATTTAAAAAATAAATTCAAATTGACTAGGAAAGTTTTCACTCATGATGTATTGAAGAAGACTATGTAAGTTTTCACTCACTAGTTTTATAGCGTGTTTGACCAATTTCTTTTTAGGAAGGCCATTTTTTTAAAAAAGGAAAAGGATAAAAAAAAATATTTTAAAATTGTTTGAAATAGATTAATTTTATTTTATTTTATAAAAAAAGATTAATTTTATTTTTATTATGTTTTTGGCTAAAAAAAATATGTCATCTTCGTTAGTTAACTAGTTTAAAATATCCTTTAATTAGCTAAATGATTCAAAAGTAACGTTTGCTCCAAAACAAGAGAAATGAGTCAATTTTGATCATGAACTATTTGAAATGGGACTATTTTATATTGTACAAATGGTATACAACTTCTTCCATTTTAATTTGTTTTTAGTTTTGATTTGACATAAGTTTAAGAAAGTAAAGAAATTTTTTGAATATTGTAATTTCAAACTAAAGATATATAGAATTTATTAAAATATCTTTTAATCTTATGATCTTAAATATGTTAGGTGGAAAATTAGAATTAAAAAGCTTCCAATAAAGGAAAGAAATATTCTTTTTGAGACGTATTCAACCATAGTCATACTGTCATAGTATAATCCAAAACATAGTGAGAATAATTAATTTTTTTGATTTTGTTCTTAATCTATATAAGAACAAATATTATTGTATTGAAACTTGGATATGAAAGAATATAATATATGAAGGTCAATTTTGATATTTTTACTAATTCTTCCTATAATTTGAAATAATTACATATTGTCTAATCACTAATGAATAATTTATACCAAATTTTAAGTCAGATACATTTAGATATGTGTATTTTGCTATCAAATACACTCTAAAACACAGATACATAGGGGAGAGGCAAACGAGAGAGGAAGAGAAGCGAAAGAGAGAAGAGAGGCGAGCGAGATAGGAGGGAGGCGATAGTGTCAGTGTATCCCACATACATGCAAATTAAATTACACTATATACATGTATTTGGGATACCAGATGCATTCCAAATTCATTTTGAAATACAAATACATAGGGAGGAAGGCGAGAGTGAGAGAGGAAGGCAAGTGCGAAAGGGAGAGAAACAAGCAAGAGAGTAGGGAGGTAAGTGAGATAGGAGAGAGATGAGTGACAGAGTCAGTGCATCCCATAACATATGAATTCTCTTATACACAATGTATCTTAAATAAATTACACCTAATTTTGACTTCATGTATCGAGATACATGTATCTGATGTGCCAAATACATGTACTGGGGAATTAAAATCTGACAAGAATAGTAATTTCGTAAATTCACGAAAAAATACATAATTGAACCCTAAACTACTGAAATTTGTGTTATTTGCACTTAATTTTTATCATGAGTCAAGATGAATTGTGTCCAAACTAGCCCATTTGTAATATAGCTCATGTCTAATCCATTAAAATTAGGACGAATTAGACGTGTCAAATTGATTGAGGCTGAATTTGCCACCCCTAGACCTGACCTTAAGGAATGAACATCTGCAAATACATTATTTTTCTTATTTCATTTATCATAAGATATAAATAGGGAAAAAAATATGCTAAAAAATTCAGACTCACTTGTGAAAATCTACTGGATATGTTATTATTATAAATATGAAAACATATCATCTAGCATAGCAATAATTTATTCGTTTGTTCAATTTTTAAAATATTGACATCGCTTACGAAAAATTCAGTGTATGCTTGGAGAAATTAATTATCTCCTACCCATGAAGAGCTGGATCCAACATATCTATAGTTTATCTTGCATTCAAGTAGCATTAGTGCCTAATTCTGATGATCTAATCCAGAATCATTTGCCCATCTTAATTAATTCATAAATTTGAAATTTAAATTAACAGAGTTTTAGTTAATTATATTCAAAAGTTCATCAAAAGTGAGATGGCAAATAAGTCACCTTCCACCATGACTCATTGACCATGACAACTTGTCACCTTCCACAAGAAATGAATTAAAAAAAATAGAAAGAGGGTTTAATAAAAGAAGATTCAAGTCAAACTTTGCTACTTTAATTAGAAAAGGAAATTACAAAATACAAACCAACTTCTTAATTATTTTTTATGGCTCATAGGCGTATCCAGGATTTCGAGATGAGGGGTGCACTATTATAAAAAGATGGATCTAAGATGTAAATCTGATTGGATATATCTATACATATATAAGATTCAGGTTTCTAACATCACTTAGAGAGGTGCACCCAATCATCGTCACATAATATGATACTCCGAGTATGGGTTCACACATCTATATTTCAATATTTTTTAAAATATATAACACTATTATATATGATCTCGAGAGGGGAGCATGAGCTCACGTGACCCCCTTAGATACGCCCCTGCTCTTAATTAACTTCTTAATTACTTAGGATATACTAACCAACATGGAGACAAATTCTTCAATATTTTTATCTGAACTTCCTCCTTCATCCACAACATTTCTAGCCAATTCCTTCCATTTCTTTGCATTTTCCCTAATTAATTTTCCTTTCTCTTCTTCCATCACTAGTTTTATACATTCTTCAATAATTTCTCTTCTAACTATCCCTTGGCTCTAACACCTGTTTCGCAAACATCTTTCACAAGATTTGCATTTGTTGGTTGATCTGTCCATTGTGTCATTGTCACCATTGGCACTCCCAAACTAATTGCTTCGAGAGTCGAATTCCACCCACAGTGCATCAAAAAACACCCTATTGATTCATGTTTCAACACTTGTAATTGTGGAGACCATGACACCACTAAGCCTTTTTCACTTGTTAATTCCTCTAAAAAGTCCTTGGGAAGTTTGGGTTCTTCAGAGGACCTAACTACCCACAAGAAGTTGTTGTTGCTATTCTTCAAACCCCATGCCAATTCTTCCATTTGCTCACTTTCTAGTTTGACTAAACTTCCAAATGATACATATAACACTGAGATAATTGGTTGATGGTTTAACCAATTTAAGCATTCATTTGTCATTGGCTTTGAAGATACTAAGACCATACTCTTTGTCATCATGTAGCCTCTTGTCTAAGTACATTGATGGTATAGTTGGTCCAATTGTCTTCATTGGATATATCTTGGAAATCCAATCAATTACCTACAGGCTACATGTCAAACAACAAAAACAGAATAAGATATTGTGTGGTTTAATTCCTTCTATGTTTTCTCATTATTCTTGGCCCGTGGTGGTCGAGTCAAATTTTCAACACCTTTGGATTGTAAACGTTTGGAGAATTGGAGCATTGGGTTGATATGAACTTGGACTGGATATGTTAAGATCAAGCAATGAGCTTTGTGTGTAGTCATTTCTTTTGCAACTTCATAATTGATGGCTAAAGGAAAAATAAATCAAGAAAATATACTTAGTTCTTTAGGATTAATTCCCAAAAGAATTTGTTTCACTAGTCAATAATGTAATCACATGTTAAAAACACAAACTATATCATAAGTTTTATAGTCTAAAGGAGTTAGATTTATCAGATGATCACTCAACTGATAGTTATTATCTCACTTTCTTTACTAAAGAAAAGTGACGCTCTAAGGTTATAACTATTAATTAAATGACTAGTCACAAAGCTCATTGCTTGATTTTGCCATTTCCACCTCAAGGTCATATCAACCCAATGCTCCAATTCTCTAAACGTTTACAATCCAAAGGTGTTAAAATCACTATAGCAACCACAAAATACTTCTTGAAAACGATGCAAGAATTGCCAACTTCAGTATCAATCGAGGCCATCTCTGATGGTGGTTTACACCAAGCAGGAACATTCGTAGCCTACATAACACGATTCAAAGAAGTTGGCTCGGATACTCTGTCTCAGCTTATTCAAAAATTGGCAAACAGTGAATGCCCTGTAAATTGCATAGTATATGATCCATTCCTTCCTTGGGCTGTTGAAATTGAAAAGAATTTTGGATTAGTTAGTGCTGCATTTTTCACACAAAATTGTGAAGTCGATAATATTTATTACCATGTACATAAAGGGGGTAATAAAACTTCCTCCTATCGAAGTTGATCAGGAAATCTTAATTCCTGGATTTTCATGTCGAATCGAGGCATCAGATGTACCTACTTTTATTACTAATCCTGAAGGAGAAAGAATACTTGAAATGTTGGTGAATCAATTCTCAAATCTTGACAAAGTCGATTAGGTTCTAATCAACACCTTCTATGAATTGGAGAAAGAGGGGTAACATATTTTTGTCCTTCTGATTTTCTCTTCGGGTTCTTAGCTATTGAATTGAAGTTATATAAAAAATGAACCGACAAAGCATATGTGTAGATGTTGAATCCCCTTTGTGTGTTAATTTCTTCATATTTTGAATCCACTTAGTGAAAATTCTGACTCTGCCACGGAACACCTAAGTTGTTGTACAAATTATTCAAATAGTAACATGATATCTTATTCTGTTTTTTTATTGTTTGACATGTAGGTAATTGATTATATGTCCAAGATATATCCAATGAAGACAATTGGACCAACCATACCATCAATGTACTTAGACAAGAGGTTACATGATAACAAAGAGTATGGCCTTAGTATCTTCAAGCCAATGACAAATTAATGTCTAAAATGGTTAAACAATCAACCAATTAGCTCAGTGGTGTATGTATCATTTGGAAGTATAACCAAATTAGAAGCTGATCAAATGGAAGAATTGGCATGGGGTTTAAAGAATAGCAACAACAACTTCTTGTGGATTGTTAGGTCCACTGAAAAATCCAAACTTCCCAACAACTTTATAGAGGAACTAAAATTGACAAGTGAATATAATAAAGGTTTAGTGGTGTCATGGTGTCCACAATTACAAGTGTTGGAACATGAATCGATAGGGTGTTTTCTGACGCACTGTGGGTAGAATTCGACTCTGGAAGCAATTAGTTTGGGAGTGCCAATGGTGACAATGCCACAATGGTCAGATCAACCAACAAATGCAAAGCTTTTGAAAGATGTTTGGGAAATGGGAGTTAGAGCCAAACAAGATGAAAAAGGGATAGTTAGAAGAGAAGTTATAGAAGAATGTATAAAACTAGTGATGGAAGAAGAGAAAGGAGAAGTGATTAGGGAAAATGCCAAGAAGTGGAAAGAATTGGCTAGAAATGCTGTGGATGAAGGTGGAAGTTCAGATAAAAACATTGAAGAATTTGTTTCCAAGTTGGTTACTATTTCCTAAGTAGGAAATATAGCCATAGAAAAAAAACAAAAAGCTAGTTTTATAGTATTATGTTAAGATTATGAGAAAATGGCCAAATGAGCCTCCAACCTATTATCGGATTTTCAACTACACACTTATACTTTACGGGGGTACTATCACCCCCCTGAACTATTTAAAATCGAAATTATTACCTCCTTAAAAAGTCACAACCACATTTATGTTGATCAGTGAAATCCACGCGTTTGACACGTGTAATTTTTTATTTTTTTAATCTCTTGCCTTTTTGACTGATATTTCTTTCCTTTTTCTTTACTTTCTCTTTCTCTTCTTTCTTTAAATCCATGAACACACCCATATGTCAAATTTTCTTTTTTTTCTTCCCTTTTTTTAATTCTTTTTTATCAAATCTAAAATTATTATTGAATTTATGGTTTGTGGAATAGGTGCATAAATGATAATATTGTCAATATAATTGACCTAAAAAATAAATTTCCGTCAAATTCTTTTCCGATGAGGATATTTTGAGAACTTTTTAGAGATTTTCATCATTATTAAGTTGTTTGAATGGATTTTGTTAACTGAAAAAGTTTGTTACAATAGCTTCAAAATGGTATTTCAATGGTGTTTTATGGTTAATAGTTGATTTTGAAAATGGGTGTGCAGTAATTTACTTAATAGTTTTTGATTGTATAGAGAGAGGGAAGAAGATTTCTATCTAGGATTTGTGGTGGTGTTGATAGAGATGGTAATGATGGTGATTTCCAGATAGTTATAGTGAAATTTGATGGCTGCCATGAATGCTCTACTAAATTCCTACGAAGAAGAAAAGAAATTAGAGATGAGATAGATGTCTTGGATGAAATCTATCCAAGCTCTTTGTGCTATTCCCATGGCAGATCTATGAAGATGGGAGGTATATAACTGATAATTTCTTAGGAATTTGGCGTGATTGAGGTTGACTTCAACTCTGTAGCTCGATTTTCCGACATCAATGTGGCGCTGCTCAGGCGTCGGACAGTCGCTTGGAGCTCGAAGAAGAAAGGAGCTTAGTTTCCAAATTGTTCTCTTAGCTTCTTTTTTTTTCTTTTGATTTTGTTTGTTTTTATTTGTCTTCCTTTTTAAATTTTTTAAGAAAAAGAAAAGAAACAAATAAGGAAAAAATTAAAATGAAAAGAATATTAAAAATAAAGTTTTAATATTTATTTTTGGTCTTCACTCTCTCAAAGAGAGTGAAATACACTCACTCTGCCACATAAGCATTCAGGGAGGTAATAATTTCAGTTTTAAATAGTTCAGGGGTGTAATAGGACCCCCGTAAAGTATAAGTGTGTAGTTGGAAATCCGGTAATAGGTTGGGGGCTCATTTGACCATTTTCTCTAAGATTATTGATGACATGTAATTCCATCCTTTATTACTTTAACTAGTTCATCTATTAGATAACTCTAGATAACTGTCTAATAACCTGAAAACAAGAAAAATAACATGCTACAACATGTTAAAATACAATAAAAGTATAAAACTCATTAAATTGTCTGTATATATAAGTTGAACAATAAAAGTTCTAGTTTTTTCTAGAACTTAAGAACTTGGGATGTTTACCAAGTATATATTGCTAAGTAATAATAAGTTATAAGGTCAAACACTAATTCCCAAGTTTTTTCCAAATATATTTGTGGCCAAATCACACCACATATTTTCTCCTGAGAAGAATTTGTGATAATAGGTGGTCACCACGAAAGAAATTTATTTGTGGCAACTTACTATGCTCTAAAATAGCAAGCTTTTAATGGACCATCACGTTATAATTTTCCAATGAAGTGATGTTGAATGACATAGCTTAAGACAAGTTGATTTTCTCACTTACACAATGTTACTCCCAAATGGTAATGCAAGTAGGATTTTTATTCAACGAAGTCGCCACTAATCTTTTTTTTTCTTGTTCTTTGTGTTAGTCCACTCGATTTTATTTTATTTTTTCTTATTGAAAATTATTATCTAGTTTCTTTTTTTAAAAAATATGTTAAATTTATTTGACTCTTATTGGCAAGTTATAAATTAAAATTTTTATAGATAAGTTTCATCTTATAAGAAGTAATGTGTTAGGTAGATCTCTATAATTCTAGTAATCATGCAAACAAAAGTCAATCATTGATAAGATATATACTTTTATATATGGAAACATATATGGTGCATGGACCCTAAAGTTAAATTGGTCGGGACCATGAATCAGGGGCGGATCTAATATATAACGGGAATTTCAAGAAATTCAATAATATTTGTGTGGATTTTATATTTATATTGAAATTTTTAAAAAATAACTTTAAAAAAAAGAATTTGGAAATTCAATAATAGAGTGTGTTATTGTTCTAGTGATAGAAGAGGCACCACCTTTGGTTAAGAGTTCAAATCCTTTGGTCATCATAGAGTCTTTTATTATGTCTTTTTTTATTTTTTTTATTTGAGACGAGTGGAAATCCAAAATTTCAAATTCTGAAATCTCTTATGTAAGGAGTGATAGTCGGATTGAATATGAGTGGATCAAAAATAAATTAATAAGAACAATATATTCAGTGTTATTCTCTAAGTAAAGTTTGAAAGGATACACAGACTTGATCACTATCTTGTGAAAAAAAGAGAGATTGTTTCTTATAGATTCCCAGTTCAAATAATGCATATCAAAACTGTTGAGAATATAATTAAATAATAAAAGTATGCTTTCTCTAACAGCTTAAGCTTTTAGATGTGATGGTCACACACTTCAATATGGTATCAGAGCTTAAAAGCTTTTCCACTCTCTGAGTATTGATCAAAAAAAAGAAGAAGAGAACCACACGTTCAAACTGCAATGGTCCCCTCTATCAAAATTATGTCGATCTCCTCACTTCACCAACTCATTACCGCTTGCTCCATTAAACTCAAGCCAACAGAAAATGAACCAACTAAAAGTACCTGTTCCTCTGGATAGATTGCAGAGAAAACTGCAGCAGTTGAGAAGGATGTAAAAGACGGCATCAGTATTGATGATAGGGAGGAGAAAGATGTGTTGCTAAGGAGTTGGATCTCAGGCACCTTGACCGAAGAAAGCATGTACCTAATTGTGGACTGCTCAACTGCCAAGGTGATGTGGGAATGCTTGGAAGAAACTTATCTTCAAGCAACAAAAGATAAGGAGTTTCAGCTTAAACAAGCACTACAAAGTGTTAGGCTAGAAACCAAAAAGATTGATCAATACATCAAAGAATTCAAAGGCATATGTGATGGCCTTGCAACCATACACAAATATGTGGATGAAGATAGCAAAGTAATCAATTTTTCTAAAGGTTTAGCTCTCAAATACAAGACCCTCGGGACTTTCATGAAAGGTAAGGCATCATATCCCACCCTTAATCAATTTGTTAATGCTCTCACGGGTTTTGATATAAGGGAAGATGAAGAAGAGGTGCCACAACAAAACAATAACATGGTACTCTATGCCCAACAAGGCAGGGGAAGAGAAAACAACAACTTCCACTCCAGAGAAATGGGTTTCAAGCCTGCTGGACAGGGAACAGGTTCTCAGAACAGTCAATATGGACCAGGTTCTTTGAATAATCAAAATTTTCCAAGTGGAAATAAGGACATGAACAGTTCTGAGTTATGTCAAATATGTGGTAGGAATAATCATATTGCTCTTAAGTGTTTTTACTGGTGGGACTACTCATATCAATCTGCAGATGAACTACCACAATAACCGACTTGACATCACATTCATACCGAAGCATTGACAAAACAGGTTTTTGCTGGGTTTTTTTTTCTAAGCAAGCTAGGAGTAATCGTTCCTCCACTCTCTAGCTTGAGGAGAAATATTGAGTATTGAAGATAAAGGAAGCTAATAATTAGAACATGTCAAAGGAACAGGTCCAATGAAGCTGACTGACGAGCTGATAAACTGACTGTTGAAGAGAAGCTGATAATTGGAACATGTCAAAGAAACAGGTCCAATGAAGCTGACTGACGAGCTGACGAGTTTATTGCTAAAGAGTTAGAGTCATTATAGGTTTAGGTCACTTAGATTATGAATATGATTAGATTATTTATAATTACATTACTATTATTATTATAGTAGTAATAGGTATTATAGTAGGATTCCTAGAATGGCTAGTATTATAATTAATAGTATAGTAGGATTCCTAGTATAACTAGTGTAGGACTCTTCTCCTATATAAGGAGCTTGTAACTCAACAATTTATTCATCAATACAATCCTTGATTTCTCTAATCCTGGACGTGAGAATTCTAGGTTTAGGTCACTTAGATTATGAATAGGATTAGATTATTTATAATTACATTATTATTATAGTAGTAATAAGTATTATAGTAGGATTCCTAGTATGGCTAGTATTAGAATAAAAGGTATAGTAGGATTCCTAGTATAACTAGTATAAGACTCTTCTCCTATATAAGGAGCTTGTAACTCAACAATTTATTCATCAATACAATTCTTGATTTCTCTAATCCTAGACGTGAGAATTTTACATGGTATCAGAGCCAGGCAAAGGTCCTGGGATCGAATCTCACCGTCACACATATCAAAAAGAATTTCCACGTGCTTGGCCCATGAAAAAAAAAATCAGGCCCGCACGTGAGGGTGCGTGTTGAGAATATAATTAAATAATAAAAGTGTGCTCTCTCTAACAGCTTAAGCTTTTAGATGAGATGGTCACACACTTCAATAAAAACTAGTAGAAAAAAATACATAATCTAAAAGGACATAGTAAATAAAAAAAAAACTTTTAAATAACAAAATTGAATTAAACAAAAAGCTGTAGGACTATGTGAATGACACTTTTGTCAACATCTTTTTTTCTCTTTCTTTTTCTCTCTTATCAAATACTGTTATAACAGGAAGCAGCCAAGACACTCTCTCTAAACTGACTGATGTGTTTGGTAAAATTAGGATTCCTTTTTCTTTCCTTATATATATTGTTCATTAGATTTTTTAAAAAAATGAAAATTATGGTGTCTGTATTAGTTTGTATGCGTATCAATTAATTTCACAAGATATTTGCTACTTTTCACCAGCAACATGTACCAAGGATGTCATTAGATTTAAATTTTCTTTTAGCGTTATCAACTTAATTTGACATTTTGTACTCTACAATGTTGCACGCCTTATTTTGTTCATGTAATTATATTGATGCATTTATGATGAATACTTGTATGTTGTATGTAGTTAAAAATTCAATTTATACTTCTAAAACGAAAGTAAGCACTTGTAAGAGGATCCTACTTTTTCCCTTCCCTCTCCCAACAAGCAAAATTAGGGGTAGAGCTAGTAAGGGCTCAGGGGGTTTATCCGAACCCTATACGATGGAAGATTATATTGTTTGTACATAATTAAAAATGTTCTTTTTATGTATATATATTAGATGGTGAATTTTCTTTAACTTATACGTATTGTTTATTTCTTCATATTTTGAACTCTCTCACTGAACTCTCTTAGTCAACACCAACCCTACCTATATAAAAGGAAAAGATTCAATCGATAATCGGACCCTATAATTTTCTTATTTCATTGCACATGTTGGCAATAAAATATAATAGGAAGACGCCAAAACACTTTGTTAGGCATGTCGATCCAAATTGGACACTTCAACTCAATAAACAAACTATAAGAACCACATTTTTACTACATGATTTTCCCATCCATTGAGAAAAAAAAATATGAATACACACAAAGCTCATTGTTTGATCTTGCCATATCCAGTTCAAGGTCATATCAACCCAATGCTCCAATTCTCCAAACGTTTACAATCCAAAGGTGTCAAAATCACTATAGCACCTACAAAATCCTTCTTGAAAAACATGAAAGAATTGCCAACTTGTGTGTCAATCGAAGTCATCTCTGATGGCTACGATGATGGTGGCCTCGATCAAGCAAAAACTTACGAGGCCTACCTAACACGATTCAAAGAAGTTGGCGCGGATACTCTGTCTCAGCTTATTCAAAAATTGGTAAATAGTGGATGCCCGGTAAATTGCATAGTATATGATCCATTCCTTCCTTGGGCTGTTGAAGTTGCAAAGAAATATGGATTAGTTAGTGCTGCATTTTTCACACAAAATTGTGCCGTGGATAACATTTATTACCATGTAAATAAAGGGGTACTAAAGCTTCCTCCTACTCAAGTCGATCAAGAAATCTCAATTCCTGGATTATCGTGTACAATTGAGAGTTCAGATGTGCCTAATTTTGAGTCAAGTCCTGAATCAGATAAATTAGTTGAATTGTTGGCGAATCAATTCTCAAATCTTGACAAAGTGGATTGTGTCTTAATCAACAGCTTCTATGAGTTGGAGAAAGAGGTAAGAGAAATACTCTTCAACTTTTATTCTTTTCTATGTTTGTCCACTACTAGAAAGTCACTATTTCTATGTTTGCATCTAATTGTTTGCATGTAGGTAATTGATTGGATGTCCAAGATATATCCAATAAAGACAATTGGACCAACAATACCATCCATGTACTTAGACAAGAGGCTACATGATGACAAAGAGTATGGCCTTAGTATCTTCAAGCCAATGACAAATGAATGTCTAAATTGGTTAAGCCATCAACCAATTAGCTCAGTGTTGTATGTATCATTTGGAAGTTTAGCCAAACTAGAAAGTGAGCAAATGGAAGAATTGGCATGGGGTTTGAAGAATAGCAACAAGAGCTTCTTGTGGGTAGTTAGGTCTACTGAAGAATCCAAACTTCCCAACAACTTTTTAGAGGAACTAAAATTGACAAGTGATGACAATAATAAGGGCTTAGTGGTGTCATGGTGTCCACAATTACAAGTGTTGGAACATGAATCAATAGGGTGTTTTTTGACGCACTGTGGGTGGAATTCGACTCTGGAAGCAATTAGTTTGGGAGTGCCAATGGTGACAATGCCACAATGGTCAGATCAACCAACAAATGCAAAGCTTGTGAAAGATGTTTGGGAAATGGGAGTTAGAGCCAAACAAGATGACAAAGGGATTGTTAGAAGAGAAGTTATAGAAGAATGTATAAAGTTAGTGATGGAAGAAGAGAAAGGAAAAGTGATTAGGGAAAATGCAAAAAAATGGAAGGAATTGGCTAGAAATGTTGTGGATGAAGGTGGAGGTTCAGATAAAAACATTGAAGAATTTGTTTCCAAGTTGGTGATTATTTCTCCTAAGTAGGAAATTGAGCAAGTGTATTTTGCAAGTTTTATTTTTCAGCAAATTTGAACTTGGTTGATTATGTAACAAGCTTAATTGTAATATTGTCTATTATATTGATGGTATGGATTGATGACATATGATGGTCAATGCTTTATCAGTTCCAAGTAAAATACACTGAATGCTTTATCAATTCATCTATCAGATTTCCCCACTTTAACTTGGAAGAAATACACAGGAAAAAATTTAATGCATTTATGATAAATACTTGTACGTAGTTTAAAATTTAGTATAACTTACATAAATTTCATAGTGTAAGACCTAAATTACATCTTATCCCTGCTCTTTTCTATTTTACAAAAATCCTTTAAAATATTAGTCATCCGGATACATAATTGGATGTCCGGATACATTAATTGTGATACATTATATATGTGGCTGTTGCGCTTAAAAAGAAAAACAAAATGGAAAATCAAATTAAAATCTCATAATTTATGCTATTCAGTTCCTCCTTACTGTGTCAATCAGAGAAACGTAAATCCTAAAATAACAAACCAATTCAAAATCTCTGTTCATCTTTGTCCCTATTTCAACGAAGAAACTTTCGAGTAGGATTCAAAACTTTTGTTGAAAATTTGATAAGATACATACTGAATATTTCAATTTTTGACTAACACTTTCGAAGGAAGAAAAAATCAAAGATCGTAACTTTTGGGTTCTTCGAATTTTACACAAATCTCACTATGATTGACGACCAGGACCTGGGTTTCTTTGCCAACTTTCTTGATATCTTTATTTTTGTGCTGGTGGTTGCTTACCATTATGTGATGGCAGATCTCAATTATGAAGGCAATTGATAGTTGTTATTTTAGAATTAGCTTGGACAAAAATAGTTATGTTTATTTTCCATAACTTCAATTTTCGAGTTAAAAGATCTGATAACAAAAGGTATGCAACACATATTCTTGTGTTTTAATATTGTTTTTCATACATGAATTTGTATATTGATCGACAAATCATGATACATTACTGGTGAGAACTTGATACATTAAAACTTTGATGTATATGTTATGGATTTTCAGATCTGAGAGTTACTATACTGTTAATATAAAGTATCAGATACATGTGAATTTCTTTTTTGATTTTTTAATTTGTATATGCATAAATAAATTATGATACATTACTGATTTCAACTTGATTCAATTCTAGTTTGATGTATATGATACATTATCATATTGAAGAAGACAATTTGTGACTGATACACAATTGAACATGATACTCATTAAACATGGTACAAGATGTTTGTATCATATACTTATTAAAACTATACATAATGTATCTGAAACATATTGAATAAAATAATCTCTAATTGATACACTATTATAACTTAATTTAATTAGAACAACTATTTAAATAATGAACAAAATATGATTTATTGTAACAACAGATTAAACTTAAATTTGGATACATTGCAATATGAAACATGTATTTTATCAATGATGTATCATCTTTTGATTAACTCATACAATCAATTTTAAAATAAAAAAATAGAAAATTAGATCGAAAATTTATCCTTAGGTAAAGAATGTCGAATAACAAAGACTAATTTAATATATCATAAAGTTGAAACGAACGCATCATACATAAATTTATGAATCGAAATCAACTAAATACATTAAAAATCTGAACCTTGGGTAGAGAAGGGTGTTTAGCAACATGTTCTACTCTCCCATTTTTTGTATCAGAAAAAGTTGAAGAACATAATATCGAATTCGAACATGAAATGTATCTATAATGACCCGAAATGTCATTTTTGAAAATTTTCATAAAATTTTTGTTTTACCCCTCCCGATAATTGACCCGAGTCATTTTTGATCAGTCGGGAAAGTTGATTTGAGAATTTTAAACTATTCATTTAACTATAGTTAATTAATTGACAGGTAATTATTAGATAATTAATTTAATTTATGACTAATGGGCTAAGTCTGTAAATTATTTAATACCCTACCCCACTTGGCCCATGTATAACACTGAATTTAAGTAGAAAGGGTTTAACAAATTAGAGAATAACATCAAAAGATTTCTAACAAGCAGCGTACGGGAGTTGAAGTATTATTTTCACACGCGGGAGATCTATTTTTGCAGCTTCACGTTAGTCACTTTGAAGGTATACATTCCTAACGTTTTACCTATAGTGGGTGAGGGTGAATTGAAGTTAGATAATTATCCGTATTACAGATGGGCAACGAACTGCAGCAGGTAAGCATTAATACGCCTTAATCAATGTATTGATGTATATGCTTAGATGTCATATCATTATTATTATTATTATTGATGATTGTAAAAGAAAAAGAGAAACAAGGAAGTGGGTTTGAATTAAGAAGTATTGAAAATTGGATTACTGTATAATGTTTCATGGATTAAATTTGGAGAAGTTGGAATGGAATTAAATTAGTAATTTAATAGGCGTACAACAACGTTTCTTGAACTTGGGGAATTTAGGAGTTTTGGTAGGTGTTATTGTGTAGGGAGGAATAATGATGATGTAATAATTAGGAATGAAGTATGAATTGAATTATTTTGGTGCTCTTAGTTTGCCCTTCCTCGGACAACATATTTGTTGGTGTATTTGTTGCGGAATTGAAATTTTGCTTTTGGTTATCATATTGTGAATCAAGTTTTGACATATTAAGGCGGGTAATTAAATATTAGGTGTATTGTATTAAATGAATATCATTAGATTTATGGTATTGAAGAAATTGAAACTTAACCCTAGACTTGAATTCGAGAAATATAAGAGTTGATATGTTAATGGGCATCAAGATTAAGAACTTGATTATAAATTTGGGTAAGTTTTTGAGTCTAGAATAGACATATAGTAATATGAGTGTTGCTACTTTTGAAATCTTATTGTGATTATTTAATTGAATAGACTGCATTTATTTGGAAGCCCAACAAAAGGGGAAGGCTCAAGTCCCAGAGGGATTGTTCGATTATTTGAGGCAAGTGAATTTCTCAACCCTTGTTAAGTGTATAGAATTCGTGTATTTTCTTGTGGTATGTGTTGGGGAGTAATGGAACTTGGTGATGGGTTGACTTGCCCATATTGAATAATTTTAATGATGAAAAGGGGTAATAAAAGGCAATGTGATTAATTATTGGTGTGTGATGTGTTGATAATGGTTTGAAAGGCTTATTGATTCATTGTTGATGTTGTATCACGATTGTGTTGTTGTGAAGTGTGCATTGTTATGAAAAATGGTCATCTCCTCATTATTTATGTGAACATGTTACTTGCATTGGTTCTGAAACATGGTTGTGACAAGTGTTATGTGAATTGAGGAAAAATAAGAAATTAACGAGGATGTACCATTTCGAGGGACGTGTCGCGCGCCGCGACGGATACTATGATTCGAGGGTCGTGTCGCAGGCCGCGACGGATTTCATTATCGAGGGTCGTGTCGCCCATGGGTCCCGAACTGAGAGACAGCGGGTGTGTATCACTAGGTCAGACATACATCACTATACTTGACATTGCATTGTGCATCTTTATCATTTGTGAACTTATGAGTACTTGTTTGTCGAACTTGTAACTGGTGAACTTAATCTTGTGTGTTGCTGATCTGTAATTGTTGTGGTGATATGGTTGAACTATGTGTTGTGTAAATTGTGAACTATTAGGTTGGACTGGTTTTTATGCAGGTTGTAGTTGTGGAGGTTTGGTTGGGGTGTAAGGAGTACCCGTATTCCATACCCTTAGCTTGTGTTTAGAAGTTTGCTTGCTGAGTACCGTGTGGTTTGGTACTCACCCCTTGCTTCTACAATTTTTTTTGTAGGTTATGAGCCCAGATCTTCATGATACCCTATCTTATCTTCTTGTCCGAGGCTTCCTATGGAGATTTGTGAGGTAGCTGATTGTCATCTCAGCAGACCTTTTTACTCCTTATTTATGATCTTGTTCTATTCTAGAAACAAAATCATTTGAGACTTGTTTATTTCTTTCATATCTATTGTAATAAATTAGAGGTTTGTACACGTGACAACCAGGTTTTGGGGATATATATATAAGTTAATTATGAACTTCCGCATTTATCGTATTATTTGGGTTTTAGGCTGACTTGTCTTGATGGGATAAGACAAGTGCCATCACGTCCATTTTTGGGTTGTGACAGCATCATTCTTCGATTTTGAATCACAAACACGATGGACGAGATCTTTTGTTTGTGAAACTTTCGTATCAGGAAAAAAGACGAATTTTCTTTTGAAGAAGACGAGGGACAGGATCTTTCGTATCAGAAAATAAAGATGAAAAAATAATTGAAGAAGACGACAATGGAGAAGACGAACTGTACATATTCAGTGGTTTGAATTTGATTGACTTGAGAGAGAATCCTTTTGAAAGTCAAATTGATATGAGTAACGTTGGTTTGGTTGGGATGTTTATGTATCCGGAAGTTTTAAGAATTGAGGAGAAATAAGGGATTTATGTAATATTTTAAAAAGGTAAGGAATAATGGAAAATAAGGTAAAAAAAGTATGTATATAAGTAATTTTTCCTAAAATTTAATCTCTATTATTTAAAACGAAAGTGAGCACATATGAGAGGACCACACCTTTTTCCATTCCTCTTCCCACAAGCAGAACATGCACGATGCATAACAAACAGCTATTGTCTAATAAAAGACGACTTTTTCACTTCCAAACAACAAAAGTCGATATCAACAATATTATATATTGGTACGATTTATATGTCACTCATTGCGTACTGGCCCATAAATTTCTTATGTCATTGCACATGTTTGTTGGCAATAAAAACTTGATATACATACATCAATAATAGGAGGAAGAAGCCAAGACACTTTGTTAGGCATATTTTTAGAAATTTTCGTAAAATTACCATTTTATTTTTCTTAATTGTCGTCCCGAGTCATTTCTGATTGGCTTATGAAATTGGTTTCGAGTTTTGTGTAAAAAATTGTGAATTGTGGAAAATTTAGAGTTTTAAAAGACTAAAGTGGTTAAAAAGTGGTTGTTGGTGTCTTTTGGAGTTTTGAGTCTCGGAATGGAATTTCGTCGATTCTATCAGTCCCGAAAGATTCATATTTTGGATAGAGTATTACTCTAACTTATCAAAATTTTGAAAAAGGAGAGTACAAAAGGAATTGAAAAGAGTAAAATAATGTGAGTGTTGGCAGAGAGAATATAAGAGGACAAAATAGTATTTTCTTGAATTCTTCTATTTGAATTAGGTTAAGAGAATAAAATAATATAATTCTTTTTAAAAAATATACTTTTTATCATAAATAATCACTTTTTTTATTAAAAAAAATTAATACATAATTTATTCTTGATAAAAATTTAGACCGCCCAATTTATGCCTTATTTATCAAAGCATAGAGCCGGCCCTGACGTTTAGAAGAACTCCTCTTGAGTTACATCCCTCCTTGCATGTGTTTGTTGATTTGTTTTAAATTACTGCAGTTTGATAATTAAAAAAATTACTATATTAAATAAAACTTAGTAATTACTATAGTTTGGTGACAAAAATAATTGTACGACAGAAAAGACAACTCGAGGTCATTGGTGTCATTCATTGCATAATTTTCTTTTGTCATTGCACATGTTGGCAATAATAATAGGAAGCAGCCAAGACACTCTCTCTAAACTGAATGATGTGTTTGGTAAAATTTGGATTCCTTTCTCTTTCCTTAGCTATTCTTCACTAGATTTAAAAAAAAATAATTGATAATCATGAAATTCGGATCAGTTTATACACATCTTGACTAATTTCAGGAGATATTTGTTATCTTCCATCAGTAACAGATACCAAGTAAGTATATCATTAGATTTAAATTTTCTTTTAGCGTTATCAGCTTAATTTAACATTGTGTGAGGATCCGACTTTTTTCCTTCCCTCTCTTAACTAGCAGAACTAGGGGCAGAGCTAGTAAGGACTCAAAGGTTAACTTCCTTTAACTTATTGGTATGTTTACTTTTTCATATTTTGAAACTCCTTAATGAAAATTCTCGCTCTGCTCCTATAATTTTCTTATGTCATTGCAAATGTTGGTATATTATACAATAGGAAGAAGCCAACACACTTAGTTAGGCATGTTGATCCAAATTGGACACTTCAACTCTGTCAACAAACTATAAGAACCACATTTTTACAACATGATTTTCCCATCTTTTTTCAAATCTTAATTTGCCATTCATTGAGAAGTTGCAAAAAATATAAAATGAATACTCATTGCTTGATCTTGCCATATCCAGGCCAAGGTCATATCAACCCAATGCTCCAATTCTCCAAACGTTTACAATCCAAAGGTGTTAAAATCACTATAGCACCTACAAAATCCTTCTTGAAAAACATGAAAGAATTGCCAACTTGTGTGTCAATCGAAGTCATCTCTGATGGCTACGATGATGGTGGCCTCGATCAAGCAAAAACTTACGATGCCTACCTAACACGATTCAAAGAAGTTGGCGCGGATACTCTGTCTCAGCTTATTCAAAGATTGGTAAATAGTGGATGCCCGGTAAATTGCATAGTATATGATCCATTCCTTCCTTGGGCTGTTGAAGTTGCAAAGAAATATGGATTAGTTAGTGCTGCATTTTTCACACAAAATTGTGCTGTGGATAACATTTATTACCATGTAAATAAAGGGGTACTAAAGCTTCCTCCTACTCAAGTCGATCAAGAAATCTCAATTCCTGGATTAACGTGTACAATTGAGAGTTCAGATGTGCCTAATTTTGAGTCAAGTCCTGAATCAGATAAATTAGTTGAATTGTTGGCGAATCAATTCTCAAATCTTGACAAAGTGGATTGTGTCTTAATCAACAGCTTCTATGAGTTGGAGAAAGAGGTAAGAACTTTGTTGGCTTCATATACGTTTTTCAAAGTTCGGGGTATATTTGTCCTTTTTTCTCTTAAAGAAAAGATACAATATGGGGTGAATGTAGTAGCATGTGTTAAGTTTCTTTCTTAAGTATGTGTTACGTGAAATTTTATTCTGTTTTAATTGTTTGACATGTAGGTAATTGATTGGATGTCCAAGATTTATCCAATAAAGACAATTGGACCAACAATACCATCCATGTACTTAGACAAGAGGCTACATGATGACAAAGAGTATGGTCTTAGTATGTTCAAGCCAATGACAAATGAATGCCTCAATTGGTTAAACCATCAACCAATTAGCTCAGTGTTGTATGTATCATTTGGAAGTTTAGCCAAACTAGAAAGTGAACAAATGGAAGAATTGGCATGGGGTTTGAAGAATAGCAACAAGAGCTTCTTGTGGGTAGTTAGGTCCACTGAGGAACCCAAACTTCCCAAGGACTTTTTAGAGGAATTAACAAGTGAAAAAGGACTAGTGGTGTCATGGTGTCCACAACTACAAGTGTTGGAACATGAATCAATAGGGTGTTTTCTGACGCATTGTGGGTGGAATTCGACTCTGGAAGCAATTAGTTTGGGAGTGCCAATGGTGACAATGCCACAATGGTCAGATCAGCCCACAAATACAAAGCTTGTGCAAGATGTTTGGGAGATGGGAGTTAGAGCCAAACAAGATGACAAAGGTATTGTTAGAAGAGAAGTTATAGAAGAATGTATAAAATTAGTGATGGAAGAAGATAAAGGAAAAGTGATTAGGGAAAATGCAAAGAAATGGAGAGAATTGGCTAGAAATGCTGTGGATGAAGGTGGAAGCTCAGATAAAAACATTGAAGAATTTGTTTCCAAGTTGGTGACTATTTCTCCTAAGTAGGAAATAAACAAGTGTATTTTGCAAGAAAATTAATCCTCCTTTATTTTCTCCTTTTCCCCTTAGTTTTGTGGAAGGCTAAAGTAATTTGGCTGATTATGTAACAAGCTTAAGTTGTAATATTGTTTCCAAGTTGGTGACTATTGGATTGATTTATTTGCAATCAGGCTTTTAATTTTTTTTTTTAAATCTTTTTTTTTAATCTTATATTTCAATAAAGTCAATACACGTAAAAAAATATATATATATATTTTGCCTTGTATTTAAACTTTTTTTCTTCATTATTTTTTTTCTTTTGATTTTATTTATTCTTATTATTTTCTTTGCTTTTTTCTTTTGATTTTATTCAAAAGTTGTATTTAAAATAAGCCAATTTCGAACGGATATTAAAATAAGTGAAGAAAATCAAATAAAAAGTATTAAAAAAAAATTAAAATAAAAGGACACATTTTAATTTATTAATTTAAAAACAATACATATAATATTTTAAAAATAATTAAAAGTGAAAAGAAAATAAACTAATGAAAGAGAAAAAAATAAAAAATTTAAAGCGAGGAACAAATTAAAATAAATATTTTACAAAGAAAGAAATGAAAATAATTAAACATATATAAGTTTTAATGTAAATAATTATGTTTAATAACAAATTGTAAATAGACCAATTAAAAAATGACATGCGTTCAAGTTTTTTAGGTCTTCACTTGCCTTTAAAAGAGTGTCCACACTTTTTCTGCCATATCAAGCTCTCTGAGGTGTGTTTATTCTGTTTTAAATTAGTTGGGAATAATAGGACCATAGTTAAGTTAAGGCTTACAAAGAAGCCAAGACACTTTGTTAGGCATGTTGCTTTTAATTGGACACCTCTAGTCTATTCTATCAACTAACTATAAGAACCACAGGATTTTTCTTATCCTCTCTCAAATCTTAATTATCCATTTCATTCATTGAGAAGTTGCAAAAAAAAAAAAAAATGACTAGTCACAAAGCTCATTGCTTGATTTTGCCATATCCACTTCAAGGTCATATCAACCCAATGCTCCAATTCTCCAAACGTTTACAATCCAAAGGTGTTAAAATCACTATAGCAATCACAAAATACTTCTTGAAAACGATGCAAGAATTGCCAAGTTCTGAGTCAGTCGAGGCCATATCTGATGGCTACGACGATGGTGGTTTCTACCAAGCAGGAACATTCGTAGACTACATAACGCGATTCATAGAAGTTGGCTCGGATACTCTGTCTCAACTTATTCAAAAATTGGCAAATAGTGAATGCCCTGTAAATTGCATAGTCTATGATGCATTCCTTCCTTGGGCTGTTGAAGTAGCAAAAAAATTTGGATTAGTTAGTGCTGCATTTTTCACACAAAATTGTGCAGTGGATAATATTTATTACCATGTACATAAAGGGGTAATAAAACTTCCTCCTATCGAAGTTGATCAAGAAATCTTAATTCCTGGATTTTCATGTCGAATCGAGGCATCAGATGTACCTACTTTTGTTATTAATCCTGAAGGAGAGAGAATACTTGAAATGTTGGTGAATCAATTCTCAAATCTTGACAAAGCCGATTGGGTTCTAATCAACACCTTCTATGAATTGGAGAAAGAGGTAACACATTTTTGTCCTTCTGTTTTGCTCTTCGGGTTCTTAGCTATTGAATTGAAGTTACGTAAAAAATGAACCGACAAAGCATATGTGTAGATGTTGAATCCCCTTTGTGTGTTAATTTCTTCATATTTTGAATCCACTTGGTGAAAATTCTGACTCTGCCAAGGAACACCTAAGTTATTGTACAAATTATTCAAATAGTAACATGATATCTTATTCTGTTTTTTTATTATTTGACATGTAGGTAATTGATTATATATCCAAGATATATCCAATGAAGACAATTGGACCAACCTTGCCATCAATGTACTTAGACAAGAGGCTACATGATGACAAAGAGTATGGCCTTTGTGCCTTCAAGCCAATGACAAATGAATGTCTAAATTGGTTAAATCATCAACCAATTAGCTCAGTTGTGTATGTATCATTTGGAAGTATAACCAACTTAGAAGCTAAGCAAATGGAAGAATTGGCATGGGGTTTGAAGAATAGCAACAACAACTTCTTGTGGGTTGTTAGGTCCACTGAAGAATCCAAACTTCCCAACAAGTTTATAGAGGAATTAGCAAGAGGAAATAATAAAGGCTTAGTGGTGTCATGGTGTCCACAATTACAAGTGTTGGAACATGAATCGGTAGGGTGTTTTCTGACGCATTGTGGGTGGAATTCGATTCTGGAAGCAATTAGTTTGGGAGTGCCAATGGTGACAATGCCACAATGGTCAGATCAACCAACAAATGCAAAGATTGTGAAGGATGTTTGGGAAATGGGAGTTAGAGCCAAGCAAGATGACAAAGGGATGGTTAGAAGAGAAGTTATAGAAGAATGTATAAAGCTAGTGATGGAAGAAGAGAAAGGAAAATTGATTAGGGAAAATGCAAAGAAATGGAAGGAATTGGCTAGAAATGTTGTGGATGAAAGTGGAAGTTCAGAGAAAAACATTGAAGAATTTGTTTCCAAGTTGATGACTATTTCTACTAAGTAGGAAATTGAGCAAGTTCTATTTTGCAGGTTGAAAGTAGCAAATTTTGACTTTATTTTCTACCTTTTCCCTATTTTTGTGGAAGGCTAAAGCAATTTGGCTGATTATGTAACAAGCTATTAATGTAAATAGTGTCTATTGATGGTATATGATTGATAACATTTGCTAAGACTATTGGATTGTTGTTTTATTTGCATTCTAGCTCTAACTAAACTTTTGAATGTAATTAGTTATGATTTTAATTCTTATGCACCAATCTTTTTGCTTTATCAATTCATCTATCATATTACTCTAAATAACCGTCTAATAACTTGAAAAATAAGGCGGTTAACATGCTATAATAGGTCAAAGTACAACAATAGTATAGAAAGTTAAACTATATATATTGGTTGAGCTCTTGTAATGAAAGATTTATGAAATTCATCTCAAGTTTTTTATAAAAATTGGTCAAAATATTTTGAAAATTTCTTTTTCCAGAAAACAATTGAGCTCCGACTAAATATGGAAGCCCATTAGGGGGTGATGCTCTCAACAAAATTTTCTCCATACCCAAGGCTCGAACCTGAAACCTCTAGTTAAGGATGAAGCAATCCCACCACTGCACCACAACCCATGTTGGTCTTCGGTTTATTTTTACTTGTCCACTATTTTTCTTCAAGATTTGTTTTCAATTAAAATTTTATTTTCTTTTTTCCAACCCATGTCTAGTAAAATGGGCCGGGTAGGGGTTATTTGTAGTAAGGCCCAATAAAAACCAAAACTGGGCCTACCCAATTTTATCACCAGAAAACCAACAACTTTTGCGTCAGATCTAAGATAATCACCGTCGTCTTCATACTTCTCAACCGAAAAGGAAAAATTATATTATATATATGTATATATATTCAGAGTAAAAAATAATTGAAATTCCGTACAGATTTCTATTCAGATTTCAACATAGAAACTCGAAAGGTAATCGAATCGTTCATTTCATTTCATTTTTTCTGTATTTGAATCTGAGGTTTTTTTTTCTGATTTTTATTTGATTTTTTTTTTTTTGTATTTTTGGAATTTTTCAGTTTGATTGTTGAAGGGTAATGGTGTTAGAAACGCATTAATTGAATTGCAGCTGTATCTGATCGGAGTCGGATGGACAAGAACAAGAACCGAACCGATCTGCTTGCTGCCGGTCGTAAAAAGGTACCATTTTTTCGCCTAGTTACTCGGTATTTGTGCGGGTGTGGGTGGGTGTAGCAGGTACCTGTTTTTCTGTTGTGAAATATAAGAAATTAGGAAAATTGGAGTGTAGTATAGCTAGTTCTAAGCCCAAATAATAGAGGAGGATTGAGTTAGACTAGAAATAGTTTAAATGATGATGAATCTTTGTTATACTGAATTCTAAGACCTGCTCGTGCTGTATTATAGAGAAAAATGATGATTCGTGTGGCTAATCCGAACTGGTTTTGCATTGAGGTGTAGTTGATATAATAAGAGAAAATGGAGAAAAAAATGGTTATAGTATTTCTTCTAGTGTTACCCTTTACTTGTTATTTAGTACTCACTCTGTTTCAATTTGTTCGTCTGATTTGACTTGATACGGAGTTTTAAGACTTTTAAGTCTTATGGTCTTGAATTATAGATAGATAGAATGTATCACTATTTCCTTTAATCTTGTGGTCTTAAAACATGTCAGGTGAAAAGTTAAAATTTAAGAGTTGTCAAAAATGGAAAAAGACATTCTTTTTGAAATGGACTGTTTAAGGAAATTAAGACAAACAAATTGAAACGGAAGGAGTAGCTTCTTTTGACCCGCAAGGTTTTTAGTATGTGCACAACTAGCTGTCCCACATATGTTTGTGGGTGATTTTTTCTTTTTTAATGTTACACATTGAAGTTATGATAGAGATTACATGTGAGTGATAAAACTACTTCAATCTCTTTGATGTCTCTTCTTTACATTTATTAAGTACAATTCTTTCTCCACGAGTATTACTGGAGCATCAGCTCTGATTACTGACCACGTTCTACCATAGGTATTAAGATCCCCGTTTTGACAAATTAAGAGAAGAAAATTAAGACTGCTATTGACTTATGGGTGATTTGATCAGGCATGCTTTTTTCGAGTAGAACTCAATAAACATGGTTCAATGACCTTGATATTTAGTACCAAGCTCAAGCTGGATAAAGTAAACTACCCCCTTGTTGGTTTGTTTTGTTATATGGATTAAAATAGATATTGGAATTTGGAGCATCACCTAATATCTGTAGAGAAAGGAAGGTAGCATGAAAGACTACATCATTGTGCATCTTTTGGCTTATTTGGAAGGAAATTAATTAGAGAACCAGGATGCTGAAACAGATTTAAATAGCATCAATTTTTAATTTTTTTTTTTTTGGGGGGGAGGGGGTTTTCATATTTCATGTATTCTTTTGGTGTAAGGAGAAGATACCTACATGTATAGACTATAGTCTAAAGATCATATGATAGTAGATGACTGTGGGTAAGCTTACTAGTTTCTTAAGTCAAAATCATGTTTTAACCTGCATCAATCTACTTAAACAACCTAAAGGCTTGGCCCCGTCCCAAGTGGTTTGGGCTTGGGACTTTCATGTTGGAGGTCTCAAGTTCGAAACCCCTTGCCAGTGAAAGCAAGGGGTTTGCCTTCTGAGTCGAGCTCGTCGCACCAGGCTTGCCTAGTGCGGGTTACCTCTCATGTGTGGTTTGCGAGCTATTGCATAGGAGCGGGGGTTTTACCCTGTGCGCACCCTATAGCGGCTGCGGGTTTCCCTTGTCATCAAAAAAAAAAAAGGCTTGGCCCCGTCCCATTTGGAGAATGACCCCTTATGGCATTTGTTCATTCATAGATTCTTATGTATTACGTAGTTAGAAATTATCAAATAGATCTCAAGAAACATAATAAGATGCTGGAACATGTGTATAATAGTTATGAGCATGATGTGTTTGCTGCATATAATGTTTTTTTTTTGGTCATCTTTCTCAAAAATGGAACAATATAAGCAACAACCCCATAATGCTCATACCTACTGTACAAATGTCCAGCATGTTTTTCAAGCACAATACTTTAGTGAAAATGTTATATACCCCATGCTTTATGCAAGCATGAAAATTAGGGTATGATTAGGGTTATCAAGTTCAAAGCTCTTAAACTCTTTTGTACTTCTAATTGCACTATCCATGCGATAATTTCCACAATATATTGACATTACCAGAGACTTGGGGATTTGATCATTAGGAACAATAATATAGGATTACCCTTAAATTCTGCTGTTTTCCCTTTATCTTTGCTAAACCCAACTCTAATTATGAGACATGAGTTAATCTTGACGTTAGGAACACTCATGATGTAACTCAACCCAATGCCATAAGGTTCAAGTCTAAATCTTACTTTCGAGTTTCATTGATCGAAAAAAGAACCTTAATTTTGAGTCTTGAAGAATCTCGATCTTGATTATGTTCACCCTAATATTCTCATTCTATCCAGCAACTGCTAATAACTATCAAAAATCCCTGATACATATTAGGGTTGAAGCTTATATAGTTAGAGTGTAAAAACGTTAAAATCCCCAAAACATCGCACCAAAACGGGATTTACGGCGATGCTTTAATCCTTGTGCATCACTGTAACCCTCAGCTTTGCATGCCAAACTATTTGTGTTTCACCGTGTCACAATACATTTCTTCTTCTTGATGAGGTTGCCTTCTTTACTTTGGCCACCGTAGCCTCAGCATTGGTTTTCTTCCCAACCAACAACCTATTTTCATCAAACATTTGATTCATTCTTTCCATCCTTAGGCGTATTGTGCTTTTTTAATCTTACACTTTTTGATGGTGTCCAGCATGTCCTTAATGTACCAGTTTCAAAAAAAAAATTTTGTTGTATGTTCTTTTTAGTTATCAACACAATTTGATGAATTATTTATGGTCTCTGTATGTATATGTGTGCATGTAAATTATTCAAAAAAAGAAGAAAAAGATCTAATTTTGGAAGATTTCACATGTTCGTGTGTGACTCAATGTCGTATAGGACTTGCGAGACTTGTATCTTGTGACTGTGCTAGTATTAGAGGAAACTCAGATTATAAAGATTTCACTGATGATGTATGGATGACTTTCTTTGTGTTCTGCATGATCTTTACTTAGAATAAGCCTATCCTGCTTTATTCTGATTAAATGTGATATTTTTTTGTTTACCAGCTTCAACAATTCAGACAGAAGAAAGACGGTAAAGGTGGTAAATCAAGTAAAGCCAGTAGATCTGCTGGTGATGCCACTCCAGATCTTGTTGATGTGACGGCAAAATCAGACCAAGTTCCTGATGGAGAAAAACCACTTCATAGAGGTGATGGTACTCCTTCTTCCTCGGAGTCTCTCACCAAAAAACATGCTGAAACTCCTCTTGATGAGTCAAACAATGTTGACATAGTTGAATCAACACCAGCCAGTGGTATTGTTGATTCATCTTCTATTTCTGAACACGCTAATGCCAAAATGGTAAATGAGGATGTAAAGGATGATCATTTGGAAGCTCCAGGAATTATTGCTTCTGATGTGTCCACTAAAAGTTCTGCAACGGATGTGCCTGTTGAATCCTCATCTTATACCGGTGCTGATGAAGCAGTTGCTCACCAAGTAGAAGTGGAAAGGCTGCATGTGCAGGAGCAGGTAACAGATGTAGGTTGTGCCTTCTCTCTTGACATCCATGCCCTTTGAATGTCATATATCCAATTTGTGCATATTTGCCTGTAATGAAAGTCTCATTGTTGCTGGGTAGGGACAATGCAGGAATCACACAATTCAGGTTCGAAGAAAGGTGATTCAAGCAGTGAGGTAGAGATTGAAGGAGACAAGAAGCTTCCTTTGAACGAACCAAGTGAGACTTCTATTAGCCAGACAGCCATTCTAGTAGGAGATGAGGGCAAGGAGGAGATAAAAGCCGAATACATTCAACTCAGCGAGCCAAACAATGTTCCATCAACTGTTTTAGCAACTCAGAACGCTGAAATAGCTGCGGACAGGGGTAGGCAACCAAATACTGTTTACTGTTTACCTGAAATGGATGAACTCTCTTTAATAAGTTCTCAATTGGTAGGTCATCAGATGGAAGATGCAGTTTCTGGTCCACGCAAGGAAGAAAAACTAGAAATGCCTTCAGGTTCTGGTGAATATGAAAATTACAGGGACGAGGTTCAAATTTCTGACTCCAGAGATATAGTTTCTGGGAATTCTGTGGAGAATAAGATGGTGAATATCTCATCTTGGTCAGATGAAAGTTATATTAGTTTGTGTCAGCTGGCGGAGGTGGTACGAGACCTTGATGAAGATGACTTTAAGTTCTTGCTCACGTGCAGAGACTCAGCTCCAAATGCACCATCTCTGAAACTTTTTGACGTTTTTGAGAAGCTCAAAGAACAGCTATACCTTGCAAGTCTTGTAAAAGATGTATCTTGTTTGCAGCTAGCTGAAGAGTCAGAATTTCAGATGGAACTCAGTCGTCAACATCATAAGTTGACTGATCTAATATCTGCGGCCAAAGCTTCATCGACTGAGCTTGGAGAGAAGAATGATGTCCTTGCTGATCAGCTTGCACAATCAAGATCTGAATTTCAATTGATTGTATCTGGAAGGGATGACCTCCAAAAGCAGCTTCACATTTCTAAAGGTGAGGTTGGAGAATTTTCTGATAGGATAAATGAGTTGCAGACTAAATTGGAAATGTCACTTGGTGAAAATGCAAGTCTGTCTTCAGAGATGGTTGACTGCCGGAATTTGGTGGCAACTTTACAGGTTCGAAATGAGAGCTTAATAGGAAGCCTTAATTTGTTGTCTGAAGAGAATAAAAAGCTTTTGGAGGAGAAGGAGAATCTTGTTCTTGAGAATAAGAAATTGGGAACAGATTTAGCACAGTCTAAAACTTTGTTCGGATCATTGCAGTTGGATAATGAAGATTTATTGCAGAACTTCACTTCTTTGAGTGAGGAGAAAATGAAACTTCATGGAGAGAAGGAACACCTAATCAGTGAGAACGAGAATCTGTTTGCTCAATTGTCGGACTACAAAAATGTTGTGGAAGCTCTTCAGGTTGAGAACAAGAACATAAATGAGAGTTTGATATCTGTAACTGAAGCAAAGAACCAGCTTCAGAAGGAGAATAAGTCTTTGCTCAGTGAAACTGAGAAACTAGGATTGGAGTTTTCAGAGTCGAAGTCTCTAATTGAAGCTCTGCAGATGGAAGTGGCTGAAGCAAAGGGGCACTTGACCTCGGTGATGGAAGCAAGAAACGAGCTTGAGGAGCAGAAGAAGTATCTTCTCAGTGAGACTGAGAAACAGTCATTTCAGTTGGCAGAATACAAGAACTCGTGCAATAAGGTGGAATATGACCTGAAAGACGCAAGTCTGCGTATTGAACATCTAACTGAGGAGAACATGCATCTGAAGAGAAGATTGGAGTTGTCTGAGACAATGAAAACAGAGTCACCTAAACAAAGTAGCTTTGCATATCAATCTAAGGAAGAAGCTGGGCATCAACTTGAAGGTTCTTTCCACGTTGCACCAGAAAATCTAATTGATGATGATGGTTCAAATTGGTTTGGAGTTATGAAAAGACACACGGAGGAGGCAGATAGAGTACTTGAAAAGCTTGATAATGCAATTGAAGATATGCACTCTCAGTTAATTTCTATGAGTAGGTCGTCTGGTAAAGCAATTTCACCTGGTGTGTCAAAACTTATTCAAGCTTTTGAGTCAAAGGACCATGATGACGAGCACCAGCCAGAGGAGTTCCAGTCATCTGAAAATCGAACAGATGCAGATCCCTATGTGCTGATTCAAGAGCTAACAAAAACATTAAGGGCGTTGCTGAAAGATTTGATGCTGGCAGCTGGCAATGGCTACCAATTTCTCGAAGGAGAGAAGAGTAGTAAAACAGCCACTGACTTTGCTGCTGAAGAACTGAGGGCCAAATGCGAGTCTCTGAATGAATACATTGACCTTGTGGGAGGAGCAAACATTGAGCTAATGGTTTTAAATGAAAGTTTAGGGGGATGTTTCTGGAATGCTAAAGAAAGGGAGGGAGAGCTTATGGTCCTTAATGAAGCTTTGCACAAGCAAGAAGTCGCTACAAAAGCTGAGAACAGTCAGTTAAGGGAGAATCTTAGTAGCATTAAGGAAAAACTTTCTATTTTGCAGAGCCAGCTGGGTGAAATGCGTGAAAGCTGCAAAGAAATGGGTTCTTGCATCTCTAATCAGGTAGAAGGTCTTTACAAGGAAGTTTCTGACAGAGGATCAATACTCCAAGAAGAATGGAACTCTACGATTGATCAGATTTTTCAGACACTACGGAAGCTAGATTTATCTGTTGAGTCCGTTGGCTCCTCTTCGGCTTCAAGAGTAGACCATGATCCAGGGTGCATAAACTTAAGTAGTCATACTGCTGCGTCTATTGATGCTGCTATCAATGTGATTGAGGCATTGCAGGGTCAAGTTGAAGCTGCTCGCCATGAATCAATGTTGAGTACCTCCCATGAAGCCAACGAGAAGTTAGACTTCTTGCAAGTTGAAAATGAAAAGTCTGTCAGTCTTTTATATAAGATTTATGGTAACCTCAAGAAACTTGTGACTGAATTGCCAGGGAATCTACAAGAAGATGAAGTTGGCGATCCCAAGAAATCTGTAGATCTTTCTCATCCTGGTGCTTTTGAATCCCTACTGGAGCAGTTGCAAAGGTTTCTTGATGAGAAAACACAAGTTGAGTCTGCAAATGAAAAGCTGAAATCTGAGTTGATGGCCAGGACAAAAGATTTTGAAGAACTGAGCAAAAGATCCCTTGGATCAGATTCTATTTTAAGGGTGGTTCAAGTGGTTGAGGGAGTCATTTCTCTAGATAGCTTTGAAATCAACATTAATGAGCCAGTATCATGTCTAGAGTCCCTGACCTTTCTCCTTGTTCAGAAATATAAAGAGGCAACTGAAGATGTGAGGTTGTCCAGGGAGGAATGTGCTTCCAAGGAAGCACAAGTGATTGATTTGCAAGGACAAATGGATCACTTGAGCTCATTACTTGTTCAATGTGAAAATGAAGTTGTAGTCCTTAGGGAAAGTTTGAAGAGAGTTGAGGAGGATGTTGTATCTATTGGTTCTCAATATCAAGAGAAAGTTGCTGAATTTGAACAGTCTGAGCAACGGGTGTCATCTCTAAGAGAGAAGCTTGGCATAGCAGTCACCAAAGGCAAAGGTCTGATTGTGCAGCGTGACAGTCTTAAACAGTCTCTTGCAGACACATGCTCTGAACTGCAGAAATGCTCCGAGGAGTTACAGTTGAAAGATGCAAGGCTTCAGGAAGTAGAAATGAAACTCAAGACCTATTCGGAGGCAGGTGAGCGCACAGAAGCTTTGGAATCTGAGCTCTCGTACATTCGCAACTCTGCTACTGCATTAAGGGAGACATTCTATCTCAAAGACACTGTTCTTCAGAAAATAGAGGAGATTTTAGAAGATTTGGAGCTTCCAGATCATTTCCATTCAAAGGATATCATTGATAAAGTTGATTGGTTGGCGAAGTCAGTTGCTGGGAACTCTTTACCTCTGACTGATTGGGATCACAAGAGCTCTATTGGAGGATCATACTCTGATGCAGGATATGCCCTTGGTGATGGATGGAAAGAGGCGTCACAGCCAAACTTGGGTTCTTCCGAAGACCTTAAAATAAGATTTGAGGAGCTCCAGGGCAAGTTTTATGGGTTGGCAGAACAAAATGAGATGCTTGAACAATCCTTGATGGAAAGAAACAACCTTGTTCAGAAGTGGGAAGAGATTTTGGACAGGATAGACATGCCTTCACACTTAAGATCTCTGGAGCCAGAAGATCGGATTGGTTGGTTAGTGCTTGCTGTTTCAGAAGCTGAAAACCAGTATAACTCTCTCCAACAAAAGTATGATAATTCTGAATCATTATTTGCATCAACAAGTGCTGAACTTGAAGAGTCAAATAGAAGGATATCTGAGCTTGAAAATGCATATCAATTGGTTGTCAGTGAGAAAGAGTTACTTTTGAAGAGTTTGGAGTCTCTGAACTTTGATTTCGAGGAAATGTCAAGGAAGGCTGCCCGATCCGAAACGAGCAATGATGACTTGCAGAGCAGAGTAGGTGACTTGCAGAAGAAACTGAACGAAATGCTTGGAGCAGAGGAGCGTTTTCATCATCTTGAAGGTGAAATAAGAAGATTGGAAGATGTGATCAAAGATTTCCTTTGGACTTCTGAAACAGATGATGTGTTATTTAGCTCTGGTAGCACTGAATCTTTGGAGCAGCTAATTAGGAAGCTTATAGATAAGTATACCACACTTGCTTTGGGGAAACCTTCTGAGTCTGATACAACTCCTCTTGAGCATGTTGCTAAAGGGGCTGATCTCTCTCATGAAGAAAAGAGAGAAAGCAATGTCAGTTGTGATGATGATGCAGATGGAGGTGCTCTCAACAGAAAATTGGAGGATGCTCTAAGCGACTTGTTGTCATTGAAGGAGGAGAAGGAGAGTATTGCGTTGAAAAATCAATCATTCGTTCGTGAACTGGAAGAATTGGGTATCAGGAATAAAGAACTGCAAGATCTATTCAATAAAGAGGAACAGAAGTCATCTTCGTTCAGAGAAAAATTGAATGTTGCAGTTAGGAAAGGTAAGTCGTTGGTGCAACATCGGGACAGCCTGAAGCAATCAATTGAAGAGCTGAATGGTGAAGTTGAGCGCTTAAAGTCTGAGATCAGATTGCAGGAAAATGTTATTTCAGACTATGAAGGAAGAATAAAAGATCTATCTGTATACCCTGAGAGGATAAAGACAAAAGAATCTGAGTGTTCAATCCTGAGAGATCAGTTGGAAGAAAAAGAGTACACCTTGAGCATGATTTTGAGTACCCTGGATGAAGTTAATGTTGGCTCTAGCATCGATAATCCAGTTGAGAAGCTAAAAAGAGTTGGGCAATTATGCCATGATTTGCAATCAGCTCTTGCATCTTCTGAACAAGAAACAAAGAAATCTAAAAGAGCAGCTGAGCTACTTCTTGCTGAGTTAAATGAGGTGCAAGAAAGAAATGATGGCCTCCAAGAGGAACTAGCAAAGTCTCTGAGTGAACTATCTGGACTGTCCAAGCAAAAAGAATCTGCTGAAGTTGCTAAACATGAAGCTCTTGCACGTTTAGAAAAGCTATCTTCCATTCACTCAGAAGAAAGAAAGAACCAATTAGCTGAAATTACAATGCTAAAATCTGGTGTGGATCAGCTAGGGAAGGATCTCTATGTTGTTGATCGTTTGCTCACTGATGTTTTATCCAAGTATTTGGAGACTATGCACCATCTTGGTTCTAGTATGAAAGCTTGCAAAGAACCAACTGATCAAAATCACTTTCCTCTACTTGTGGCTGATTCAAGTGGCCTTACCTTTGCGGAACCAGAAAACAAGGTACCTTAGTTTTATGTCATTTCATGTTACTTTTCTTAATGCTTATAAATATCTTTGGGCTGTGAAGTTCCAATTCTAACATCTTCCTATTGTTTTATGATGGAGAATTGAAAGGACCATTGAAGTAAGAATGTTTGTGTACTTGCTGCAGGTTTTTGGGAAAGAAATTGGTTCTATCAACCAAAAGCTAAACAGGCACTCACATTTATTGCATGAAGAAACTGCTCGTTTATCTGAAATATTAAGAACCATACATGAAGAAATATCCCACCACAAGCAGCACTCAAATTCATTGAAGACAGATCTGATGCGGTTAGAGTCTATTCAAAAGGAGAAAGATGCAGAATTGCTTATGGTGCAAAGATACAATGCTATGCTTTATGCAGCTTGTACCACTTTGGTCATGGAAATTGAAAGCAGAAAATCCCAATTGGTTGGAAGTAGCTTAGCTTCTGGAGCTCCCAAAATCAATTCTGTGTATCAAAGTTTAGCTGAAGGACATGATTTGGCTGAGATGACTGACCGGTTTTCTGAGGAAGGTATTAGGTCAGTAATAGAGAGATTATTCATGGCTGTGAAAGATATTATGAGTGTGCAAAATGATATTGCTGAATTTGGCCAAAAGGATATGAAAGCTGCTATATCAAGTCTGCAGAAAGAACTTCAGGAGAAAGATGTTCAGAGAGAGAAAATATGTGCAGAACTTGTTAGTCAGATTAAGGAAGCTGAATCTATTTCAAAGAGTTATTTACAAGAGCTTCAGATAGCAAAATCTCAGATGGATGATTTACACAGGAAGGTGAAACTGATGGAGAAGGAACGAGATTCTCTGACACACAGGATAAAAGAACTGCAAGATCAGGAATCTAACATTGCTGACTTACAGTTAAGAGTTAAATCACTTGAAGACATGCTAGTGGCAAAGGAACAAGGTGATTTTATTGAAGTTTTGAACTTAGATCTTTTTGTTGTTATCTGCTTTTATCCGAACTCTTAACTTAGTAGAAGTTACATTTTGTATTACAATAGAAAATGAGGCACTGATGCAAGCACTTGAGGAGGAGGAGGCCCAAATGGAAGACAAAACAAACAAGATCGAAGAAATGGAGAGACTCCTGCTTCAAAAAAATAAAGATACGGAGAACCTTGAAGTTTCCCGTGGAAAGACCATGAAGAAGCTTTCAGTTACAGTAAGCAAATTTGATGAACTTCATCAACTATCTGAAAGCCTTCTGTCCGAGGTTGAGAATCTTCAGTCACAATTACAAGAGCAAGATACAGAGATTTCTTTCTTGAGGCAAGAAGTTACAAGATGCACTAATGATGCAATAGCTTCTGCTCAGATGAGTAGCAAAAGAGATAGTGATGAAATCCATGACTTCTTGACATGGGTAGACAAGATGATTTCTCGAGTCCAGGCTCACGATATGGATTATGATGATGCAAAAGTTAACCAGATTCATGAATATAAAGAAATGTTAGAGAAACAGGTGGTGGCTGTAATATCTGAGGTGGAGGATCTGCGTGCACTGGCACAGACAAGAGATTTGATGTTGAAAGTGGAGAAAGATAAAGTAGAACAGCTGGTGAGGAAAGAAGAATTTCTTGAGAACTCTTTGCGCGACAAGGAATCTCAATTAACCATGCTTCGAGGTGCTAGTGACATGGGGCAACTAGCAAATTCTTCATCAGAGATTATAGAGATAGAGCCAGTGGTATGCCGTTTCATTTATTTAGTTCTATGTTTTAAATTTTATTTGTTGTTTCCATCATGCTGCCTCGACTGCTCTATCATTGATAATATTACATATCAGCCAATTAAAGTGTAGCATATTTCAATTTCAAATAAATAAATAAAGTGTAGCATATTGAGATATTTATTTGCTTTCTGCATATTTTGTTTTCCAAAATTTGAATATGCTTAATTGCTGATCCACTTTTTTTTCATTTAGTACAACGATAACATCATATCCAGTGTAGTCCCGCCAAGTGGGGTCAAGGGAAGGTAGAGTGTACAAGGAGTCCCAATAGACCCTCAGCTTAAGGAAAAATAGTTCAAAGCAGTCCCAAAAAGGAGTAACGGAAGTACAAGAAACAACAGATAATTATAAAAACAACTGATAGCGCCAAAACAAAAACTATAACGAAACAATATGATAATTGCAGTACAAGAAACAACAGGTAGTAATAGAAATCGAAGGCCAAGAAATTACAAAAGCAATACTACGACTACTAATAAGAATGGACTCTGCCAATGATCCTTCATAATAACTAAACAGACTACCATCATCCACCTTAGTTGGAAAAACATGTGAAGGATGTACACTAATAAATGAATTTCTGAGGACACATATAGAGTCTGCCCATCATTCTGTTCAAAGTATATGTACTTTGTGCCGATGTCCACTAAAGTTTGAGTTCTGAAGAAAAACACTAGAACCACCTCCTACTTAAAAGAAAAATAGAATCACCAAGCTATAGACCTGTAGTAAGACTAAGAGTGTACTTAGTATAGAAAACCTAGTTTGAATTGGAATATGACAATTACATACTATGAATTTGCACTGAAAGCTCTTTGTATCTTATCTCTGAAATATCTTCAGTATTTCGTGACTAAGCCTCATGTTCCTGGGGCTATACTTCTTGGCATTAATTTCTTCTGATTTTCAATGCAGGCCAACAAAAGGTTAGTGCCTGGAACTGTTGCGTCTCAAGTTCGCAGTTTGCGAAAAACTAATAATGACCAAGTAGCTGTTGCTATAGATGTGGATCCTGATAGTGGGAAACTAGATGATGAAGATGATGATAAGGGTAATGACTTCCCATTGCTAGTTTATTTTGAATCTTTCTGATTGTTAAGCATGTTTACTGTATTCTATTGTCTTGTTTCCCGGTCATATATTGTAGTCCAATGTTTATAATAATGTCAAATGGTTTGAGATTGAGCTTCCTTTCTCTGTGATTGTGGATGTGGCTTTGTTAGGGATGTAACATAGTGCATGAAAGTCTTCAAACATCATATTTCCGATAACATTTTTTTCCTCTTATATAACTTCAATAGTTTCAACGATAAAAAAATTTCCTCGATAGTTTCACTTCTTTTTTCTAACCTTGTGGTGTTTCATGCCTTGTCAGGTTTGTCTTCTTTTTTTTTCCTTTTTTGTTTTTGGTTTATACTCAATTCTTGCTGGGTGGTGGATTGTGTTTTTGTGATGATATATAATCTTAGAAAGGCATTAGGGTTTTAAGAAAACACTGCAATGGTTGGTTAGGAAATATGAAAGTCCTTTCTTCCCTCTTTGCTTTGCTTTCTCTTCTGGGTGGTAGGGCACAGGGTATAGGAAGAGGAAGGGTATTTGAATTTTTTTACATCTGTATATGAGGTCATATTTTGAGCTAGGTATGCAGTTGTGGAGCTTTCTGTTAGTGACATGTTGTGTCTTGGCTACATTCATTTACGCAGTCTTCTTGTCTTCTTCTCCTTATGGTTTGGTTGGTATTCACATCGTCGAACCACTGATAACATCTTTCTTTCCTCTCAGCTCATGGTTTCAAGTCAATGACGACATCAAGAATCGTCCCACGGTTTACAAGACCCATAACCGACATGATAGATGGTCTATGGTAGACAAATTTCATCTCCTCCTTTCATTTTTCAATGCATCTGAAATGTTGTTAACTAACTAAACCAATATTGTGTTTGAAACACTACTAGGGTATCCTGTGATCGGACACTAATGCGGCAGCCTGTTCTACGGCTTAGTGTGATCATCTATTGGGTTGTGTTGCATGCTCTTCTTGCGACATTTGTAGTATGAGAGCAGCTGAATAGGTCAGATCTTTTTTCTCGTCTCCCCTCCTTTTGTTCTCTGCTGTACTTTGATCCAAGTACTGGGTTTTCTTTACATATTTCTTCTTGCTGTATGCAGAGAATTAAGTTACCTAAATGAATTGATGATAAGATCCCAATTATTTCATCTGTGATAAGCCAGTATTGGCATATTTTATGTTAGCACTGGTGTTGACACAACAAGGCCATGGGTGTGGGTGGGTATTGTTTCTAATGTGGTTGAATGATTAACTTCCAGTTTGGGCCGAAGGAGATGGATTATATGGAAAGGGCGTAGCAAGGAGAAGCAGAACATGCTATAAAATCCTATTGATGTAGTTTTTTTTTTTTTTTGGGGTGTGTGTGTGGATTTGGGGGGGGGGGGGGCAAAGAGAGAGTTGGATGAAGAGTGAGGCTGCCCCAGCAGTTTGGAATCCTTCACGCAGGTGGCTCTTCAATTATTCAAGTAACGTACCAGTAGCAGACATAAGTTGGGCTGACTTAAGCACCAGCGAAAAACCTTATCAGGGGAAAAAAGAAGAAAAAGTACAGACAAGAAACAAACGAGGCCAACTTGGTACACGTATTACAAATTCTGATGATCAACACTTAATCATTTTAGCAGTCAATAAATATTTATTGATCCTATCAATAACAAGTGCTTAAATGAACATTGAGAATTTTTTGCCCTGCTGATAGAAATAGGAAGTGTCATCGAAGTTTATGTTGTAGGAGGAACCTACCAAACTGAAAGCCAAGTTTTATAGTATGCTTTGTGATGTAAACTGTATGCATTTTGACCGTGGTCATTAGATGTAAGAAATACACGGGGGAATTTTGAGTTTTCGTTTTCCTTTTTCTAAAATCAATAAGACTATAAGGTGGCTGGTTCCATTTTAAAAAAATAGAAGAAAGTATTAACTGGGATTTCCCTGGGTATGTTGTTGTAGAAGAAAGTATTAACTAAAGGGGGGACTGGGTAGAAGCCTCCACAAAATATACAAGTGGTGAGTTTAAGGGTGTACCTGTAAATCTCTATGCTATTAATTTGTATTATCTAATGGATATATTACTGTTGGAGTTGGACATGATTGTTTTACAAATTCGATACACACACTTGAACTGTTGATCCTTCCTCCATAATTGTAAGAGAATGGATTTTTAGGAATCTTGGAATGCCTTGTTTAATTATTCTCTTTCATCGTACACATGAATTTTGAACGCTTCACAGGTCTTAATTTCTTATTGAGTGATGAAATACAGTTTTGCTGATCATCTCCATATTCTGCAGGTCCGTCGTCTGATTTTCTCACTGTGATTAATTGTGGAGTCATGGGCAAGATAGCGCATGGCTGTCTTCACAATTTTCTGTAAATCATCCAAGTTAGTTTTGACTAGATTGTGATTGATCACTTCATTATTTTGCTCGACCAAGGAATTCGTGATTTGTTCTCTTTTTTTGTGAATCACATTCTTGGTTGCACACTCATATATAGGCAAAGTTCATAGTACTGGAATCCAAATATGATATTTCATAGCAGTAGGGGGCACATGGATGGGAAATTAGTTTAGTGAAGATCACAGTCAAAAGATGTGTAATTTTTTTACTAGTACCCATTTGTTACAGATTTTCTTAATAAGAAATGTGTAGGTGGTTCTTGTACTACCACATTGATTTATGTCTATTAATTTTGGGGTTTATGTGCGACTCCACATACACATATAAATGTGAAATTATGGTTGATCTACTTTTTTTCTTGTGGTTATATTTTACATTTATTAAAATGTTCATGTGAATGATCATTCTATTTAGTTGTTTAACATAGGCTGAATTTAATATATGTGAATCTGGATCTTGATATTGTACTGACAATTTATCTATATTAAAATGATATATATTTTCAAACTATTTTGAGGTAGACAGACTATTTTTAAAAGACCTTCGGGCTCAAGTGCAACAAAAAAATAAATTATGCATACATACTTGATAATTTATTTATTTTTAAAAAAAAGACACCACTACATTCATTATTGTAAAGAAGTAGTGGGTATTAATATACTAATTTGAAATCTTGGATTCGCCTTTGAGGTTTGAAGGGAAGAGAAAGAGGCAAAGGATGGAAGAATTCAAAGGCGTATGACCCATTAAAGGAGAGAGTTTCTTATTAAAGGTTCCTTCGATTTTCAAGATTTAAACTTTGATACTTTGATCAAAGGTATTTCAAGTACATATGTTTTATTTTTTATCAAAGTGTGTATTTATTGCTCAGCTTCTATGTTAAAATAATCACCTTACAACTGAATATCATGAATGTATTAAGTTATTGATATGCACAAATTAATGGCATGTAGTTGTAGATATTGTAACATCGATGAAGTTCAACTTAATTATGGATAGAAAAATGAATTCATTTATCTTCAACGTATTAAATGGGGTTGGGATTTTTTTCTTTCTTCTACGTATTAGTCAAGTCGTTAATTAGTGACATAAGCCTTTGAAAGGGATTGATCAATCGGAAAATATTTTCCAATTTTTTCATGTTAGTTACAAATGTAATATAAAATACAAATGGTTGACTCCAATAACAAAGATTCTCATAACTAATACTCGCAGAAATTTTTATATTATTTTATGTAGAATAAAATATGAAATATGAAAACGAAAATTAGTATTATATGGATTAAGATCACTAAATGACAAATCTCTATATTATATAATTCATGAAGTTAAAATTCTTATGTTACTAATCTTTGTATCATTAACCTATATCAAACCCAACAAGAAATCGAAATGAAGTTGTATTAAGTAGAAAACGTTTATTCCCCAAAGTAGGATTATCTTCCGACCCAAAATAGATATCGAACACAGGATGAAAGATATTGTCGTAACAAACTCGAAAAGGAACAAATGTGTACTCGTGATTCATGTGAATGACAGGAAATTCTTTGTTTCATACGTTGTCCTGTCAAAGAGGAAAAAGACACAAAGACATCTTTTTTTTGAACATTGATTTGGTGGAATCTTTTCTTGTTAAAAGATTTCAGTTGTTGCATTAACAAAAATGGTAGTTTTTACTGTCGTTTTGTATATCAAATAAGTCATTGCCACGTATGCTTGACTAGGAGTTGATGTATATGGGGACGATGCTGGATGAATCATGCTTTATTCGGGTGGAGAGTCTATCGGAATAATCTCTCCACTCTTCATAAGGTAGAAATGAGACTGCATACACATCATCCTTTTCACATCTTACGTATGAAATTTCACTGAATATTTTATTGTTGTTGTTGATGCTAGATATATAAATCATTCTTATATAACAAAATAATTGTTGAGAGTAATTTGCCTTGTGATCGTAAACGAATTGTTAATTCTTGATTTCAAACGTCAAGTATATGTTGATCGATGGTATTGCTTATTATCATTTAGCTATTGTACGTATTGTTTCATTATTGATTATATTTTTAGAATCGATTTTGAAATTGTATGACATATGAATAATCTTTTAGATGCATATATTTTTTTGACAGACGGTTGAAGCGTCCTTAATCAGAGTAAGCTAATCATTTTTTTTGAATATTTGATGCTATTCATCTATTTTTGAGATATAAATATATAATGAAACATAGTCCAAAACATCGTGTTATGATATCACTTGTATTATGTTATACATTATAAAGTCCTGACCTTTCTTAATTAAAGGATTAGTGGTCATCCTTAAGTTGACTTTCTTAGTGCAATATATATATATATGGAATATGTTTTCAAATATTTTATATAATGAGTATCTTTATTTATTTAATTTGTCATTATTCGGCAAGATTATCAAGCGCAACAATTAGGATTTGTATCAGAGAAGTTTTGAGCATGAGCTAACACTGCTATGGATCCACAATTCTCGAGAGGCCACCAACCGTCCTATTGTGATTTGTGCCCCATATATTAACTAAGAAGAGAGCGTAGTACACAACAATTGTATGGACCCCTTCCTTTCAATTGTTGCGAGCGATTTCTTGAGCCGAGCCTGAATTACAATATTAACCTGTCTTTTAACATCTCAAAATGACTTGTTTTTACAACTAATTATGGTAATTGATATTGATGATGATAATATAAATCTCAATTATTTATATCTATTTAGTCATGTTATGTGATTGTAAGATCATAAAAACAAACACACTTAACAATAAAATTTTGAATTAAAAACCAAATAGACTTAAAGAATTGAAATATGAATGATAAAGATCGGAATTATTTTTAAGTGAAAATAACTGATGTTTTAGTAAACTAAATTTTGTATTTATTGTCTTTTTAATAGGCATGTAAAAAATTAAAGTGATAGTTAAAATGGAATGGAGATTAAAAAATTAATGTGATAATTCAGCTGACTAATATATGTGTCAGCATAAATTATCTGCATCTGCGTGAACGTAAAATGTTTCTTACTTGGACTTTTCTTTTTAACATAATTTTTTCCACTCAATGTTCGATATCCATTTTTTGAATCCGACTAATTCGATTCACATCAGAAAGTGACTCCAAATTCACGTTGAAAAATCTTACTTTGGAGGTAAAACACTTCCTATCAAAAACAACTTCATATTCAAAACTCAAACTCGAAATATTTGATTAAGAATGAATAGATACTTACCACTCCATCGGATCATATATTAGTGCAAGTAGTCTTGGCATGAAGTACTATGCTATATACATGAAATTTAATCCTTTAAAAACATAGCCATATTCTCCTAATGCTTACTCCACAACTCCAAAAACTCATCTCCCCTGTTCCATCTCCAACACAAAAAACAGAGCAAATACACACAAAAAATAGAAAAAAAATGGAGAAACCAATCGAAATTTTCGATGTAATAGTCATTGGTGCTGGTATAATGGGTAGTTGCACAGCTTATCAAACATCAAAACGTCACCAAAAAACACTTCTTTTAGAACAATTCGATTTCCTTCACCATCTTGGTTCTTCCCATGGCGAATCAAGAACTCTACGTGCCACTTACCCCGAAGACTACTACCCAAAAATGGTCTTAAAATCCGAAACCCTTTGGAGAGAAGCTGAAGAACAAATCGGATACAAAGTCTACTTCAAAACTCCACAATTCGACATAGGCCCTTCTAACAACAAAGCACTTCAAGCTGTCATTTCTAGCTGCGAGAAAAACTTGATCCCTTTTAGAGTTATTGATCGTAACACGGTGTTTCAAGAATTTGATGGATTGATTCAATTACCTGAGAATTGGATTGGCGTTGTTACAGAGCATGGTGGTGTTATTAAACCAACGAAAGCTGTTTCGATGTTTCAAACACTTGCAATCAAGAATGGAGCTTTGTTGAAAGATAACATGGAAGTTGTTGAAATCAAGAAAGAAAGTATAAATGGAGGTGTTTTGATTAGTGTTAAAAATGGTGAAAAATTTTGGGGGAAAAAATGTGTTGTGACAGTTGGTCCATGGATGAACAAATTAGTTAAAAATATGACAGGAGTTGTAATTCCAATTCAACCATTGGAGACAACTGTGTTTTATTGGAGGATTAAACAAGGGCATGAGTTCAAATTCACTATTGGAAATGGTTTTCCAACCTTAGCTAGTTACGGTGAGCCATACATATACGGCACACCGTCACTCGAGTATCCGGGATTGATTAAAATCTCGGTACATGATGGGCGTCCCTGTGAGCCAACTGACAGGATGTGGACGCCCACACAGAGTCTGGATCCACTCAAGAAGTGGATCCAGGAGAAATTTGGCGACCTCGTTGATTCAACGAGGCCGGTCCTGACGCAGTCGTGTATATACTCTGTGACACCAGATGAGGATTTTGTGATTGATTTTCTTGGTGGTGAGTTTGGTGAGGATGTTGTGGTTGGTGGTGGATTTTCTGGGCATGGATTCAAAATGGGACCAATTGTGGGGAAAATATTAAGTGATCTTGTTATGGATGGAGAAACAAAAGATGTGGAGTTGATGCATTTTAGAATTGAGAGATTTAAGAAAAGTCCTAAAGGGAATTTGAAGAACTTTGATGAACAAGTGAGATCAGCACATTAAGTGAAACATTATGATAAATTTATTTGTCTTTTCTATTGGTATTATGTAATTCATGTAACTATGTGTGTATCTTATCAAGTGATGTTATTATGTCTTGATCTTTTATGTTGGATTGTTTTTGGAAATTTTAGTGAAAAGCATATTGTAAAGATTTTTTCCCCTTCTTAGAGCTTTTCGCTTTGTTTTTTGGGTGTCTCGAATGTACAATTTTAGAGTTGGAGATGGGGAGCTTACCATTTGAGCAATCTCCTTTTGTTGTTGTATTTTATTTTTGAAGAAACTAAATAATTGTTTATCTAACTGCTTAAACTAAAAGTAGCTGATAAATATATAATATATATAATACATGTATAATATGCATATAGTAGTGTATAATGTATTTTAGATGGTTAGAAAAAGTGAATTTGAGGTATAGTTGAGGAAAATCCTACATTGGAGATAAACAGCTCCCTAACAAAGGCGACTCCGTTTCCAGGAGGACTCGAACTTGAGACCGGGAAGTCCTACATTTATTGGGGGGTAAAACGCTCCCTAACAAAGGCGATTCTATATCCAGATGACTCAAACTTGAGACGTTTGGTTCAGGAGGAAGCTAAGAAGTACTTACCACTCTACCACAACCCTTATTGGCAAAGTAAATGAGAAAAAGTGTTGGTGAAGTAAATGAATTTTTGTTCTGTGGTTTCTACACGATTAAATTTGGTTTCATACATTGGAGGGCCTATTTATGTGGACAACATTTTTAATAGGATTTTTTTTTTCATTTTTGAGGATAAATGAGTTGAGAAGGTAAATTATGACCCCAAAAATTGAATTTGTTTATATGATTTTGGACATATTTATATTTAATGCATATTTTTGATAATGTGTTAAAACATGTTATTAGATGCATTTGCACAGGAAAATGTAGAGAAAAATCAACCTAAGTGAGCAAAAGTTGAAATATCGGAAAATAGGAACAAAGTTGGGAAGATTCCGGACGAAGAGTGAGTTGTGTAAAGATATGATACATGGGTCTAATTGAACCCCAAAAGTTAAGGTTTGTCCAATTACATATAAGGAGACCAATTTTCCATCCCTCTACCGATGTGGAACTTCTTAACACTCCCCCGCACGCCCAGATCTCCACTGGAGCAACAAATTGGGATGAGCCTGACTCTGATACCATATAAAGATATGACACCTGAGCCTAACTCAACCCCAAAAGCTAGCTCATGAAGGGAGGTTTGTTCAAGTTCCAATAAGGAGACCAGTTTCCCATCCTTCTACCGATGTGGACTACTTAACAAGTTGAAGATGAAATATCACACTCCTTAGGATGCTATCCTCTTGTGGATCCTGTTAACACAAAATATTTTATGCATCGAATTAGCATGAAACATGTCTAACTAGTATAACACCCCCATCTCTTGTTAGTACAACTATAAGAATAGTGAAATACTGTACTCAACACTTGCTTTTCCAACTGAAAAAAAAAAGATTTACAGATTCAAAAGTTGTAATTTTGATTAAATCCACATAATTCAAAGCTGAAACCCTTCTAAAAGGAAGTCAACTGAAGCAAATGTTTTTAACCAAAAAAAATAATCTGAAGTAAATGTTTTTTACAAAGTCTAATTCTAATTTATACCAGTTTGCTGTACATATACTTCATTTTTTATTTATTTTTATTTGTAGTTAACTGGTTATTTTATAAGCTAATTATATTTGGTTGTTTATCACTGTACTAGCCATACGCCAAACCAACGAACCAAGAAAGCTCATTTGTTTGTCTTTAATCCTTTTCTACAAATTTAATTGCTAATCAATAACATTTTTTCATTAAATAAAAAATTTAAACTATATCATGTAAATTGAAACAGTGACGGGTGAGAATATTATTCCTTGCTCTTTGCATAAGTTGGACTTGATTGGGCAAATTTCAAGTGACAATCAGTGGTGTAGCTATAGCCAGTTGGACACCCTTCCTTGAAAAATTACGTTGTATATATATGTTAAATTCTGTATTTAAAGGATATATCTTAACAAAAGTTATGACTTTGGCATAGTGATAATGAGTGTCTATCCGAATGAAGAAGTTCCAGGTTTGAACCCTAAATAGCACAATATTTTTTTAGTTTATTTCGACAACCACACATCTTTATTTTTGGACACTCTTGATAAAATTTCGAAGGCGTATCTGTCGTCTACGGAGGAATCACGAGCGAAGAATACACAAGTCACAACGTAACACTACTACTTTGAGCCAATTCATTAGGGATTGTAACTTGTAATCACGTGTGCTTGCCTACCCCAAACAACCTTATTCACTCTTTCTCGAATTCGATTAACGTGGGATGTTTTGCGTATTGACAGTAAAATTTGTCAGAGCATGTTATTTAGATACTTGAACTAAGTCTTGTTTCAGTGGAACACCTCAACCCCTGATAGAGTGTTTTCAATTAAACGCTTTCAATTCAAATTTCAGAAAAATATTTGTGTTTATTTTCATTCGCTTATTAGACAGTTAAGTTAATCACATAAAATATGTCATTTTTCTTCAATTATACGCATCCGTCTCAATAAAAGTTGTAAAACCCTATGCATTTTCCATTTGAGGTTGATGCATATAATTAAAGGAAATGACATATTTTATGTGATTAACTTAACTATCTAACGGATGAATGAGAACACATGCAAAAGTTTTTTCTAAATTTGAATAGAAAGTGTCTAAGTTAGACTCATTATTAGGAGTTGAGGTGTTCAGTTGGAACATAATTTAATTAGTGTGTATAAATGAAATATCCTAACGAGTTAACGTGGCTGACTATGTGTTAAGTCAAAAAAAAAAATTTAAAAATTACAAATATATCCCTTCAAGTTTGATCTCATTTAACTTTCCTTTTTTGTGATTATTATGATTACCTCTATCATTTTAATAATTTTTTTAACTTAGTTATTATTATATAAGAAAACACGATTTAACTATTTTGTCATATATAGTGATTTATACTTTTATTTAGTTAATTTTATAAAAGAATTCAAGTAAAAGTTATTTCTATTTTCATTTTTATTTCTTATTTGCGTGTCATATATATACCTTAGAAAAAAAATATCTTGATATATCTAGATTAAAAATTGTTCTAACACGACATAAACTTAAATGGAGGAATCGATGTTGTACAAAATATGACATTCTTGAAAGAGGTGTAGTTGCATTCTGACAAAAAAAAATAAAAAATGATTGCATATATTTGTAATGCAACGATATATATATATATTTTAAATATTAGCTTCTCTCAATATTTCGAGTCTTTTAACATATTATTCGCTCGAGATGATTTACATTTATAGCAGGTCAAATTTTAAAATTTGAACTTTGGAACTCTTCAATAGCGGATTGTTCCATTTGCTTTCTCATGATATTTCTTTCTTCTTCTTCTTCCATGGCTGCTTAATAATAGTAATAAATGTATACAGCAAGAAATTCAACATATGAAAATTCTGATGAAAATACTTTAATTTTTTCGAATTTTAATTCCAATCTATATTTGGTATCTTCATCGGATGATATTTTTTACTTGGAAAGAAAAATCGATCAAAAGTGGAAAAAAAAAAGAAGAAAAAAGGAATAAAGTGGGTGAAGAGAAGAAAATGATATTTAGATTAAAAAAAATTAACTCAATTATTTTGTCTAATTTTTCCAATATTGAATCTCAAGATAATATCCATTTACCGGTCCTGTTCAAATTTCTTTTGGTGAATTAAGAATTTTTTAAAATTGTCAACTAGAAGAATAATTTGTTACAAGGACCAATGCACAAGTTAATTTGAAGACTCATTTTATGCTAACTTGATTATAAGAAAAACACTTTGACTATATTCCAATCGAAAGTTATGAATTCAGATGAATTCGCAATTAAAGGGATACATCCATTTAAAAATTAGCAAGTTATTTATTTTAACTATGCCGAGTGACAAGCTACACGATATTGAATATCTATTCTCACGTATGATTTAGATTTTTCTTATTGAATATTTAATTTTAGTAAACTCAAATTTTAAGTCTCATTTTGATTAACATTTTTATCGTGTGATTTAGATTTTTTGTCTTTATAATTTATTTTACACTATCAAAATAGTGGGATGGGTCTCTATTTTAATTGTCTTTCATGTTCTTTTAATTACTCATCACTTTTTAAATAGTTAAAATGTCTAGAAAGTTTTTGTCATAATTATTAAATAAGTATGCATGATATCCATTATGTCCTAACTTTTACTTGTGACACTTTTTTTTTAAAAAAATGACGAAAAAACACTGAAGGAAGCATATACATATTGAAGAAAAATCTAAATGATTTTGGACGATTTCAAAAAATCTAATTTCAATTATATAAAATAGGGTAATCAAAAAATTGGTTGGATATAAATTTCAAAAAGTTTATTGAAATCTTTATATTTATATATATTATTGTTATACATAAAAATATTAAATATATCTTAGCGAAATTTCTGATTTCACCGCTAATAATGTAGATTCCTAGTGCAACTAAAGCTTGGTGAAAGTTAGGAATCAGATGCTAGCTAAAAAAACTATAGGTTGCAGTATCCATCACACCTAGACAATTAAACAAACAAGATAGAATCAAATTCAATTCAATCCCCTATTCTTCTTTTTTGGGTTTTATTTGGTGTTCGATATTTGTATAATTGGAATTCGGTTAATTTAGATATGTCCCACATATGATCCCATTTGGAGGGGAAAGCGCTTCCTACCAAAGATTTTTTCATATTTAGTACTTAAACTCGAGACCTCTGATTAAAGAAGAAGCAGTCTCATCCACTGTACCACACCCTTTGCTGGTAGTTCAAAATCCTTTTCTCTTTGTATTTCTTTCTCTTAAACCTTATATATACTTGAGAACTTTTGCTTGTTCATATTGAAACATGTAATGGGTCTGTTCATGAGCTGCATGGGAGAAGGTCAGTAATCTTCACTTCCTTTTTTTTTTTTTTAATGTTTTGGGGTCTATAGGATACACTTCTATTTCTCCTACCCTATTTTATGAGAAAGAAAGTGTTACTGTTTGAGATATTAAATAAATAAATATTTTCTCTCTTTAACACTTTAAAACGAGCTAGAAGACTTCTCTTGAGATAAAAAAATATGAGTTATAGTAGTTTCAACTATTCGATTCGAATGAGTGTCCTCACCTCTTTGCTTATGTGAATGAGATGAATGGGATAAATATACAAAAAATCCTTCTATTATTATATATATATATATATATACCATCTGACATAATTGAAAGTTCCTATAAGCTTTTGAAAAAGGAGGTAGATGATATTTCAATATTCTTTAATTTCAAAGAAATATTATCAATCATCTAAAAAAATGAAATAAAAAAATGAATAGAGAAAAATTAGATATCCGAAGGAAACTGATGATCATTACGTTACAAATGCGATGCCCTCTAATCTCTGACCTATGATTATTTCTCGATTATATTCCAACAATAGATAAGAATATTACTCTCTCTGTCCCAATCTATATGATACAATTCAAATTTCAACAGTCAAAAACCTATTTAGTTTGACCGTACATGAAATTTGAAACTATAATTTACATATTTGAAAACTATGTAATAAATAGTATAAGTCACAATATTTAAACGACATGTGAAGAAATTATATTCAAAGAAAAATTCGTTTGAATTTCGAAATACAAAAGGTACCAGTTACCACGTAAATTAGATCAGCTTCACAACTAAAAAGGCCTAGGCCCAAATTTTGTATCAGCTCTATTGGGCCTAACCCAATGAGTGCAACTTTCAAGCCCATTTCAAATCCAATCATTCATATCTCTAACATTACCCTTTTACATAGTCCCTTTTCTCTCTCATCAATCGTGGTGGCCTTAGGGTTTTTCTCTCTCGCGTTCTTCACTAGGGTTTCAGGTTTGCCGTCTCCCTTGCTTCAATCTTCACTTGTATAGATCTGTTTATGTTTGATCTGATGTTTAATGTTGAATTTATGACTCCTCTTATCTTGATAAGTTGAATTTTGCGGTTCCGCCAGTCCTAATTTTGTTCAAAGTTTCATAGAATTGAAGAAATGAATTGTTTTATTGAATTCGAACATCGTGCATGGAATTTTAGTAGCTCAGTTGGTTGGTTATCTGATTTTTCACCTTGTTGGTAAGGGTTTGATTCCTGTCGGTGTAATCTGCTCCTCCTTTCCCTTCCCCTACTCCTTTTGGGAAAAAAATGAAAAAGATCATTTTTATGGTTTGTGTATGTATATAGTGTTTTATTGTACTCATTAATTAATGTCTTCTCTTGTTATTATTTGTTGTTGCTACTGTTCGTTCCACATGACTTCTTTACTGCTGTATTTCCTTTTTCATACTTGTTATGTATATGCTTTAGTTGACCCGAATGTCTATCGAAAACAAACTCTCTACCTTCACAAGGTAGGTGCAAGGTTGCGTACACTGGGTATGTTGTTGCATAGTGAAAGCAGTTTTAATAGGTAGCCTCACTTTTTTTTTATATGATTTAAAATATAAAATATATATCTACTTCTTAGAAAAATAGTATTTCAAAGTGCATAGTATTCACCACAAAGAATAATTAATGATGGAGTTTAGTTCTTAATCACTTCCAGTAAAACTATTTTTTGACACATTTTCATACAACTGTAGCTTACTGTTTTTTGTGAAATAGGATAAACAGATTGTTGCAGATATTGCAATCATCAGTGTATACAACATAAATCCTTAATAATTTTAGTATACTACAGTGCTACCAAGAAAACAGAGTTGAAAAGGACTTTTTGTTTCAGATGATTTTGGCATATTCTAGACACAGTACCATTCAATTTCTTATAATTACCTTATGAATATTTCACTTTTATATATATATATATATATATATATGTCTGACCAAAGTGTGTACTCCTTTATAGGTTATTATTCCGAGATGTCAAGAGTGTATGTTGGAAATCTTGATCCTAGGGTCACTGAAAGAGAACTAGAAGATGAATTCCGTGTCTTTGGAGTTATAAGAAGGTAAAGCTAATTCTACACTAAATTTGTATTTGTAATCTGTATGCATTGACAACCTCTTATATATAGGATGTGCAAATTTATTTTGTATTTTGCTGCTGAATACTTCTTACAGAGTAGAGCAAGTAAATATTTAGTTTACAACTAGAACCTATTATAAGTGATAACTAGTCATCCATTCTTCATTGCTTGTATTTCTTCTCAGTTCGTGAATGAAGCATAGACTAACAATCTGACATGAAGGAGCATTTAAGTCTTATTTTGTATCAGATAGAAGATAATCTTATTCTAACTTAATGAGTGTACCTGTTTCTCTTAAGGAGTATTTAGATGTAATGGTTGTGAGCTGTACTGCCAGCACATTATTTCCTCATATTCATGACTCACTTTTGTCAGAAGTTTCTAGGGAAATGGATATGGTATAAGATATCCATGCTTTTGTTGCTCTTTGATCTGTTGAAACTCCTATATATTGTTTTGAATTCTTAAAAAAAAATTAGACTGATTATTGAATGTCAAATAAAGTGACATGTTGAGATTTAAATCGAAGGGATTTGGGATATAAATTCAGCTACTAAGAGCATTGGTAGAACTTCAGTATAACTAGGTGCTATTTCATTTATGGAATTTAACTACTTGTTTTTCCATCCTTATGTGGCTTTCTGATTAGCACATAACACTCTTGATGAAAATAAAAATTAAAATGCTTGCAGTGTTTGGGTTGCAAGACGCCCACCTGGTTATGCTTTTATTGACTTTGATGACCGTAGAGATGCACAAGACGCAATCAGGGATCTGGATGGTATGGTCCCTTACTCATGCATATGGTTGAACCTTCTGAATGGGTTCTTATCTTATTTATGGCCATGCAATAACTAGCATTATCCGACCTTCAATCTTTTACAAAATACTTTGCAGCTTCATTATCAATTATATATTTTTGCTCTATACATTAGCATCTGTAAAGTCTGGCAAATATGTTAAACACTGAAGCATTTGAAGCTTTTTTCTTCCTGATACATTAAACAGGTAAGAATGGATGGAGAGTGGAGCTCTCACATAATTCTAGAGGAGAAAGGGGTGGGGGCCGTGGAGGAGGTCGTGGTCGCTCTGGAGGCTCTGATTTGAAGTGCTACGAGTGTGGTGAGTCTGGTCATTTTGCTCGTGAATGCAGAGTGCGAGGAGGTCCAGGTCCTGGAAAACGTAGAAGTCGTAGCCCTCCTAGATATCGGAGGAGCCCAAGTTATGGTCGCAGGTCAGAAGAGAACTTTTCAAATATGTAGTAGGACATGACATTCACTTTTTCCCCATTTTAATGCCCTTTTTGAAACAGGAGTTATAGTCCTCGTGGACGTTCTCCCAGACGCCGAAGCGTGTCACCTCGTGGCCGTAGCTATAGCCGATCTCCATACCGTGGAAGAGATGAAGTTCCTTATTCCAATGGGTGAGTTTCCTAACTTTAGTGTCATTTATTGTGTCATCTTTGTTGATTGGGCATTTTTTTTCAAGTGTTCGTACCTGATTAATGTTGAGTGTTTCATCCTAATGTGTATATATATACATTAGGATTTGTTTCTTGGATCTTCATTTGAATTATTTTGTATCTGTTTGGTGTTTCATGCCTTAGTTTGCGTAGCTTGTGTATTGACCGTGTTGCTACCTACCTACTTGTTTTGAGTTTTTGATTTTGGGACATTGTCTGGTATCATGCTATATATGAATATGTTTGTTTATTTATTCTTTCATATTGATAATGAATCTTATCAATGCTCTCGTTATCTTCATCTTTCTTCTGCTTTGTAATACAGAAATGGCGTCAGGGACCGAATCAGAAGCAGGAGCTGAACGGAAAAGTTGATTACTTGTCTCATTCAGGAGTTTTTCGATGTGTGTGTTACTATGCTTGACTTGATCGCAGCTGTGTAAGTGAGGCCATGCCCTCAACTTCAACGGCTTTAATTTTCGTATGATATTATAAGTGTGTTTTTTTATTTCTCAACTTTTTTCGCTTTTTAAGAACCATTATCTTAGGGACATAGACCTTTTGTACTTTATGGCATCTATTATCTTTAGAAAAGAAATATCCTAAAGAATGCTGCTAAAAATTTACTTTTGTTTTCTTGTGTCGAGGTGTCTTCACGGTACTGCTTCGTTGGTTTTCTGCTCCCACACTCTGTGGTTTCGTTCTTCACTGCCCTGCTGTGGGATCTTCAATTTCAATGATTGTGGATCCCAGCTAGCTACATCACTAGATGCTTCTGTTTGATTGAATCTCTGCTGCTATGACACGCCTCACCTCAAAGTGTAGTGGTATATAAAAAGTAGATTTTAAGGATGATGAATGGCATCACAGTCATATGGCAGGTACCTAATCTGTTACAGAGAGGTCGAAAAACTCACATTCTCGTTAAACAATTGATCGCCACATCAGCAAGGTCATTGGGCCGGTATCTGAAAGCTTACTCGTGGAAGTTCATGGCATCAAAGGTTGCATGAAACAACCTAGGTCCTGTAATTCCCTTTGCTTTTATGCCTGCTTCTAGCCTCTTTTATTTTTTGTTCCCTTTTAGAATCAATTATCTGCTTCTCTTTTTATGCCGTATTAAACTATTTTTTGTGTGCCTTTTCCTTTATTCTTTATCAAAATCTTTTTTTTCCATCATTATCTCTCCTGTCATTGGGAGAGAAGTGAACAATATTTCATCAAAATATTGCCACACGGGTGACTAAAAAATTAAGATTTAGACTTCTCTCTGAACTTCTCCATACAAATCTAGATGTTTTCCTTTTTATAAAGTGGCCTTGCAACTTATTAAAATTCAAAATTTTGAAAGATTTGCATCGAGATTTCGTGTGTTACACTTAGCTTCCCCTTTTTGAACTTCTTTCATTTTATTTCCTTTAAACTTTGTATTGTATTGCACAATCTGTTTCTCTATTTCAGTGGGAGACAAATCTTTTATGACTTTCCTTTTCAAAATTTTGCTACTTGACTTATAGTTTTCAATGAAGTGTCCTCATTGCTTTAAAATTTTAGAAGAGGGTGAATTTCTTCGGAGAGTCTACATCAATCGTCATTTGAAGCACCTATATTAGATTGGTTCATTGCGTATTAGCAGGAACCAATGTACTTGTTGCCCTGCTTTTGATCAATGAGTCTGCTCTTACTCCAAGGGAAACATCATTGAGCTTTACTTGCTTCGTACCTGGTTTTCTACTTCCACAACACCTGCGGCTTGATTTTGCTAGCTTCAAGTTGTTAAAGCACCGTCTCATTGACCCCCCTCCGTCTTCTCAAATTGCCTGCTTGCTAGAGCTTTGAGTGCGTACTATGATCTATTTTGTATTCAAATAGCTTGAAACTTTCAAGCAACTTTACCTTCGAAATGTGTTTATTACTAATGGTAACCTTATATCAGTCATCAGGTTTGTGATTTCAGACCTATTTTCAATTGTCAGATATCATGTTCTAAGAAAAGAGGGGAATTCTTCTATTTCCCTTCTGATACAAACTCCTACTTTTGATGTTTAGGTTTTTCAACTATGAGATATATATTTGTTTGAAAGCTATTCATGGTGTTATTCCATTAAGCACATATCACAGCACAAGCATCTCATTGCATATCTGTGAATTGTCACACTCTTTAACTTGCTAGTCAGGGGTTCCATCTTTAATATCGATGAACGTATTTATTAATTGATCAGTTAAACACCAACTGTTATTCGTTAAAAATATTTTTTAAGAAATTAAACAGATATTATAAACTTGATTGAATGGGTTATAAGTCAATGTAAAAAACATTAGTGTGTATCTCACACAACTGAGTAGTTGCATGGTACTTTGTATGAAATTCCTGTGACTATTATTTTAATGACTTAAATGTTGGGATAACATACTTGAGTCATTTTTCAGATTATCACGATGAAAAAAATTGGAAGTTCATGACAATACTTTGATTAGTTGTATTATTAATTTATTATGACGAATTAGATCTATCATTATTACTTATATTATATCTTATATACAATATTTAGTGTATTGAAAATGTCAAGCAGTTTTTCTCACTATGTTATGTAAAGTACCTTCAAATGTCAAATAACGTTATTTGTAACATTTTTTATATATAATAATTTTTGAAAAAATATTAATAAATTAATATTCTGAACAAGTGGAAGTCTATGTTCAAGTTTTCACCTTACTATTAGAAAACAATGTCAAGGGCTTTGCCTATGAAAAAAAATTCAAGATTTTAGGTAAGGAAATAGATTGAAAATATAATTAAGTAAATAGAATTAATAGTATCTTATTTATCAACTTAAGCTTTATAATAAGTAGGCTAATAGTAACTTATTTAACTATCAATTTTTGCGCGGTGGTAATTTGGATTCTGGAGCACCGTGTTTATTGTAGTATCAGCCTCATTTTTGTAGTGTTTTATTTTTTATATTTGCATCATCTCGTGTTTATTGTGTTTTTGTTATCAAACTATTTAGTTGTTGCTAATGTTCATTTCTTGAATGTCATGCACTACTTTCCTTATTCGTTATCATGTTTTTCTTTTTTACTGTTGTTCTCTCTTTTCATATCTATGTTGATTTGTTGCACTTGAGTCGGTGTCCTTCGAAAACAACATCTCTACTTTCACAAGGTAGGGATAAGGTCTGCGTATATATATTTTATCATTTCTAGACTCACTTGTGAGATTTCACTAAATATATTATTGTTGTTGTTGAAAGATAAGATTAACTAAACAATTTTTGTGACAAATAGGAAATGTCAAATTTAGGTTCAATCGAATATTTATTTTTAATGTATATATTTGTGTGGCCAAACCGTGTGACTTCTCTCACAATTTATCAACTATTTCCCATCTTTCTTCCTCTCTCTATATAAGAGACATCCTTAGCTTAATTCATTCATATATTCCCACTACTCTCTCCAACACAAAACACCAAAAACTACTCTTCTCTAGCAAATAAATACTTAAGCCATGAAAACACAAAATTGGTCACTATTAAAGTCACTCATGAGCAAAGCAACCATGAAGATAGCTTTTCTACTTGGCTCTAAAATACACAAATGGAAATTAACTTCAAGAATCCTAAGTTTTCAAAGAAAGCATCCTATAAAGGTATTCAAGAAGTCTAAGAGCTCGTTATACGATGCAATTCGCGACATAGATGATCAATTTGAACAACAAGAAGGTCCTTCTACACATTGCATTCGAAGAATCAAAAGTAATATTGCTCACAATGATGGTAGTAATGATGATGATGAAAACGACGTTGATCAGAGAGCAGAGATGTTTATTGCTAACTTCAGAAGACAACTTAAATTGGAAAGACAAATTTCTTTGGAGCTTCGATATTGCAAATGATCCATGAAGATTTCTTGTTGAGCAAGTAATCGACTATTGAAAGTTTTTGAAGGATAATATTTATTATTTAATTTCACTTCTTTTATTGAATTCTACAACCAAAAAGAACAAGATAAGACATAAATAGAGTATATATATGATATATCTTAGTTATATTGAACAAACGGGATGTTTAAATTTTTTCTTTAATTTGTTAGTCATTTGATGATAATTATTGTTATTATTGCTACTATATTGAATTTGAGTATATGATGACATTATTTTTTTCTTTCTTTTTCTTGAATATATTGCATTCAATCATCAAACAATTTCTCTTTATGATGAATTTTGTTGACCCAAGAAAATGAAAAGGAAAAAGTTTCATCTTATTGACAAGCTTCAACCTTTAAATTTTAAATACCTTTATGAAGTTAAATATCAAGTGAAAATTTTTTCCTTGGAGCCCAAGATTAATAACTTCATAGTACTATATTATTATATTATTGAGTCACAACGGACCATACAATATCTTATACTTGGTTAAAGTTTGTCCTTGGTATCCACGTTTAGTAACTTCAAAATTAACCATGCTTAAAGTTACATGTATTTTTTGCTTTACATAATCTCCCTAGATCAACCACTACTATATATAGTCTCCCATCGATTATCTATCACGACAATCATTAGCAATCAACCATCACCACTAACTACGTACATTACCACCATTAACCACTAACAACCATCACCCGTTATTACCGATTAATAATAGTTACCATCAACCAGAGGCGAATTCAGGATTTCAAGAAAATGGGTGTAACATTGCTTTAAAGACGGGTCAAGCTTTTAGAGTAGGTTTTTTTTTTTTTCTTTCAAAAAACGTTTTTTTAATTAATATAAAAATTTTGAAGCAAAATGGTGTTGGCTGGGATCATCAAACCAGAGACCTTAGTGCTGAAAACTTGCACTCAGACCAGTGAACCATCTACCCATTTTAAGAATGGGTTCCACCTACTAATATTTAATATATTCGTTCATAATTATATAAGTAATATATCGAGTTTAGTCGAACGACCACAGGTTCCGGTGACCCAAATTTAATACATAAATTCGCCCCTGCCATCAACATTAGCTATTATATATCTATAACCATGCATCACAATCATTCACGGCCTCAATTGGCACCCACACTCTCTATTGTTAGCCATCGCCACGAACCACCATAATTTATTTTTTTAAATGTTAAGAGATAGTATTAGGTTAATTAGTATTTTCTTTGACTTTAAGATTTATAAAATTTTAAACAAAAATAAGTTTCATACATTCAGGTATTAAGAAAACGCACACTCTTAAATATTTTTTATCCTCTATATATATAACATCTTAATGTTTAAATGCGTATTCAAAGTCAGACATATTAATGTTAAACAAAATTGTACCTTAATTATCTAACAACATAAACTTTTAAATGAGATGGTTATACAGTTCAACCCGTACAACAAAAAAAACCAAAAAGTTGTAGGGTCTAGTAGCAAAGATCAAATAAAGGTTCAAGTATGTAGTGTGAACAAAAGTATTACTTTATTTTTTTTTTGTTGGCCCTAACCGTGTAACTTCTCTCACAATTTTTAGCTCTCTAAATCCTTCCTCTTTCTCTATATAAGAAATCACTTAGCTTCCTTTACTTACAACTCTTCTCTAGCAAGCAAAAATACTTAGCCATGAAAACACAAAATTGGTCACTATTAAAGTCACTCATGAACAAAGCAACCAAGAACATAACTTCTCTACTTAGCTATAAAATGCAAAAATGGAAATTAACTTCAAAAATCCTAAACTTTAGAAGGAAGCATCCTATAAGGTTGTTCAAGAAGTCTAAGAGCTCGTTGTATGATTCAATTCGCGACATAGATGATCAATTTGAACGACAAGAGGGTCCTTCTACACGTTGTATTCGAAGAGTTAGAAGTACTAGTGCTCACAATGATGTCAATTATGATGATGAAAACGATGTTGATAAGAGAGCAGAAGCGTTTATTGCTAATTTTAGAAGGCAACTTAGATTGGAAAGACAAATATCTTTGGAGCTTAGATATTGCAAATGATCCATGAAGATTTCTTGTTGAGCAAGTAATAAATAATATATTGAGAGTTTTGGAGGACATAATTTATTATATTTGTATCTTAATTTTATTAAAAAAAGTACTTGTATTTAAATTCTTTATTTATTATGGTGATGATCATTACTACTGCTATTATTAATAATATATTTTTTCATGTTATGTTTTATGTTCTCTATAACAATTAAAAAAACATCGAAACAAATGACATAGTTATAGAGAGATTTGACTGTACAATCTTGTCATGGTTATATATGATGGTAATAAACATTAGAATTAACAATTTCTCCACATTTTCGTGTAATACATGGAATTTGTTTTCTTCATATTTGTCCAAAACATATGTAAGAAAATTTGTTACAATGTTCAACTTCTTTTGGGAAAACTAAAAGCATACAACAATGAATAATGATTCATACAATTTAGTGTAAACTCACTTGGAATCTTGCAAAGAGATGACAGTTTCAAAGGCACTAGCCAATGCTTTCACCCTATTCTTCCTTTGCTCTCTAAGTTTACTTGCTGTTTCTTCAATAACATCATTAGATGATACTACAATTTCCTTCTTATGCACCAAATGTGGATAAGCCTTTGCAAATGCCATTGTAGTTGTGCTAACTTTGTTATTGTTTTCTTCCTTTTCTTTGTTGTTCCTTCCTTCACTTTCCTCTTTCTCTTCTTGATCAATCTTCAACAATTCTTTTCCCTCCTCTTTCTTTTCTTGACAATCATCCAATGGTGTTTCATTTTCTTGATCTTTCTCTTTCTCTTCTTGATTCTCGTTTTCTTGTTTTTCGATCTCTTCAAGATCATGATTACTAGGCTCAAGATTCTTGATTTCTTCTAGTTCTTTATGGTTTTCGATGATGCTTGTTTCGTCAACGAATAGTTGTTGTTCTTCTGGTACTTCCATAGTGATGACTTCTTGATTTTCCATAACATATAATGAGGATGATTCAACAGCCTTGAGGTATTCATCAATGTTTACAGTTTCACTTAGCTCTCCATTATCTTCAATGACTAGTTCTTGGTCTTCCTCTTGCTCTAACTCTTTACCTTCATAATGAACGATATTCGTTAAGACATCTGTCAAATTAGATGTTAAACCAGAAGGAGTATCTTGCTTTTGGGTGTTAGTATTGTTCATGTTCAATGCCTTAGCATAGATGCCAACACCATGTTGTTTTCCAGTAACATCCTTACTACTAGTATGAGGTGATTTAGGCAATTTGTTTAAAAGGGGTTTTTGAGAAGTGGAATTCTTACTTGAAGATGACATGGATGGTTTGAGAATTCTCTCCCTAGGATTAGAGGATGTTCTGCTTTTTAGCAGGGGAGAAGACAGGGGAGGCTTATGATCAATCGATAATCTTCTTCGTGTTGGTGTTTGTTTCCTATGAATGCTGTGATCACTTTTTTGGACTAGTTTCTTGCTTTGAGAACTATTATCATGAAAAGACGATAGGGGAGGCCTATGATCGAATGATAATCTCCTTCGAGCTAGAGTTTGTTTGTTGTGAATGGTGGTATCACTAATTGGTGAGGGTAGCTTCTTGCCATGAGTATTATGATCAAGACTGGAAGATTGGGGAGGCCTATTATCAAACGATAATCTTCTTTGAGCTGGATTTTGTTTATTATGAATGCTAGTAGGAACACATGATGATGAGGCTAGCTTCTTGGCTTGAGCATTGTCAAGGCTAGAAGGTGGGGAAGGCCTATTATCGAAAAAACTTCCTCTAGCTACATTTGGTTTGTTGTGGACAATGTTGAGATCATTCAACAATGTTGGATTCTTCTTGACTTGAGTATTATCAAAATTAGATGGAGGCTTATCGATCGATATTCTATAATTTAGAGTTTGTTTATGTTGAATGTTGGGATAAGTTGATGGTGTTGGTTTCTTGCCTTGAGTTTTATCAGGACTAGAAGAAACTTTGGACTTGAGATAGGTATTTTTCCTATTTGAGGCAATAAGATTAATGGCATTTGTGTGTGCAATAGACTTTGTCTTGGATGTGCTAGGGCTCCTCTTGCCCTTTACTATAGGGGCAATGTCCCTTGTCTTTGTTGCCATTCCTTTGCCTCAAGTCCTCAACAAGACTATTTGGACCTGCAAAAGGTAACAACAAGTTAGTTTCGACTATATGAGTATAACTGATGTAGTTAATTATAATTACCTTTTTAAATGATTTGATCATAGTGTTAAAATTTTAGACTGTCGATATATATAAGTTAAACTCTTTAAGCAATAAGAACATGGTGAATAAGAACTTTTCCACATAACATAGTGAATAAGAACTTTTCCAATAGTATGTAGAAATCCTTTTAATTGTCTATGCCAATATTTATGTATATATGATAATACAAGAGGAGGAGCTTATTGTTGGCAAAAAGAAGTAGAAAGCTAATATGCATATCATTATTTTTAACAAAGGGAAAAATAATGAAAAATAAGAATGGGAATTCTCAATGCCAAAATCAATTCTCTAATTATTTTTTTCATCATCATTGAAAATTATACATGAATCTTTTTCTCCACCAAAACTTTACAAAGAGTTCTACTTCTTTGGGACTTTATTTCTAAATTCAAATTATAACAATTTTCTGGGGAACATAATCACATAAATTTAAATATCATTAAATTCAATAAAAGAAGAAAAAAATCATTCCTCCAAATCTCAGCCAATTCATTAAAAAAAATGAGAGAAAATACATTTTTTCCATGCACTTTGTTCACAAAAGAACTTAATTATATCTCCTCTTCTTTTTTTTTTCAATTTTAATTTTCCAATCATAAAACATATAATACTTTTCTTGAAATCATCAAAGGAAAATATACAAATTGATAAAGGAAAGGAAATGCACCTTTTCAATAAAGAAGATGAATGAAAGCCTTCATATTCTATATGGATAATTGATAGGAAAAGAAATTGAGGGATTTGAGAGAAAATAAAAAAAGAAGGAAGAAAAAGAAAGAAAAGAAAGATTATAGGGAAAAATAGTTTATAAGAAGTGGAATTATTTTTTAATTGGTTAGAAAATTTGGCAGTTTGGTTGTTCACATTTTATGCGTAAAGTATGCACAACCTAGGGTTGTGGAAAGCATTTTTTTTTAAGCAATTTCGCTAGGCAAGGTGTGCCTAGGGCTAGTTTTTATTAATAAAGAGGAAAAAACCTCAAAGAGAAAAGTACAAGCAAGGGGGGTTAGGTCTTACCTTAATAATCCTAATGAGGTAGTGAAACTCTACTATAATTAACAAGCATGAAGAAAATACGAGCTAGAGAAAACTAGATATTCTATGATCATCATAGAGTTTATAATACACTCTATAATGATACTACAAATGAGGATACTTAAGTAATACAAAAATTTAAAATCTAAGAATAAAGCTGAGTTATCAATCTGAAACTTCATGTTATATATGCAGGAACTAAAAGAGATGAATTGCCCGTGTAAAGTAACCTGAAGTATTTTCCTCTTGTCTTCTTCGTCAAATATGTCCAACAAAACTTGATAGTTTATCACTTCTTTTTTGATTTATTGGATCTTGTTGTTGTTGAAACTGTCATATGATTTTGCTTTGTCAGGCGCATCGGTAGGTGCCTTAGAATAAATTCCTCAGTCACCTTATCATCCCAACTATGTTGTCTTTCATGTGTCTTTCTTTTTTGCTTTTGTTGCTTCCACTTCTTTGTTGCCTAGGCGAGAGATCCCTAGCATATCATCCTCATCATCCTCATCAAACATGTTGCTGCTCAAGTCACTATCATAAGCTGTAGTTGGACTAAGTCTTGAAACTACAACTTCTGGTTCATGGCTCTTTTCCAATACCTTGGTGGTAATGGTCAAGTTCTTTTTAGAGTTATCAATTGTCAATGCCATAGATGAATTTGCCTTACGTGAAGGCACAAATGTGGGTGCTTGAGGACTTAACTTACTCCTTGGTGGTGAAGAAATATGCTCCTCTTCCTCAACTAAATCTGCCCATCTAGAAACACTCGTTTCCTTCACCAAACTCTTGTCATTCCTTTTGGAGATTGTTTGTTGTCCGGATATTTGCTCTCCAAGCGACTCTAAAGACGGGGAAGGAACACATGATCCAATATGTTGATTGTGGCCATAGGTGGTTTGACCATTGCGTTTGCTTTATTCAACATTGCGGCCTGTGGCTCCTTGATTATTCTAGTAGTTTCTAGATTAGAAACTTGAAGAATTGGAGTGGATAATGCATGGAGCTCTTGATCAGAATTGATCATTAGGGCATCAAAGGTGTTAGAGCACACATCATTTCTTGATACTTTATCTTTACAATTTAATGTCTGCTCCTTGCGCGTTGGCTTAGTGCAATCCAGTTGCTGCAGTTTGGTGCTACCTGGAGAAAAAATTTTGCTTGGTACTTCAGTCCAGCCTCCCTTATCATTGTCATTCAATGCGAAGTCATGATCACACGTACCACCAGATTCGAAAATTCTATCCAAATTTTCTCTACGCTGCTCCACATTATTAGCCTGGCCTGGATCTTCAATCGTAGAGTGACAAGGATGTTAAAGTTATATGTGTTGAGTAATGCTAATATTCTGTCTATGACAAGGTTCATGCGATATATATTAGAGATGATTCGTGTTGATAAAGTCCTAGTCAAATATGACACTTCAATTTCCTTGATGGTCCGGTTAAAAATAATTGTGACTGTTATCTTGATTCTTTTTCAAAATCAATCGACAACTGTTTTCATCGTGACCTTGATGCTTGCAATGGTTACAATATAAAGGTAAATTATCATAAACAAATTCCTGAAAAACCTCTTGAATCTTACCAAATACTGGAGGCGCATCCTCTTAGGCAGCTTATCCATAAGATAGAGTATCACCTTCACCCTAGCAGTGCTAGGTCTTGTCGATAGCTATTGGCCTTCCAACCGCTGATGCCATCGACAACAATAGACTTATTTCTGAGATTTTCTTGGCTTCTGATCATCATCATCCTCTTGTTCCAATTGGGAATGACAAGGTGGGGACTGGGGAGTTTCTTGCTTTTATAATAAACACCTTTGCTGCTTTGCAGTGCAGTGCATGCTTTTCTAATCTTTTGGGTTAACTTTCTTGCTTTTGCTTTTAAGAAAAAAATAGGAATAGGGCCATGATGTTCTACCTTCTTGTGCAGAGAGTGGAAAAAGATGTTCAAGCTCACAGTATTTAATAGAGGTGCCCAACTCCCTCCCCCTCCACCAATTACATCAATCTCTTAGATTTTACATGTTGAAATTGAAATTATTTACGATATAGCTTGTGAGTTGTGACATGGAATTTGGTAGTAGCAAGTTGTGATATTTTCTTAATTAGAAATCCCAAGAAGCATAGGATTGAAGAATCCTAACAGCAGCAGTAGCAATAATTGGTGCTAATTAGATTGAAGAAAAAGAGTGATTATGCCTTTTCTTTCTATACTAAAGTATTATAACCCAAAAATGATATCTATGATCAAGTGTTAGCAGGGAAATGATATCTATTTTAGGTAGCCTTGAAGTGGTAAAAAATGGAGAAATGAAAAAGGCTATAAATAACAAAGAAGATTTGGCCCCTTAACATAACACACTCACTTTGAAACATCCATTGAAAACTCTCTACAGTAAGGGATTAGGATATGTTCCCTAAAGCAATTCAATATTCATCTCCACAAAAGTAGTGCAACAAAATGTGTAACCAACAAGCCAAAATAAGAGGTCAATTTCATATTTTAATGTGTAACAGAACTGACTCTTCTTGGCGCGTACCTGCAGAGGCATCTAGTATTATAAAGAGGAAAAAAAATTAGTAATTCTATATCTAAGCACGATGGCCACAAGAATGCAATAGCATTGCTATTTCACTTGTATTCTAGATTACATTTGAAGTAATAACAAACAGATTATAGACTTCCATCCATGTGAAAGCGATAGTTGAACAACAACTATAAAGTGATAATTCCCAAGTCTATCCCAGTAGAGGCACACATCATACTACATTTTGCAAAACAGAACTGCCAACTGCTATTAAAGTATATCCAGAATCACCAACAATGATCATTGTAGCATATGATCATCCAAATAATTGGTCTTCAAGCTTTCATCTTATTAAGGAGAAGTATATTTCCAAAGTTCATAAACTTAAAAGAGTCAAAGTTCACTTTAAGTTCTCCTTACCACCTCGGCAAAATGTGCCTTTTGACCCATCATTTAGCAAAACAAAAGAAAAAACTGAACTTCATTTAGCAAGTCATGAAATACATCACAATGGAATCAGAGCAACAACTAGAACCTATGGAATCTATTTTGACGCCTCAACAGGACAAGTATCCATTGGAAACCTCTTAGAACATCTACTCAGTAGCTTCCACGTGTTTTGCGGCATCAGCTTCTTTCAGCCTTTCCAAAGCAGAAATGCGTCCATTCAGAGATTCATAGACATCATTCATCTGGATAAAAGAAAAGAGTGAATAACATGTAGATAACAGAGAGATTCCAGCTGAGGTAACATATTGAAGTTCAGATGAAGGAAAAGATGCTTGAAAAAATTGCTCTTTTAGTCCATATTGATTAATCACCAAGTTTCATTTTGGCCTGTCAAAATAGTATTGTATCTTTTCCTCATTTCAATTTCCCATATAATTTACAAAAGAGTTTCATGGCTTGTCATCTTTTTGCAGCAATACATAAGGCTTAACAAAGGAACATGAGAAAGAGAAAATTCTCAACTTATACTCCCTCCATCCCAATTTAAGTGTCTTAGTTTGACTGGGCACAAAGTTGAAGAAATAATGGGAGATTTTTTAACCTTGTGGTCTTAAACTTCCCATGTTGAATGTCAAAATTGGAAAAGTTGCTAAATATAGAAAAGAGACTCTTTTTGGGACAAACCAAAAAGGAAAGTAAGACGCTCAAATATAGAAAAGAGGACTTCAGCAACTATTTGCAGCAACATTTCATAAGACCAATGGAACATGATGAATGATGATTCCATAGGTATAAAAATGATGCTGAAAAAACTATCATCTTTCTTCTATTAAATGTTCAAGAAAACACGAGAATGGTAAATAAATCATTCAATACAAATTGCAGGATTTTAAGGTCAAGCTACAGTTTAGTTGCAACCACAAAAATTTTTAACCACCCTTGATGTTCACACCAAACAATGAATGTAAGACATATATCCATTATATAAGGATTTATCACTGAACCATGATTTAGTGATATTCACATTTTATATCTCTTAAAGTTAAATTGCTTAGTGTTGTGCAAGCATTAGGTTCAACTTACCATCTTTTACCATCACTTCTGCACTTATTTTGGGCATTAAACTTCCAAAATGCTCATGACCACTGAAATGATCCTTACTAGACCTACTAGGGTTAGAAATGGAGAACAAGAAGAAAAAGACGTGTGCTATGAAGTTAAGAACTAGTAGTAGTTAACTTCGGGGCAAAGGGAGGTTAAATTAAGAAAACAAGCATAAAACCTCGAAAACATGTTATGAAAGTTTATTTGCAATCCAACATTAGTGATTCTTAAAAAAAGTGGCAAAAGGAATTCAATAAATGGTCACATTTGTAAAAAAAAAAATATATGAAAAAGGAATCATGTTCCAGCTCTCTTCATTCTTTCCTCTAAAGTTTTAGTTATCACTAGTTAAATTTGCATTTCCACTCTTCACCATTCTAATTTGATGCTACTCCATACTGATCATGTCTGCATCATGTCATTATAATACCACCATAATCCTTAAAGGATCAACTGATCTTAATTCCATAATGACTTATTCAATCTCCTTTCTGTTATTGTTAGGATCCTAACTAAAATTTGTTGTACCCCTTCTACTGAACCAGCCAAAATGACTAATTTAATTTCTTGTCTGTTGTTGTTAGGATCCTAACTAAAATCTGTTGTAACCATGCTACTGAACCATCCAAGAATAAGTCTCTTCACGCATTACCAACTTTGGTATTTGCCTTGAAGCACCATTATCTCCATCCCTCGGTAAACAACCTTAGTGTCATTATCACTTGAACAATTGAATGAAGCCGCTAGTATAAAAATAGATAACCATTATAAGAATAATCTATATGTAAGGATGTCTAACATATCAACAGTAAGAATCTTGCTGTGACAGCCATGGTGATTGATTTTGATGAATTATAACATTCTGACTTAGAAATGAAAACAGCATTTTGGAGCAAGTAATAGATAACTTGCTAACACTACCACTAAAAGGGGCGCTGATTCACCAATTACACATAGATTACTTTAGCTACAATTTGAAGAACATATTTCATTTGGGACCAATATGCTCCAGGCCACTAGCTATCTTACATCAAGCTAGAACTAAATACAGAACCCGTAAGTCTTGCAAACACTGGAGAGGCTAACCAGAAAGCATTTAAAAACTTAAAACCTTGACTGGGAATTCTGCCAACAGTTATAATATCTTAAAACCCTTGTGGACGTTTTGTATCCCCTAATTCCCTTTCTCTAAATTAAACAGAACAGTTATTTAATCACTAACATAAATAACCTAATTACTCACCTTCTCTGAAGAAAAATTACAAAAATAGAATCTTTGCAGGTGAACCAAATATGCAATTTAAGTAGAGACGGGTAAAGGTACAAGGGCAGCCTATAGAATATTATCCAGCACAATTTGAAGTTCCCCAAAACAGCAAATTTCTCAGTTATAAGAAACAATATTAATTCAATCAATAACTATAAGTCGATTGACTCCACCTTAATCCCAAATTAGTTGAAATTAAACACAACATGATATTAAAAATAAAAAGGAAATCAGAAAGTGGATTGAAGATTAAAAGGAACCTGTTGAGACATGGAATGGTGGGTGGTTTGATAATCCTTGTGGAGAAGGTACAGACCGCCGGCCGATGCCACCGCAGCTCCGACGAAGAAGGCTGCAAATCTGACCCTTAGCACGTATCCCATTTTTCTGCACTGCACCTCTTTACGATTTTGGTATTTAGGGAAAGGGAAATCAGAAAGCGAAACGGCATTGGTCCTTACCGGCTCGACTTATACATTATTATTTTTTCATTATGTGGCAAATTTGTTTATGCATAAAACACAAAACTAAGAGATACGAACACAAAAACAGAGGTAAATATAGTGCAATGACTTTTTTATAACATATAAAATTAATAGGGAAAAAATGAAAATGACTAATAGATGTCGACGAGAGGGAGTTGTTTGGATGGTAAGCATCCTCACTTCCAATTTGAATGTTTTGAGTTCGAGTCATCAAGGGAGCAAAAAAGGGAGGGAGCTCCTAGGAAAGGGTTTTTAAAAAAAAAGAGACTAATAGATATCAAAGCAATTTACTACTCAAAATACTGAAATAGTAGTATAAGTATAATTTAAGTTATAGATATCAATAATGTATTGTTTTTTATAGAGTATAGTAATTTTTAGTCAATAGCAAATGTAATTTGAAAGTTATTGAGTTCAATTAAATACATTATATTTATATTAAAAACAAATATATAAATATAAGACAATTCTTTTCTTAAAAAGAATATTAAATTTTGAATACATAATTTTAAAAGACAATCTAAGAATTTAAAGACTGAATCTATTAAGTTAAAATCCTAAATTCACCTCTGATTTTAATATGTGATAACATGTTAGTAATTATCATTACCAAATTACCAACTACTAATATTTATCAAAGTATTTATTTGTAATAACATGATAAATGAACTAATTATATAAATATCTTTTACACTACTTGTCACAACCCAAAACAAGTCATGAGTGGGACCCACACTTAACCTCCTAGGTGGGCGAACCAACGAATCCAAACCTCAACTTATATTAATTGTTCAACTTACGAACTACAACCATAATGCGAAAGCGCAAACCTTATTAAAGTAAATAATAAAAAAAACCTCCAGAGTCTATTACATATTATTTTTCCAAAACCTGAAAGTCATCACATCAAGGACATCTAAACCCAAATACTAAGTCTAAGAGTATCAAAGACACCAAAATAAATAATAAAGTAGTTTGTGTCCGAAAACTAAGGACATCATGCCATGACCGAGAGAATCCAACACGAGCTAGAAGGAATAGCTTACCCTGAAATCTGATGTGCTGGAGACTGGCTAGAGCTGAGGGTGAGTCGAAGTTGATGGTACACTCGCTGCACTCCACAAAAGAAAAACGAAGAAAACACAAGTAGGGATCAGTACAGGGCAACATGTACTGAGTAGATATCATCGGCCGACTCAAAATAGAAACTGATATGCATAAAGTAGTAGTATAAAATCAACTATAGCACTTAATAGGTGGCAAGCAACAAACAACATGAACAAGTGACAATAACACTAAATCAAGTACGTAATCAGTCAACAATATCAAGAACACATATGAGGAGTCAGGCCTCCACACCACGCTCTTTTGGGAAATGAGTTCTTTGAGATTGAGTACATTAAGTTAATTCAATATGTTTTCCTTTAATGTTACCGTGTCGGAACGTGACACCCGATCCAATAACACCGTGTCAAAACGTGACATCCGATCCAATAATATCGTGTCGGAACGTGACACCCGATCCAATAATACCGTGTCGGAACGCGACACTCGATCCAATAGCACCGTGTCGGAACGTGACACCCGATCCAATAATGTCGTGTCGGCTCGTGGCACCCGATCCAATTAATTATATCATTAATTCATCATTCTTTATCATCTCTTTCCACTTCCTTAACAATATTTCATTAAGCCTTCTATATTTAAGGCATCACTTTAATAGAACAAGTTCAAGATTATGGATTTCGCGGTCTTGGAATTACAGACCAATCACAACAATACATGAATTATCCAAGCCACAACAACCAATTACATAGAAAATTTTACAATATCACTCAATGACTATCAATCACAATTAAGAATCTATCTATCACATAGAATAAACCATAATCTAGCTCAACCGAAGAATCTAAGTCGAGCAAGCTAATTCCCCGATGCTTTTCCTTTCTTCAATGACTCAGCACATTCCCAATCTATCAAGTATACATAATTCGTACGTACACGAGTCCATAGACACACATATTACTATATGTTTAGCCTAGACCCAATAACTCATCCCAATCTATAATCAAATTCCTAAATTTTGAAGACCCTTAATTTTACCAAAATTCAATTTCCCGCCCCACAAATTTGCTGAAACTTAATTTTTACTTCCACCATTTTCATTTATGTGTACCAATCCACTGTAACCAAAGAGAAAAAGAACCCACCTTTATCAATGGAGATGCTTTAACATAATTCAAGATTCAATTTTTTATTTCAACGCTGTACATTGGGTTCTATCAATCTTTCTGGATTTTGTGTTAAATCCCTTTTTAAGGATTCATGTTGGATTAGTGATTTCAGGATGGATGAAGATAATGCTTTTGAAAGGGGTCGTAAAAGTCGTCCTGTTTTGGGAAATATAACAAATCAGCTTGGAAACAAGAAACCATTTTCTTCACTTTTGGGCAATTCAAGTCTAAAGCGTGTAGATAAGGGAAATGAAAATCTAGGGGGTAAATTTGTTGTGGTAGATGATGGAGATAATGCAAAACGTGTTTGTGTTGGTCCTCGGCCTTGTAGCAAGATTAAGTCATCAAAGGTAGATGTTGTATCAGGGATTTCAAATATACCAAATGACAAGCAGGATCCCAATTTGTCACGTGTTGATTCAGCTACTGCTATCTCCCAAAGTACAATCGGAGATAATAACAAGAACAATGATGCTTGTGGTAGTGCTATTGAAATTGTCAATGATAGGAAAATAATTCCAAAGAAAAATTTTGAAGTTATAAAAGATATGGATGGTTTGGTAACTGGGGTGCCAGTGCCAGCATTGTCTGGAACTGATGACCATGATGCTGCTCGGAGTTGTGAAATTAACAAGGATAGTGAGGGCGTTTCCTAATGTCCCTGATGAACAAGGTCTTGATAATCTGGTTATGAGTCAGTCAGGGTCAGTAGACTTGGCAAGATTGCCAGATTCACAGGAGTCAAGAGTTAAACTTGAGACATGTACAGGAACAAAAACTTGTGAGGATAATTCAGGTTTAAGTACTAGCATTGAGTCAATCAAAGCTTGCTCTTGTACCTTTTGCACCAAGGCTGCTTATATATGGTTAGACCTACATTACCAAGATACCAAGGGTCGGATAAGTGCCATAAAGGAGTCAGAGAGAAGCAAGTCTTTTAGTTGAAAGAAGTGGCAAGGGTAAAGAGCTTCAGAAGGAGGGTCCAGAAAAGAATACTGAAGCTGCAAATCTTGAGTCAAGTTTAATGGGTCACGGGAAGTCACTCTTTCAACACATAGAGCACATTTTTCAACGGGAAGCTGACCAGCTAGAAGGTAGTTTAGTTACACTGACCGACCTCAAAGAGAGATGCAAAATAGAACTGGATTCATCCAATAGGACCTCAGAGAACTGCTAGTTGGTTCCAAATCTTCTGTTTGAGGTTCATTTTCTAGAAGTTTTTTGGTTGCTCATGTTTTAACATGATCTATTGTGCTTGTGAAATCTTGTATAACAGTCTGGTTGATGTAAAATAGTTAGAAAATGGTGTAACATTCTTGGTGATCAATCATCACAACAGAATGAGTTTCATTAAAAAAAAAATTCCTAAATTTTGATATATACCAATTAATATATCAAGTCTCATATGTTTCTAATTTTTCAAGCCTAGGGTTAAGCCTCAATTCCTCCAAATAACATAAATCTAATGATATTCATATAATACGATACACCTAATATTTAATCATATGTGAAATAATAGTATCAAAACTTGATTTTTATAGAATAACTATAACATTAAAATAAAACAATGACCCAAGAATAATCACCAAGTTACAAGCAGTAACTTGAATCGGAGAAAGAAAAAAAATATAAACCAAAACAATCCTCTGCCCACACCCCTAAACTCGATCCTATAAACTGCCAAAGATCATTACACTTAAATCATTGCAATCATTAGCTAGTAAATTTGTCTCCCCCAAAATTTCCAAACCAAAATGCTATATACCACTTTCCATTCTTTATCTAACATAATAATTTAATAATAATAACACTAATAGATTTTTGCCTTATGCGGCCAGCTCTTTAAAAACTAGTATATAATAGTATACCCTCCCATCAACAATCAATGTATAGTATACTATTAGAGCTTGTAGAATTTTTACCTGAAGGCGTAGCCGCTTTATGTTGACGCCGCAGGTAAGGGTTTTTGCTCAGTCCCTCTTTTTTTCTTTCTTTCTCCTCTCAAATTATAATACAACCATTGCTCAACCCCTCTAACTTATATATATACTAGAGGACATAGCCCGTGCCAACACAGGCCCAACACCATAAACATTTAGAGTGTATGATTTGACACTGATGAGTGACTGAATTGCTGAGTATGTGTTATATATAATGTGCAAACGTAAATATACTAAAATTGGAAAGATATAGTTTTATAAACCTTTCACATACAAGATAGTTATATACATTTTTTTACGTGACGAGAGTGTAATGCAGTGTGTTGAAAGTTACCTGAGGTATAGTCTTGATTGTTCGATTGAGACCTGTTTACATAAGTAAGGTAAAAAAAATGAAGTATCAATATTCATACGTCTTATTGAAGGGAATGAAATAAGAAAGTAACACAAAAGCATAATAAAAAATATAGAGCAGGGCAACTGCTAAATAGTCTCAACAATATAGAAAATCAAAGTTGCAAGTTTTTGGGCTTGAGATCTGTAACTTTTGTTCATTTGTTCATCTTTTCACCTTAAATTTGCACATTAAATTTGCAGATCCAACAAAGACCAAAAGGCAAGAAATTATGTATCTACTACAAAAAAAAATCGATTTGGGACTTGGAATACGAAGAGAAATCTCAAAGCAAAACTCTAAAAGGTTAGAAAACGAAAATTGCAAATTTTGGAGTTATCAGATGTATAATTTTTCTACCTTTGTTTATCTTTTCACCTCAATTTTGTTAGTTATTATCTTTTCACCTCAAATTTGTGAAACCAACAAAGACCCAAAAGCAAGAAATTCTCAGTCCAGAGACACAAGAATCGAATTGGAGCGAATTTCTCCAAGATGGAGAAAAACCCCAAAGCAGAATTCAAAAATTAGAAACCGAAAAACAGAAAGAAAAAAAAATATATATATATATATATATATACCTTGATAGAAACGCAGAGAGAATAATGGAGTTCTTTCCTTTTAACTTTTTTACACACAAAAGAGAGAGAGAAAGCACAAAAAATAGATAAAACAATGATACACATTTAGGTTAATGGGAGTAAATGACTAAAATACCTTTGTTTTAAAATTAATAGACAAACAAGCACACATGTTGAAAGTACTTGACCCATTTACAATCAACTAAAAATTAATTATTTAATATATTACCACCAATTAAATAATCGTAGTTAAACGAATAGTTCAAGATTTCTATTTAAAATTTACGGGAAGGTTCTTTTATGAAAGAAATAGGTGTAATACTCAAAACGGCCTAACTGGTCGTTATATCAAATACCAATTTACCCATCATTCGTCCTCGAACGATCAAAAGAAGGCGAGGGCAAGAAAGGATACATGAATCAATCAAAAAAAGTGGGGATATCTTTCATGCATATTAGCCTCAGTCTCTCAAGTGGACTCTTCAACCGGCAGATTCTTCAACTGGACCTTGACAGATGCAATCTCCTTTGACCTCAACTTGCGGACTTCCCTATCTAGAATAGCTATAGAATCCTCCTCATAAGATAGATTCCCATCAAGCAGAACCGAATCCCAACAAATAATGTAGTTTTCATCACCATGTTATTTTTTTTCAGGAAAGACACATGAAACACTGAGTGTACATGAATTTCACCTTCTCTAACGATTCCATCAAAATATCAGTATCCAATGTCTCACCTCAAATGCATCAAACCAACCAATTGGAGACTTACACCTCCTCCCTTACAATGCCTCAAATAGGGCCATCTCAATACTCGAATGATAACTATTGTTGTATGTAAACTCAACTAATAAACAAAACTATTCCCGACAACCACCAAAGTTAATCGTACACACGTCCGCAACATGTTCTGAAGGACCTTAACACAACCATCAGTACAAAAATTTTCTCACATAAACATGATAAAATCATGAATCAATACTGGCTACAACAAGAAGTGAACCTGAACCAACCACCACACACTCATAATGCACAAACCATCATAGATCTTATCAATATTTCCTTCTCACAACATAAACTTTTCACGAGCTTAAATTATAAAAATTTGATCTTTAGACATCAGGTACCTATCAAGGGAGAATCAAACTTATCTAATCCAAAGAAGGAAATAATCAAGTAACCACCCATCGAGTGATACACTCAAGCATGCAGAACCTCTAACAACACTGTCGAAATACTAGATTAGTAATTGTAATTGTAGATCACCCTTAAGAACGGTAGAACTAGACGCAATGATCCCAACATTCAACCATACAAAATCGGAACATGACCTCGACAACTAGATGAATATTAAGAGTGTCGGACAACTGTAAATACTCATGGTAGCTCTTCTATAAATTCTCATAAGCAAGGTGGTACATGTAGAACCACGGGAATACTTTAACAGCTCCAAGACAACACTAAATATGTCATCTGAGATAACCAAATCTACCCAAACATCCTACCCAATCAAGAGTACATCGCAGGATCGGTACATCCAATGCACCACTAGGAATCCACCCTCAAAAGTGAAAACACACGTGGGCATAGCTAGTGAATCATACTCCAAACCATGTACAGAATGAAATAGGTGGTCACATAAGATTGTACGGAACCAAGCTAAGGTTGAATAACACTAAATGCTCCCTCTAAAGAGCCCATATCAAACATTTTAGTTGACTCCATCTAAAAACACAAAGATGTGATTTTTATTTTTAATTTAATTATTTGATATTCGAAGTCCACTAGTTCTGGTTCGACTATTTAGAATTAAAGTTGAAATTTCTTTGGGTGAACTCATGTGTCTCTAGTATCAAATGACATATTTGCCTTTGCAATAGAAGCTGACATATCGCCAATGGTCAACAAAGAACTTGACGATTCTATATGATTTATGACTAATCCAACAAGGTAGTTAGGTTATCATGATTTTAAAGCTACAAACCAAATAGAGTATGACATCAAAAGTTATAATAGAGCTGTATGAGAATCTTAGTAATTGAACAGGCTTTCTAAACTTTCATCTTGTTGGTAAATTTTTCGATTTCTACCTTGTAATCTTTCCCTACCTTCAATTTAAAAATAAAATTTTAAAAAGTACTAATAATAGAGTGGTACAACTTCATTCTATATTAAATCTAGCTATCTTGTTAATAGCTCATAAATCATACTGGATCATCATAATATCAAAGCTACAAACAAAGAAGCTTGTACTATGAAAGTTATAACTAATAGGTATGACTTCATACTATATTCGACCTAGTTACTCTTTCGAGTTAATCACAAATCATATCAGATCGTCACAAATTATTTGTGTTGCCAATATAAATCCAGAAAAGCTTATGTTCGCTACATATGCAAAAATTGGGACTAAAAATGAATTTCAATCCCATAGGTTCTTGATTTCTACAGGCCCAAATATAATAGAACTGAACCGTGGCCCAATAAGGATGAGGCCCACATCAAAAGTGACCCGATAATCAGCCATAAATTCATCAGAAAATTCAATCGACATTTCTAAAAACATAATATATATTTTAACCTTTGCCAATAGAGGTGCAATTTATCCTTATAAAAAAAATACCGCCAACACAACACATCACATCCACATAGTCAAATTTTTTATTTGTATATTTGAATAATTAAAATTTTTCTTCCACAATAGTATACATGCACTTGATATACAATATTTACACTTGTTTTAAACAATATATCAACCTTATATAATTTTATTTATACATATTTTAATACTATTATATAAAAATATACGATATCATACAAACTTACACAAAAACACAATTTTCTCTCCTACGAACTTCAACAGGCGATCTATCCGAAATGGATCATAAACATTACCAAATATCTCAAGAGGGAGTTGTTCGTCTGGTAAACACCCTCTACGCAGAGGCGTATCTAGGATTTTGAGATGAGGGGTGCACTATTGTAAAAAGGTGGATCTAAGATGTAAATTTGATCGGATATATCTATACATATATAAGATTCAGATTTCTAACCTCACATAGAGAGGTTCACCCAATCATCGTCACATAATATGATACTCCGAGTATGGGTTCACACATCTATATTTCAATATTTTTTTAAAAATATAACACTATTATATATGATCTCGGGAGGGGAGCATGGGTTCACGTGAACCCGGGTGACCCCCCTTAGATACGCCTTTGCCGCTCTACGTCCAATTTAAAATTGTGAATTCGGGTCACCCGAGAAAAAAAGAAGTAAAAGCTTCTAAGAAGAGGCTAGAAAAACTGATTATTTTTTTTTAAATAAATGGTCAGAAACAAACTATAAATTCCAAACACTGCCGGTTTTTAATTTTAAAATTAAAGATCATCTTAGCAATTGATTTTTCTTTTCTTCATCTTCTTATTCTCTATTTTTTTCTTTATAGTAATATAATATCCACACAATACGCAAGCACAAATAGTATAAAAAAATATTAATTATATATTGAATTGTGATATAATTTGTTTGAGTATATTAGATCAAATTGTTTTAAGAATATTTGTCATCTAGATTCTCAACGTAATTAAATCAATAAATAAAATCTCTAGGAAATTAACGAAATCAAATTGTTCCTTATTATTATTTAACACATTATCCACTAGTTAATATTATTACTTTGATACTTTAAATTAATTTTTAAAAAAACTTGTCACTTAGTTTAATATTTTTGTTTATTACTAATCTCTTTTTAATTACTATAAATAAATATATATTATATATATTTATTTGTTTTGTTTTTTACGATAAGTACAGATAAGTAATTTGGCTAATTACGCTTGTCCATCTAAACCATAAACTAAAGGGACCTACACATTTCAATTTTTATAATCCAATAATTTAATTGTGGAGAGAATATGACTAGTGTATCAATTTTGTCATCCAATAATATTTTATCTTAAATAAATTATTATTAAAAAGGAAAAAAGAGAAGGGATTGCAGATATATAATTATAAATTATAATGGAATATGTTGATTATTTTTACTTAAAAGGAGAGACCAACTCAAATTTCATTTAAACAAAAAATAAAGAAACTTGAAAAAGTTGGGTTATAATAATTTGACAATCTCAGAGTATCTCAATTTCAAAATAATGTCTATCTGCACTAACAACCATATTTTAAATTATAAATGTATGTGTTAATTAAGTACATCTGTTTGGTCTAAACAATTTATATATATCTAATTGTTCCCTATCTCACCTTCATAGATCAGACACTACAAGAATAATAATTGCAAAGGATGAATTTTATAATAATGTCTTGGAATAAGAATGACATCAATTAGCTCTCAATCACATCCCATTAAGAGTAATGTGTTAAAAGAAGTCTCACATAGGTCAATTATACGATGTGTGGTCTCTTTATATGGCTGACATAATTCTTACCTTTACGCTAGTTTTTGGATTGCGTTAGATCAAGATTCATTTCTTTATTATAATATTTAGGTAGGATGAATTTCGATTTCCATTTATGTTGTTGGGTCTTCATATTAAAATTGTTCATGCTTTAGATATTGAATTCTAAGCACGAGGAAGGAGTTGAAGAAGTCCTGTATCAATCAATTATGAGATGAGTGGTTTCTTGATGTCTTAGGATAATTCTCACCCGCTTTAGCTAGTTTAGTTGATTTAGATTCAATACTCATTTTTTTTGTTATGGTAGTATATGATTTTCGGTCAATTTTTTTCTAAAACCTTTTGGGACCCTCCGTAAGTATTCGGGGGAGCAGCATGTGAAGTCTCAGGAATTTTCACGACGTTTTTGGGCATTTACAAGGTAAGTTTCTCATTTTTCGTGTGTGTTAACCCATGAATATTTTGGTGATATGGCATCCGGTCAATTTTTTTCTGAAACCTTTTGGGGACCCTCCGTAAGTACTCGTGGAAGAACATCTGGTGAAGCCTCGAGAATTTTCACGGCGTGTTTGGGCAATTACAAGACATTTAATAGAAATTAGGCGATTTTTCTCATTTTTCATGTGTGTTAATCTATGAATTTTTTGGTGATATGACTTCAGGTCAATTTTTTTCCAAAACCTTTTGGGGACCCTCCGTAAGTACCCGGGGGAGTAGCAAGTGAAGCCTCGGGAATTTTCAAGGCGTTTTTGGGCATTTACGAGGCATTTAATAGGAATTAGGCGATTTTTCTCATTTTTCGTGTGTGTTAGCTCATGAATATTTTGATGATATGACTTCCGTCAATTTTTTTCTGAAACCTTTTGGGGACCCCCTCTGTAACTACTCGGGGGAGCAGCAGGTGAAGCCTCGAAAATTTTTACAGCGTTTTTGGGCATTTACAATGCATTTAATAGGAATTAGGCGATTTTTCTAATTTTTCGTGTGTTAGCCCATGAATATTTTGGTGATATGGCTTCCGGTCAATTTTTTTTCAAAACCTTTTGGGGACCCCCGGGTACTTACAGAGGGTCCCCAAAAGGTTTCACAAAAAAATTGAGCGGAAGCCATATCACAAAAATATTAATTGTCTAACACACACGAAAAATTAGAAAAATCGTGTAATTCCTATTAAATACCTCGTAAATACCCAAAAATGTCGTGAAAATTCCCGAGACATCATCTGTTGTTCTCTCGGGTACTTACGAAGGGTCCCCAATAGATTTCAGAAAAAAATTGACCGGATGTCATATCACAAAAATATTCATGGCTAACACGCACGAAAAACGAAAAAAATCACCTAATTCCTATTAATGCCTTGTAAATGCCGTGAAAATTTCCGAGGCTTTACCTGCTGCTCCCTCAGATACTTACAGAGGGTCGCCAAAAGGTTTAGGGTAAAAGTTGATCGAAATCTACATCACCAAGATATTCATGGGCAAACACACATACGAAAATGAGAAAAATCGTTTAATTCCTGTTAAATGCTTCGTAACTGCCCGAACACGTCATGAAAATTTTCGAGGCTTCACCTACTGCTATTCCAGGTATCTATGGAGGGTCTCCAAAAGGTTTCAGAAAATTTTTTACTGGAAACCATATAACCAAAATATTCATGTGCTAACACACACAAAAAATGAGAAAAATCGCCTAATTCCTATTAAATAAATTGAAAATGCCCAAAAACGCCGTGAAAATTCTGAGGCTTCACCTGCTGCTCCCCCGGGTACTTACAGAGGGTCCCCAAAAGGTTTTGGAAAAAAATTGATCGGAACCCATATAACCAAAATATTCATCAGCTAGCACACCCGAAATATGAGAAAAATCGTCTAATTCCTATTAAATGTCTCGTAACTGCAAAAAAACACCATTAAAATTTCTGAAACTTCACCTACTGCCCCCCGAGTAATTACGGAGGGTCTCCAAAAGGTTTCTGAAAAAAATTGATCGTAAACTATATCACCAAAATATTCATGGGCTAACACACGAAAAATATGAAAAATCGTCTAATTCCTATTAAATGCCTTGTAAAAGCCCAAAAACACAATGAAAATTCCCGAGGCTTCACCTGCTGCTCCCCTGGATACTTACGGAGGGTCTCAAAAAGGTTTCGAAAAAAATTGACCGGAAGCCATATCAACAAAATATTCATGGGCTAACACACACGAAAAATGAGAAAAATCGCTAATTCCTATTAAATGCCTCGTAAATGCCCAAAAACACCGTAAAAATTCCCGAGGCTTCACCTTCTGCTCCCCCGAGTACTTACGGAGGGTCCCCAAAAGGTTTCGGAAAAAAAATTGAGCGGAAACCATATCACCAAAATATTCATGGGCTAACACACACGAAAAATGAGAAAAATCACCTAATTCCTATTAAATGCCTCGTAAATGCCCAAAAACGCCGTTAAAATTTCCGAGGCTTCAACTGTTACTCCCCCGGGTACTCACGGAGGGTCCCCAAAAGGTTTCGAAAAAAAATTGAGCCGAAGCCATATCACCAAAATATTCATGGGCTAACACACGAAAAATGAGAAAAATCACCGAATTCTTATTAAATGCCTCGTAAATGCCCAAAAACGCCGTTAAAATTTCCGAGGCTTCACCTGTTGCTCCACCGGGTACTCACGGAGCCTCCCCAAAAGGTTTCGGAAAAAAATTGAGCGGAAGCCATATCACCAAAATATTCATGGGCTAACACACACGAAAAATGAGAAAAATCATCTAATTCCTATTAAATGCCTCGTAAATGCCCAAAAACGTCGTTAAAATTTCCGAGGCTTCACCTGTTGCTCCCCCGGGTACTCACGGAGGGTGGTCCCCAAAAGGTTTTGGAAAAAAATTGACCTGAAGCCATATCACCAAAATATTCATGGGCTAACACATGCGAAAAATCGCCTAATTCTTTTTAAATGCCTCGTAAATGCCCAAAAACACCGTAATAATTTCCGAGGCTTCACCTGCTGCCTCCTCCCCCCCCCCCGGGTACTTAATGAGGGTCTCTAAAAGATTTCGAAAAAAATTGACCGGAAACAATATCACCAAAATATTCATGGGCTAACACACACGAAAAATGAGAAAAATCACCTTATTGGGTAATACCTATTTTCGATATTTGTTCACAATGTTGAGTTTCATATTAAAATTGTCCATACTTCATATGTCAAATTCTGAACGTAAAAAAAATGGTGAAGAAGTCTCACATCAATCAATTATGAGATGAGTGATCTCTTTATATGACTTTGACACATACATAAATCGTCAGATTTATTGTTTTAATTTAAATAATTGAGCGGACGATTATTTAATTAATTTACCATCAATTATAGCGTAATCAAAAGGATACTAAATGGAATCTTTAAATAAAAAGAGGTATCAAGTTGAGAATATTTTCTCACAATTAAGAAAGTAATTCCAAAATCATATTTCTTTTGACATACCAAAACTAGTTACATCAACCTAATAATTGCAAGTTTTTTTAACTTTCAAAACTATCTTCATTTTCTTTCCTACATAAATATTCATCAATGATAAGTGGAGCTCCAAATTGGGAAAACGATCAAATATATAACTGACGTAATTAAATTTACTATGAATAATAATATAATATAATCAAAAGGATAACCAAGGGAGTCTTTAAATACAAAAATATCAAAAGTTAAGAATTGAAGTTGATAAGATATGATCTTTGACTTTAATAACGCAATTAATTATATTTTGATCAACACAACAATTGCAAGTTGTTTGAATTTGAAAATATCTCTATTTTCTTCCCTTTAATACCCATCAATGATAAGTGGAATTGTCAATTGGGAAAACGACCTTATTATAATGATTAATGTGATCTTAAGAAATTCCACTAATTAAATAGAGGTAAATTGCATTCATTAATGTAGTAGTCAAATTGTGTTTTGGCATGCCATTACTTACTGGGCTAAAAAGTGAATCAAACCTCTCAATGCCTGGACAAATGCTATTCATTGAAGAAATTCTATTTTGGAGTCCGACTTATCCGGATACGAACCAGAAGTTGTATTTTAGGGTAAAGTGATCATTATCAAAGTGATACTCCACCACATTTTTGGTACAGTCAAAATTTCTATAACAATCATCTTCTTTAATAACATTTCATTATAATTTATAACAATCATATTTTCCATAAAATCAATATTTCATGCTATGTCATGTTATATTATATGTTTTCTATAAAAACATTTTGCTATAGCAATCAATGTATCAAAATAAAACATGTTATTAAAAAAATTTGATTACTTTGTATGAAAAGAAATAAAACCAAAAGCCTTGTAAAACCTGCAAAGTGTTAGGGTTTTGCCCTGATTTTCATACCATATTTTAAGTTTTATTTTTTCCTAAAAGAAAAATCAAAGTATTACCATAAATGCTTTAACTTTTTCTAAAAGGAAAATATAATTCATTTCCATATTTGTTTTATTCTTTCCAGAGGAAAAGCTTGAAACTCTATAAATTAAAGACCCCTCTTCTGAATAACAATAATAACATCCACAATGTAATCGTTTAAAAAGTTTTGTTTATGGAGAGATTTTCTCTCTACAGTTTTAATATATATTTTTTATTTAGTTTTCATATATAGACCAATTGCTCAAACCATATAATAATATTTTGTTTTTAGTATAAATTTTTGTCATCTGATTTATCAACCATATGATTTGTAATTGTAAGCTTTCGCATGACCCTCTAATCACTTTCGAACCCAACACAAAGTCCCGTAGCAGCACGGGCACAACAAATCATACTAAAAGTTATTTAATAACTCACAAAAAAGGACATATTTCCTTATTTGATAAATATTTAATACTAACATTATTAATATTTTATTCATGTTGATTCCACTTTTTTGACAAAAAATATTTTATTGATATGGGATGAAATTATCATCGAAAAACATCTATAAAGTATCTTTAAAGCATAAATATTGAAAAACTTTAAATACCTTCAATGTAAAAAAGACATATCAATGAAAAATGTTTAAAATTTAAAAATTACTCTTGATATAAAACAGTCATATCAACAAAATATTTACGTCTAACCGCTTATTAATATTAATAAGATTCCGGTAGTACAGGTTGACAAATTAGTGAGTTATACCTTTTTTGGTGGGTCAATGTTATCATGCTTCATGGATATAGGATACACACTTTGCCAACCAATCCCAAATACTTTTTTTTTTAATTGGTTATGTTGATGTTTGAATTAATTTGACACCTTAATTATTTATTAGATATTCTTTTAAGAAATGCATTAGACATATATCTACTTAGTAATTCAATTTATCAAAAATTTAGATAAATAAAAGTAAATTACTTTGACAAAACAAATTTAGATTAGTTAGGCCTTATTTATTTATTTTTGTTAAAATTAAATCATTTGAATATGAAGATGTTGTATTTAAATTTGAGCAGTGATACTGAATAATTAAAATTGTTAATTTGTTTTCTTAAGGTCTAAATGTGTACAATTAGGAGTATTATTAAATACACATTTTAAAAATATAGTATTTAAATTAAATATTACATCAATAATATATTTGAGAAGATATAATATAACGTAATAAAATCATTAAAATGGTAAAATATGAAATATCTCAATACAATTTATCATGAAATACAAGAACAAAATAGTAAAGAATAAGATCACCAAAATGATTGAAGGTCAAAGAATGCCATAATCTCATCTATTATATTTTTTTATACCAGAAGCAAAATATTTATTTATGTTACTTACTATTCTGATCGAACAATGTAATAAAAATAAATGCACAATGAGCTAAGATTTGAACAATTCAGATTCAGCCTTAATTAAATATAAATAAATGAGCTCTTAATGTGTTTGTCATTGTCAGAATCTGAATATGAATCTCCTATAATTTTAATTACTTTATTAACCAATAAACCACAATTATAAGCTCATTAGAGAAAAGCAAAGATAACATAGTCAAGTAATTAAGTTAATTTAAAGGTATTTAGCTAATCATGAAGAATAAAACGCATTATCTTCATTCCACTTTCAATAATTAGACGTGTTAGGCATAGTGACATTTGTCAATCCTCTTAAAAATCAATTAAAAAGAAAATCAAGAATACTTAGTAGCAAAAATTGAAATTAATCGTACGTCAAGTCAAAGTGTATAATAGAACAACAAAAGGTCATAGAAAACATATTTCATTTTTACTTATCCATTTTAGATTTTGCACGCTCTTTAACAGATAATGTTAATATGATATTTTATCACAACATTCATTAATTGATGTATAATGTTAAGTCTTGAGAAATAATTTGTTGAATAAGTGATTAATGTTGAGGGTAAAACAGGAAAAAAACAATTATCATTTCTTGATATATATTAAAAGTAAAAATAATCTATTTTTATAGTAGTCGACAAATAAAAATGAAAGTAGGAAATAATATATAAATAAAAAAAAAGCTATTACTATAATTTTAACTTGAGGACATCACATAATTATGCAACCATTTGGATTATCATAGCCATATTGGTAGCCATAATAGTCGCTGGCTTGAGGGAAATAGGATGCTGGTGGTTCACGGTGGTGCCCCAACAACAAGGGTGGTTGTTCACGGTGGTACCCCAACGATGGTGGTGGTTGATAACGGTGGTGCCCCATTAACATTCGCGGTGGTCCATGGCATTGGTGGTGTCCCCCTAAACGACGTAGAGTATTATGGTTATTCTCATGCAAGTCATCCAAAGGGTCATGAAAATTCATCCTATACCCCATCTCAAGGCTCTCAACCCTCCTCATTCTTGAAAACCGTTCTGAGTCATCAATCAAGTAGTTTCTGAAGTGCGATGGGGGTTGTGGTGGCAAATGACATGGCCATAACGATGGTGGTGCTAATTGCAAAAAAGGTAATGGATGTCCGCGAAATTCACAACAATCATGTTGACATGCTTGTGCAACGTGTTCACCGTGTGGTGGTGGTGGTGGTGGTGATTCCTCTTTTTTAGGAATTGGAGGTGGCGGAGGCGGTGGTGGTGGTGGACAAGGCTGTCATACCACACAAGAGAAACATTTTTAGAATTTAATTTTGTGAATTGATACAGAAAATAAAATAAAAATTAAAAGTTAATCTCTGTGTCTCAATTTATATGGCAAGAGTTATGCAATTTTGAAATCTTCAAAAACAAAATTTGAAATAAAATTTATAATTTTAAAAACTACGTAAAAAAATATACTATAAGTTATAATTATTGACAATCAAGAATGTTTAAAAGATTTATAAAAAAAAATACAATCAATGATAGACATATTTGATTCTAGAATTTTGAAAACTACCGTATAAATTGAGACAGAGAGAATATTTTGTTTTTTCAATTTTTCCAATTAATATAATCTACCTTGAATTTCCGCGGACGAATCATGTCAGGATCCATTGAAGAAAGCTTCCACACCCTACAAAAACTTTTTCCAAGAAAATTACAGTTTAATTTTGATCGTGAATTTGGTGATGAAATTATTAAATTTTATATATCTGAAAATTACATAAAAAGTTTTATAAGTGACAATGATTAACAATTCAAAATATATTAAAAAATTACGATAAATTTTTTTTTATTTGAATTTCGAAATCTGAAATGTCATATAAGTTGAAACGAGGGAAATATATCCACAGAAACGTTCATGTTTTCATTTCTTTGGGGTTGATTTTGTGATTTACTAAACAATACGAGGTGATAGAGAATAAAAATGATAAATACTTATTCGTACTCAAAAGAAGAAAAAAAAACGTTTGAGATTTAAAAAAAAATTAACCAACTACGATAATAAAACTAAAATAAGGAATAACAAACATAAAAATTTCACCCTTTATTAACAGAAAAAAAATTCAAAATATGAAGAAGAAAATTGCAACTTGCCTAGAAAGATGACAAATAGTTAGAAGTCTCCGTTCACTTTTACTTGTCACGTTTTGCTTCATAAGAGTCAATTTAACTAATTTTTAGAGCTAAATTAAATCAGAATAATTCAATATTCTAAACTTAAAATTTATATTTTCGAAAATATTATAAGTTGCAAATTGCAATCATTCTCATATTAATACAACAACAAAAAAACACATCCTAAAAAGCTGATCAAAGTTGATACAGTTTAACTCTCGATAAACGATGAGTAAAAATGGACGGAAGGAGTATTAAACAAAAAGAAAAAACGAAGAAAAACTAGCAAGCACTCACCAACTTTTCTGGTAATAGATTTGTTCTCCCTTGGTCTTCAATCAAAACCTAGGAGTAATTAATTAATTAACCTATATATATTATAATAAAACTACGTACATAGAGGCAATTTTTTTTTCTGAAAAGTATATTTTTCAAAACTGTTTAAGGAAAAATAATCTAAGATATGATTATTTTTCTTTAAAAAATTCTTCTAACTGGTAAATATTTTATTTGTAAGAATGAAAAAAAGTTTAGTTTACTTTTTTGGTGAAGAAAATATATACAAGGAAATTTAGATAATGCACAGCTCATTTTATTGTTCATAATTATTAGCTTGAAATTTAGCATATATAAATAAAAATATATTAATAAGAGGTAAAAGATAAAGAGGAGAAAAAAGACCGAAAAAAGAAAGTATAAATATTCTATGACTCAATTTATGGTAATTAATTTTAAAATACAAAAATACTTAGTTGAAATCTAAGAAGACATAAAATGATTATATATACATATAAAAAAAAGTTCTTAGCTATATATATTTTTTGGTAATATCTTAATTAACCATCTTTATATAGACAAATTCTCTAAGGTTATCAATGATATGTTTAATAATTTTGACCAAATATTTGATGTTTTAAATACACTATTTATGACAAAGAATATTATATGAATATGCGTTTTCATTAAAAATATTTCCTTCTTTATATGAAGTGTGGCTAAACTTAAAATTTGACATTAAATTATATACACGTACTATTTATGACATAAAATATTATATAAATATATGTTCTTATTAAAAGATTTTCTTTCTTTATACAAAGTGTGAGTAAGCTTAAAACTTAAATGATTTTATATACTAACAGCCAAATATTGTTTAAATATCAAATGTCACTATAGATCCAAAAATTTCCAGAACCAACATGTTATTATAAAGAGGTTTGACTGTATTTGTTGTATTTAAAAAATAAAAATAATTTAAGTTTCAATTTATGCTATTATGGTCCATTGGGATTTAGGACTCATGATAAAAAAATATTTTTTTAATTATATTAATTTTAAATATAAATTTAACTATAATTTCTAGATATATGTACGTGCAAGATATGTACATTAAGTTAATACTATATATCAAATTTCATCATATAATATTTTATATTGTACTGTATATTTTTTTAAAAATCTCTAAAAGTTAAAGCTTTTATTTATTCGTAAGGATATCTACTTTAAGTAATCCATCTGTAAACTCAATAATCATGTTCCATATCTTGCTTTAAATATGTATTTGTTTGTTTAAACTTTAAACTATCGTATTAATGGTGTGCCATATGTTATTAGTTCAAGCAATGACAAGATTGAATATTTTTTAAATTAATAATTAATTTAACATCCAATTTTCAACGAGAATAAAGTTTGAGAAATTTTCGTAAAAAACACTATTTGCATCTAGATTTATGAACAATAGCAAAATTTTACTTAATTCGAAACATAGTAATATTTTAATTTTATAACATAAGGAATACATCGTATTTGTGCATGTATCGTGCATAATAAAAGTATCCGCACATATATAATATTTTTATGGCAGAATATATTGTATTCACACATGTAATAATATTGAAATACATTGAACTTGCAAACTTAATTAGAATATATTCACACATTTATAATTGCCTAGCTTGTTTTGTACAGATAATAAGTATATCCTCACGTATTTATTATAAAATCTCAAACTATTATTATATTATAATAATTTTTTTAAAACTATATTTAAATAAATGCAGAGCCTTGATTTATTGTGTCAAGTAATTTTTCAATAAAACTTTTGTTCGTACTTATTATTAGTGGGAAAAAATATTTTCACAATCATTTTCTATCAAAATAATAGTAAAATATTAAAGGTGTAGAAATATATCAAAGTTTTAGCTTCGAAAACAAAATAGGATAACGGATCGAATGGGATATTTGCTTCTATCACAATAAAACCGTGTATCTTCTTCTTAAAGAAAAAAAAATAGTTTGATATATATCATGATTTGAAATTTAAATTTTATTTAGACGTATAATTTGATTTTTTTTAAATTGTATTTTTTTCATAAATATAAAACTTAAAAATATATGATAATTATAAAATTTTACAACTCGTATACAATCTTATCAAATGATCGAGTAAATCATAGTTCATAAATAAGATATTTGAATATCTTAATGCGTCACATTAATAAATCGCATATCTTCATGTTCCTTTTATAAATAAATGCTGGCAATTGCATTTTATTACAAATTTTTAAATACACATAATTTTATAAAAATTCACTATTCGACAATAGCAGTAACTAGCTATTCTTTAGTATAATCTTTTCACATGGTACATACAATCTCTTAAGTCGAATATGAGACTTTTTTGTAAAATTTAAAATAATGGTCTTTTTTCTTATGTAAAATATAAACTTATGAGTTAAGTTTTACATTTAAATTTCTTTAGTCACAACTTTAAATTCTACTTTTTGGAGAATTTAGTATTTGTAATTACAGTTTGACATTTTGTACTGTAGATTTCATAAACATACACTGATTTTAAATCAAAACTTAAAATTGAGGTCATATATACGTCGACTTGTGTACCATGAATTTTGATATAATTTAATTTGTTACGATAGAATGGATTCAAATAGAACCTAACAAAATTTAAAAGGCAATAATTGGAATCAAAATATTTCAAAATTGTGTCAATCGATAACAATAATTATGAATTTGATAGAAGAGCATATTAGGAAGAATGGATCGAAGAAATGTCTAATATAGATAGATAACTGATGTCATAAAATTCAAAAAAAATCAATGCGCCATAAGGTTGTTACAAGTGGTATAATACCTCTTCATCCTAAACTATGTATATCATGTTCGAATCGCATAAATAAAGTAATCCTTATTAAAGCGTTTTATCTCACAGTAAAATTATTCAAATTAATCCAATCCCAAAATAATCATCAAACATTAAAGAAATTCCTTTTATATTTTTAAAAGAAGTTTCCTTCGTATAAAAAGTCATTTTTTTTAGAAAGTGTTCTATTTTTTAATAAAATTTAATCGGAATTTAATACAATTATCGTAAATTGATAAGTACGAGTAGTAGTTTATTATAAGGTGGCCCTTTGTTTCACTTTCCCTTTCCCTTTCATGTTATGGTGGGGTTTGGTTATGTCCACAAAAAGCAAAAGAGCTAAATGTAGGTGGCTCCTCTTATTTTTTGGACTTCTTATATTACTATACTTATCCTTTTATTTTGTCCATCTGTTGAAAGTAACATAATTATTTGTACTCTATATATTTAAAGAAAATGACACATCAAAAAAAATATATCTATTTCCCCTTTATATATAATAAAAAATATAATACTATATGATTTGCGTATTTGAAAAATTCAATGTCCATTTGGTTGTATTATACGAAGAAGACATATAAAAGATGACACATGTTTATACTATATCAACAATGTTTTGATTATTGAAACTTTTATGAATAGACAAAAACATAGATGAATTCATAGATGAAATTCTACTTATGTTTTATTAGGGGTCGTCTGGTTTATGAGATAAGATGGAATATCTCAAGAATAAATTTATATTTTGTTTAGTCGAACGTATAATTAATTTCAGGATAAATTTATACTTTAAATTTGATGTTATTTTATTCTACATGAGATGTGAGATTATAATCCCAAAATAACTTTCTTTGCGAATGAAATGACTCCTTATTTTATGAAAGAAACTGATCAAGAAAAGTGGAAGGGCTAATACGAACGGAAGAAGCTTCAGAATTGAAGTTTATGAATTATGAATTTGTCATTAAATTTATAACTTAGTTTTAACTATTGAATCACAATTATGAATATATATATACCTGTATAATTGTCCAATATTTGCTTGTGTTACTAAGAAGAAGACATATACAAGATGGCACATGTTTAAACTTTAAACCATAAAAAATGTTCAATTTTTGAATCTTTTATGAATAGACAAAACTGGGATGAATTCTTTTTTTATTATTATTATTATTTATTTTACATTCATACCTGCATTGAAGTTTGATTAATTTGAATTTGCGTCGTGTAGAGTCTCATTTAAGAAAAAACACTCCTTATCAAGAATTTTTCCATATTCAAGACTCGAATCTGAAACCTCTGATTAATTAAATTAAAAGAGAAGCACATCTTTTGATGGTAACATGGATCGATTCTACTTCTCAAAGCTTCTTAACTCTACTATTATATAGAAGAAATTGATCAAGAGAAGTGGAGGACAAATGGTCAAATACGAAGAGTTTATGAATTTTATGATTGTCATCAAACTTATAATTTGTTTTAATTATTGAATTTACAATTATAGATTAGTGAATAGCTTATCAAGAAAAATGTAAGCACAAATATAGAAACGTAGTTATAAAATAAAAAGTGCGAAAAAAATACTATAAACTATAACTTTTTTCATATCAATATGATAAAAAATACATTTTAAAATATTAATAATAATTCCTATCTTTAATTATTTTTTTTAAAAATATAATAAATATTTTAAACGTAAATAGTAGTAAATACATAATTTTTATCTTTTCTTTTCTATCTGCCAAAAAGAAAAAGAAAAAAAAAGAGCAATATTATCAAAAAATTAATTATGGGAGTCAAGTGATACTTTTTTACTAGTTAAGTGGGACATAAGTAAAAGTGATCCATAATTTTTGACTTTGTAAATAAAACAAGATTATTAGATCCAACGGCTGATATTTCTTGTTAATAAAACATTGGTAGGACATCTATGATGTAGCTGTCCCTTCCTTGATCAGAGACGTATTTAGGATTTCGAGATGAGGGGTGCATTATTATAAAATGATGGATTTAAGATGTAAATTTGATTAGATATATTTATACATATATAAGATTCAGATTTATAACCTCACTTAGAGAGGTGCACCCAATCATTGTCACACATAATATGATACTCCGAGTATGGGTTCACACATCTAGATTTCAATATTTTTTTAAAAATATAACACTATTATTATATATGATCTCAGGAGGGGAGCATGAGTTCACGTGAACCCGGTGACCCCCTTAGATATGCCCCTGTCCTTAATGAGAAATTTCGAATTTGAATGAGTACGAATTTTTTTTTGGTAAAAGCGCTTTCTCTGAATAGGTTCTTATGTGGCATAATTCCCTGAATGAGGCTAATACAGAGTAAATTTAAAATAATCGAACTTTAATGTATGTCGGACACCAATGAAAAAAACAAAAAAAAACATTGGTAGGACGGCATTTCAGTATTTATCTGTTTGAGAATTAATTTCTCTTTCTCCACCACCTTCCCATCTTTACATAATTTACACGTTTCTCTTTCTCCCTTTATCTCTCTCTAAAAACACCCTTTTTTTCCCTCATTTTTTCTTTGTATTTTCTTTTTCCTTTTGTGTAAAGAAGAAGAGAAGAACAACAAGAAGGAAGAGGAACAATTAAGTAAAGTTTTAATCTTTTTTGATTGATTATATGATAACTGTAATGCACTTTTTTTGTAATATTTGAGGGTAAAGAATTGAAAAGAATTTGATCTTTTCACTTTCTTATTTATGCTCAATTTTATTGGGTTTGAGTGTAAAGAATTGGAAAAAGCTTAATTTCAATAGTTTTTTGACTGATGATATGTCAATAATGTGATTTTCTTGATATGGGGTTGTCTCCAAGTTGCTATTATGGTAATTTTTTCATATAAAAATTTGATCTTTTTCACTCTTATTGTTTCTTATATTTGCTCAATTTTATTGGGTTTGAGTGTAAAGATTCTAAAAAGAAAGAGGCTAATTTGAATAGTTTTGACTGATGATATGTCAATTATGTGATATCCTTGATATGGGGTTGTCTCCAAGTTGCTATTTTTTGATGTTCTCTAGCTTTTTTGATAGGCTCTAATGGTAATGTTTTCATATAAAAATTTGATCTTTTTCACTATTGTTTCTTATTTATGCTCAATTTTATTGGGTTTGAGTGTAAAGATTGTATTAAAAAGCTAATTTGAATAGTTTTTGACTGATGATATGTCAATAATGTGATTTTCTTAATATGGGTTTGTCCCCAAGTTGCTATTTTTGATGTGCTATGGCTTTCTTGATAGGCTCTTATGGTAATATGTCATATAAAAATTTGATCTTTTTCACTCTTATTGTTTCTTATATTTGCTCAATTCTATTGGGGTTGTGTTTTTTTTCCTTTCTCTTAATATTTTGATATTTTAGAGAACAGAGAAAGTTATTTCAATGGTCTTTGACTGATGATATATCAATAATATTATTTTCTTGACATTGGTTTGTCACCAAGTTTCTACTTTTGATGTCCTCTGGCTTCCTTGATAGGCTCTTATGGTATTTCAATTTAAAAGGTGGTATTTCCCTTTAATTGTTTCTTGTTATGCTCAATTTTATTGGAGTTGCTGTTTTTCTTTTCTTTCTCATAATATTTTGATATTTAAAGAACTAAAAAAGCTATTTCAATGGACTTTGACTGATGATATGTCAGCAGTATGATTTTCTTGGCATGGGTTTGTCTCCAAGTTTCTGTTTTTGATGCTTATTGGCTTCCCTTGTAGTAGACTCCAATAGAATTTTTTCTTCTTCATATTTTCAAGCTTTAATTTTGAGTGGATTTTTCTTGTTATGCTCAATTTTATCGGGATTCTCTATTTTGTTTGAAAATATTGATGTCTACTTTGTTTTCTGAGATTTTCTGAATAGCTTTTGTTTGAAGTCTGTAAAGGCTCAATCTTTGAATTCATAACTGGTGTCACCCTTATGATTATATTGCTTCCCTCCTCCTTATTTCCCCTTTTGTTTGGTGTAAAACTCTTGTAGTATTTCCTTTAGTTGGTTCTTTTTTTTTCTTTCTGATTTCTGGATGATTCTTCGAATATCTTACAAGGAATTGATGAAAGACAAGTGGTGCTCACTGTTGGGTAGCTGTGATACCATTAGCCATCTTTTATGATTTTATTTATTGGCAAATCATCTGTTCAACTTTTAGGCATATATTCATGGATTTGTATCTGTGATATTCAGAGTTTCGTAAGGTTCCAATTCCGGTTAAAGGGGAAGAATTGCAGCAAATGTAGTAAATTATGACAAGTCATCAGCTATCACAATAATGAATGCATTGGGTCATGATCTCCTAGACACATGCTACATTGTTGATAGTTGATTAACTTGCAAATGATGCGATTACAAGTTACCTTTTATGATACTGCTTGTCTTTGTAATAGTATTACTTTTGATGTTTCCATCGAAAGATTCTCAGTTTCTTGTAGAAAAACTGAGTTTTGATGATAGGGGTTAGAGAAAGTTCTTGTCATCTATCACTATGAGTTTATGAATTTATTTTTGCTTGAAGTTTCGTCTCAATTTCAATATCCTTGATCTTTCTTTTTGAAACTCGCTGATTGCTATGATACTTAATTGAATATTTTTATGGTAGTCCTGTCTTAATTTGCTGAAGGTAAGTCTTTGACTTCATGATTTTAAGGCCTAAATAATAGTGACATTAGGCTATTTGGTTTTGACAGAAATAAGAGGTTGTATGTAATCTATGGATGAATATTCGAGCAAAAGAGCTGTTAATGGCCTTTACGTTCCCAGAAGAGGTTTGAGGGACATAGCTGACAGAAGGGATGAAAATGTTCAGTTGTGCTCTCGATATGGATGCAGCAGCCGGCTCAACTCTATGAAGAGCCCGCTAGTTAGAAGTACAGAGAAACCAAGACCTCTCAGGCCTTCTTTCACTTCTTCAAATGGAAAAGAAGTTGTTGGAACTGCATGTAGGACATCGTCTGCGATGGCTAATACTAGAAAGTCACTCAAGGACAGGAAATCTTTTTCCCATAATGGAAATGATCAATCAGAAACGACTTGTTTACATGGTGAGCCTGAGGCTTCGGAACACATGAAGTCAGCAAAAGCGCATCAACCCCAATTCAATTCAGTAATTCGAGATACTGGATCAAGTAAAATTACATTGAAAGAAGTAGGTTGCTCTAGTGGAGCTTCAAGCAGTAAACCTCGTAGATTATTTAGTCCCAAGTATTCCAATCAAAATAGTCCAGTAGGTTCGTCTGTTTCTTCGTCATCTAAGGCCATTGGTGCAGGGACAAGGGGCACTGCTAGTGGGGCTGGATATGTGCCGAGAAATGTAAAATGCAACTCAGGATCAGATATCTCTCCACAGAATTGTTCAACAGCAGATTCAAGATTTAGTAGAAGGGACATTGTAAAAAGAAGAAATTCAGAAGGTGAAAGCACTTCATCCTCTAAAGGGAAGAAAGTAAATGGAGCATTACCAAAAGAAGGAGATGTCACGCGTCCAACTCGTGGTATCTCAATTTCTGATTCAAGGAGTAGTAAAAACTTTGATATTAGGGAGGATAGTCGTGCTGTATCAGTTAGGACTCGCAGGTCAATGAATGTGCCTAGGCTTAGGGATTCAGTACGAGATTCGTCATCTGGCTTCTTCCAGAATTCACCTCAGCCCGAATCCCCAAATTTCAGTCTGCAGTCATCAAGTCAATTTTTCTCAGATGCCTCTTCGAGTGATTCAAGTGCTTTTAGTTTTCCTGGAAATGATGTTGAAGATCTCCCAGCTGGAGTGTCCGGCACTTCTGCACAACTAGGTATAAACCAATTAATGAACCGTGATGCCTTGCAGCGATATAACATGGATGGAGTCGCTCAGGTATTTTTTCCAAAAGAAACTTAGTCACTCTGTTTTTCTGGCTCAGGTTTACCTGATGATTATGGTATTTCACTTCGGTCACTGCCTTTCTGTACAGGTATTAGTGGCACTAGAGAGAATGGAACAAGATGAAGAATTAACATATGAGGTAGTCCACCTTTGAGTATTTCTTACCACCCTGGCGTTTTCCTTTTTGTATTTATGATGAACTCTTATTTTCCATGTACAGCAACTACTTGTGTTGGAAACCAACTTGTTTCTTGGTGGCCTCAACTTCTATGACCAGCATAGAGGCATGAGACTGGATATAGACAATATGTCCTATGAGGTCTGTATTTTCTCTTCTGTATATGATTACAGACTATGTTCAGCATAACTCATATGCATCAAAATGTCGAGGTTTTTTTATGGGGGTGGTGGGGTGAGGTTCATCCGATAGCTGAAAGATCATTGTGTAGTACTTTCCTTTGGAACAATAATAATATATCTCTATGTCACATTTCTAGGTCGCTAAAAAGATAAGTTCCCACTGATAGTTATACCTTTTACACCCTGCAGACGTTAATCTTTTGCCTGTTAACAGGAATTATTAGCTCTCGAGGAGAGGATGGGGAGTGTTAGCACAGCTCTGTCAGAGGAGGCATTGTCAAAGTGCATCCGGAAAAGCATTTATCAAGCTATGCCTTCAGAAACAGGGGAATTTGGAAGCAATGAGAATGAAGATGAGGTCCAATGCACTATTTGTCAGGTTTCTCCCACTTACTTCAAGCAATAGTTTGTACATTCCAACGTGCCTGATGCATTATACTTGAATCTAATTCATCATTCGTGATGTTTTTCTCTTTCCTCACTAAGTATGTAGCACCTTGCTTTGCCACTTTGTTATTTTTTTCTGATGCATGTTACTTGAAGAGTTATCTAGGTTTATGCCTTATCAAACTCTCTTCTTGAACACGATGGAGTAGAAAATTTACAACTACAAATTTGATTGAATGTTACTAAATTTAGTTCTGTTATTAGTACTTCCAATCTTTCAACATTTTGGTCAGACATGCAGCCCGACTGTTTTTGCGTAATGCAGGCAAGTCTATCCTATTGTAGACATAGTTCCATACATCTAACAACCATACTTTGTACATATGGTGTTGGCGTATATCACTACTCCACGTGTATGTCTGGCTCTAGGCGACATAAGTTCTAACTCTTTACTAATTGTCCCCAAATTGATGATATTTTCAAGTGGTGTCGGTCTATTATACACTTATTGTTTCTTAAAAGATACTTATAATATGGATGCGTGTGCACGCACACACATATAGTCAGACCTCTCTATAATAGCCTTCCTCTATAACAACATTTCACTATAACTACCAAGTTTCTTTAGAACGATTTTTCATGTTATATTATGCGTTCTCTACAACATCATTTTGTTATGAAAAGGTGTCTCCGCTGCTACATGCATCTAGGATGTTGCATACCAAAATGAATTCATAGTTGTGACTCAGTTAAGTAAATGACATGTTTTGCAGGAGGAATATGTGATTGGAGATGAAATAGGAAGGTTGGAATGTGAGCATGGGTATCATCTGGAGTGTGTAAAACATTGGTTGAGTCTCAAGAATTGGTGTCCTATATGCAAAGCTTCAGCAGCTCCGTCTTAGCTCTATCTTTTCCCTATGTACAAATTCATCAAGTTGGAGGATGGTGGGGTGTTTCTGTTCATTTTTTGAATTCTTTGCTTTTGTGTACATATACAGTTCTTGTCACATCAAACCAATTAACCCAAGCCAATACAGGCTTTGTGGTGATAGCTAATGAACATTGATATTTATTTCCTTCAAAAATCCTTATAAAAAGTGTTTTGGAATTTACTTACTGGTGTTGTCATCTCTACCTCAACTTCCGGATTCTGTTATGCTACTCTATCTGCATTATGGCACCTGTATTGAGGTCTGACTAAACTTGGATTCACGTTGGGAAGTCTTACATTGAGGGATAAAGCGCTTCTTAACAATAGTGATTTCGTATTCAGCAGGGGCGAACTTGAGAACTCTAATTAAGGATGAAAATTAACCGGAGTTGTTGGAAGGAGGTTCCCTCTTAACATCATTTGCCATTCTGGTCCAACTAGGTTGATGGAGTATCAATTTTCAATATCCAAAGTAGGCATTTCAACCAAAAGTAACAAAAATAGACTTTCTTCTAATGGTTACTTTTGTCTGCTTCTATTTTTTCATTTTTTCCCCATGAAATGGTTTGTTTGTGGTTCTCTTTCAATTAAATATAGTAAAACTTTATTGATGGAAGTGTATGTTTGTTACAACTTTCACAAGTAATGGAGAACCATAACACTAATAAAGATTAATTAGTACTCTTTTGTTCCACTTTATGGGCCATCATTTTCTTACCACCTAATTGAAGGAAATGCCCAAATTTTATATTTCAAAGATCAATAAAATAAGAGTTTCGACAGTTTACAAGGCTTGAAGCTTAAAAATAGATGATTTGAAATCCGTTGAATTCAGACCATAAATCGTAAAACTAATGAAGGAAGGAAGTCAATTGCCCTCTTTTTAGCTAATCGATATGGAAATCCTTACACAAGCCCTCCACTCCACCCCCACCCCTCAAAAGCATGAACTTGATCTTCCCTTTTACCACGATTCTCTAAAAAAAAAAAAAAACATGAATCCGTTTAAGTAAGAAAGTGCGGCTTAGTTGTGAATCACTTTACCCAGAAAAGAATAAAGAAAGGACAATCAATTATTTAAGTTGTCTTAATTTCTTTCAAAATAGTAATTTAACTATTGAAAGGCTTACTAAGGTCCGCTCAAGATTATAACAAGAGATTTTGTTAAGTCCATTTAAAAATGAATAATACCTTTTTATTTGGAGATACTTTAAATTTTATTTTATTTTATCAACCAAACATAATCCTAAAATTAATTATTCCCTGTGTCCCACTTTATCTGACTCACTTTCCTTTTTAGTCCATCCTAAAAAAAATGACACATTTCTCTATTAAGTAACAATTTAATTTTAAAATACTCATCTTACCCTTAACGAAATGATTTGTAGTCACACAAACATCTGCCACTTATTTTAGACCGCAAATTTAAAAGTCTTTTTTTCTTAAAATCTGTGTCAAGTCATATAAAATGGGACGGAGCGAATATCAAATAGTCATCCTTGAGCTCCAAGTATTCCTTGAGTCCCAAGTATATTTCAAATTTGCTTACGTTTGTGCTTGCGACAGCTTTTGACAGAATATATATTTCTTTGACTTTGCTCACCACCAAACAAGCCCTTAATCTGCTGCCTTTATATATACAGAAGACGCAATTTTGAATCAAACAAAGAAGAAGAAGAAGAAAAAAAATGAGGAATTTAATTTGTAACGCTTGTAACAAGGAGTTTTTAGACGAAAATGAGCAAAAAATTCATTACAAATCAGAATGGCACACTTATAATCTTAAACGCAAGGTAAACTGCTAATTACCCTTTTTGCGTTTTCTGTTTTACTTAATTTTTTTGTTGGGTATGTTTTACTTGAGCAGAAGGACTATCAGAAATAGCCTCGAGCACATCAACCTCTCCAGATCCCACTTGTGAAATTACTAAGATATATTGTTGTTGTTGTCCATGTTCATTGCTGCATGATTGCTATATAGATAAGAACTCGTTGTTCTGTTTCATGGTATTCAACTAATTGTAACAATTTTTTATGCAAATTCAATGAGCAATTGAAAGCAATGATGATTGGCAAATCGTATTGTACTAAATAAGTACTCCTCCGTTTCAATTTGTTTGTCTTACTTTTCTTTTTAGTCCTTTTTGAAACAACTCTTTGATTTCAACTTTTCACGTGGCATATTTAAGACTATAAGATTGAAAAGTCGTTATTTTCTTAAACTTCGTGTCGAGTCAAAACAGAGGAAACAGATTGAACAGGATGATGGCGGAATGGATTAGAGCTCATTGTTCTGTTTCTTTGGTATTTATTTCAGGTTGCTGGAGTTCCTGGATTGACAGAGGCACTCTTTGTAGCCAGACAGTCTGCACTTGCAGAAGAAACTCCATTGCTATATAGCTGTGGACATTGTGGCAAAGAATACAGAAGCTTTAAAGCTCATGCTCAACATCTAAAATCTAAAACTCACTTAGTACGAGCTTCGCAAGAGACAGGTCATTATCACGATGAGAATAGCGTTGTCATCAAGCCTATTCAACGTCAATTTCCCCACAAGAATGAAGATATTAGTGGAAATGATGAGAGCGAGTGGGAGGAGGTTGATCAAGAGGAAGAGATCGCGTGTGAAGACAATGACTCATTGAGGCAATTAGAGATGAACGGAAGTAGTACTCGTAATGGTGCTATGGTTGATGAGTTGGATCCGCGTTGTTGTTTCATGTGTGATTTGAAACATGATACACTAGAGAGTTGCGCGGTCCATATGCATAAGAAGCACGGGTTCTTCATACCTGATGTCGAGTATTTGAAGGATCCTAAAGGCTTCCTCACTTACCTTGGTCTCAAGGTAATACTGTAAGTTTCATTTTTCTTGTATGCTCTTCAAGTCCATTTAGATATTTTATGTGAACTCGCTCTTTACGTCCTCAGGTTAGAAGGGATTATATGTGTTTGTTTTGCAACGATAGATGTCGTCCTTTTAGTAGTTTGGAAGCAGTTCGGAAGCATATGGATGCAAAAAATCATTGCAAAGTACATTATGGTGATGGTGGTGATGATGAAGAGGCAGAATTAGAAGAGTTTTACGACTATAGCAGCAGGTATGCTTGGTGATTTGATAGCTTCTAATGTACATTTGAGCAGTTTTAAAGTTTGAACAACAACATATCCAATGTAATCTCGAGGTTTGGAGAGAGTAGAGTGTACACAGACCTTATCCCTACCTCGTAGAGATGGAGAAGTTGTTTCCAAATAGGAACTTTATTGAAGTTTGAACAGATCAAAATCTGCAGATGGTTAAAAACATAATGCAGGTAAATTTTGTTTATCTCCTTTACTAAGATTTGTATTTTTCCACATTCTAGCTATGTGGATGCAACTGGAAAGCTGCTTGTTTCGTCTGAAGATTTTAACAACAATGTAGAACTTGGAAGTGGTGGATCTGAACTCATGATAACAACAAGAACCGATGATCGATTGTCTGTTAAATCAATCGGATCAAGAGAGTTTTTGAGATATTATCGCCAGAAACCAAGGCCTACGCGTACTAATGATACAGCTATAAGTTCTGCCTTAGCTTCAAGGTACGTATTTGACTCGTTACACGGCACACAATGGCAACTAATATGTAGTCAGTTGAGCCAACATTCGTTTTCTCATCTCAGGTATCGAAGCATGAGTCTAGCAACCGTGTAATCGAGGGAGCACATTGTTAAAATGAAGGTGTTGAAGGTCATGAATAGATGTGGTGTGGATGCTATGCACTCTGAGATTGGCAAGAAAAGCAATGTTATTCGAAATCTCCCTAAAAATATACCATATTAGTCCCTTTCCTATGGATTATCTTGTAATATTTCCTACGAGTGCTATAATATTTACTAGTGTGTAGTTTTTGAAAGGCATAATACATAAACATGCCTCCTAACTATGTATGAATGTTTGGTAACCACACAGGCACACACCACCAACCCACAAAAATAAACAGACAAGGCCAAAAGGTTTAAAAACCTCAAATTTATAATGAGATAGAGTGGTGAGTCTCCTACACCAACTTAATTAATACTACACAACGTGGTCTTTCGAGAAAAAAAAAGGGGAAGATGAATCAGGGATTCCTCCTACAATAGCTTAAGTTTCTTCTTGAAGTTAAAGCTAATATACAACAATTTCAGGTCTACATACTGCCTGGTCTACATATCTCATCACTTACCTCTTTGCTCTGGCGGTCCTTCGAACATTTCTCACCGGTCTTGTTCCTTGTTGCTTAACAACTTTCCCGTTCTTTGCCAAGTTACGTACCAAGACTGGTTCCTCCTGCGACAAATCTTCACTAGGAGTGGAAGCAGCAGGACTCTCTATTGTTTCATTCATGTCTGGTACATCCACAGCAGATTCGCTAAGAAACTCACACTTATCCTCCACTTGGTGAGATTTAGTCGGCTTGTCCTGACTTGACGTTCCTGATTTTGGCTTCTCACCACCAATGTGTGAGTTGTTTTGTCCTCTACTTTGACCTGCAGACAAACTATCGAGGGGGAAAACCAGTATTATTGGGATTCGAGATCCAGAAAAATTAAAGAGCTATATCATTCATTCTTTTACCTAGCTTCTAATGATGTATAGCCATTAGAACTTGGCGCTAAATTAGGTCGAGTCACTTCATGTGCTTCAGAGCCAGTTGTATGAAGACCTGTACTTGTAAAAATGGGTAAAATATAAGAAAAATTAAATTGACCATAATGGAAAAAACGAGATCAGCAGTTAACCCATATAAGGAAAAATGAGAGACAGAAAACCGCGTATAACAAGTCACTTGCGTATTTTAGGACATAATTGACCAACTATAAACGCCACCATAATCACAAGAAAGAGCAATGGAGGAACAAATGTTAATTGAGACTCATTACAACTCATGCACATGATACACAAGCTATTTTAGTATTGGATGCACGTGTTTTACAAGAAGATTTATTAAATCCAGAACTATAATTCACATTATGTGAAAAGTGCTAAACTTCTGTAGTCTCAGCCTAGATCATCTACCAGTAGTGGTAGCCAAATGCTAGTGGAGCCTGTCAATCAAGCAGCTTTGTAAACTTGACGACCAATGCAGGTCAAGCTGGTTTGACTTGCATCATATGTGATGCCGGGATGCAATACGTGGATGTAAATTCAATTGTGTATAGATATTTGGAAGTGAGCAACTAAGAGCTGAGCCTTTTATTTAATAAGGCAATTTTTCTGGCAGCCTTTACCCTCAGTACAGCATATCACCAAATTACCAAGTTAAAAGTCTTTGCAGGACCCATCCTCTTTTGGTTATTACTTGTCGAGCTCTAGGTTTCAAAACTAGCTCTAAACTAAACCAGATATCAGAATCCATTACACCACATTGGTCACAAGTTTTCCAGGTTTGCATCTACCTCCTTTACACTCATAACTATATAAGATATAGGTTGAATTCAAATTTGTATTCCTCCACGTGCCATCCTGACCATTCTAGGCCTGCCATTGGTTACAGCGTTGCAGTCACCATGGTTCTCTCACACATATCCCTCCTTACTCCTCCAATCAACATACTAATATTGTCAGAATCATGGGTGTGATTTGTGTTCCCTGATAATATCCACCATTGGCCTGACAGGAAAGCTGCTTAGGAGATTAGTAACCAAGAAACCAACTTCCACCCTCCGAAGACACTAGGGAAGCATCAAATGCCTACATCTTGTTTACATCTCTATCAGACCATTTTAAAAATAAACCCACATACCTAGTAAGCCAACTTTCAACTCCTATCTGACCAGGTAATAGAAGGCAACAATTTTGACTTGTCCAGAAAATCAAATATGAATTAGATGTCACTTGGCCAACTTCATATATTTGTGTATTGGTAAGTAGTAATAAGTTGACTTCTGAACCCACTACTTCCAATTAGCTTCACAACATAAAACAAACAGAAAAAATCTAAAAGAATGGCATCAAGTACCATCATTGTGCTCAGAGGGGAAAACTGAACCAGTATGCACGTCAGATTCATGAGCAGCTTGCTCACCAACCCGAATTGCCTGTAAGTTTGAACAGTATGAGGATAGAAGTACATAAGTTCTTTCTCAAAAAAAAAAAGTACACAAGTAAACACATCTTATTGACCATATTGAAATGCTATCTTTTTTAGTCCAAATGTGCCAAATGATGAATAAAGTACTGAAATCCCAAAAACAAATGGTTACCTGATCTTGCAGCTGAATAGAAGAAGCAGCATTTAAAGGCCCATTCTCACTTTCTCCACCATCTTGTGTTATTTCCACATCTGAAAGAGAAAAAAATGAGGTTTCTACAGAAAACTCGCAATTTACAGCAGAAGACAAAATTAAACCAAGACAACACCATAAGACCAGTCTAAGAGGCCAGATTAGAGCACAACACACCTGACCACTTAATGGGTACATCTGACAGTTTAGCAAGTCTCAAAGAACTTGAGTCATTTATCTTCTCCGCAGTACTGGTTCCCGTTAAATCACCAATTGCAGATTTTGGTTCTGCTTTGTGTTCTACCAAACGTAATTGATAGTCAGTTTCCTTGGAAGGGTGGGCACGTAACATATCTTCTGTTGCTTTTGACCGGACTTTACGTATTTCCTCGTGAATATTCCATGACCCAGATGCAGAAGAACTTTTTTTCTGTGATCCAGTAGAAAAGCATATATCAGAAGACAGCAAATAACAGAAACTGACAAAGTAAATGGATTTAGTACTACTATGTAGCAGTTCATCATCTTTGACATGACATGCCCAACTAAGTTTAAGAATACCGAGCTCCTTCAAATCACTAAAATGATGAGGTGTGATCAAAGGTACAGCTTGAAACATGACATAATATATATATATATATACACACACATACATATATATATATATATATAAAAAATTAATTTTTATAAATGAAACATGACAATATTTAATTCAGTATTCTGAGGAATTGCCGAGAGGAGTAAACGAAAGTGTTCTACCTATTTAGAACATTAAAATAACACATATGCACCAAAAATGAGACTAGTGATGCAACAACTAAACATGCAAAGATAAGGACTAGTCACTAGGGGAACTGTTCGATATATCAAGTCTCCGTAATGAAGTTGTACTAATTTTTTAGTAGGAAATGAAATTTTAAAAAATTAGTACAACTTCATAACAGAGACTAATAAATTTCACAAAAACTAACCTTTTTTTATTTTTAGAATGATAGCTTTTCAAGTTAATAAGTTGCTATGAGGTTAGATCTTAAGTCAAAGCATCAACCAGCTTGCTTCTTGTACAGTTCTAAATTTATCAACCGGATGCAAGTTAGTAGATCCTATATCAATGTCCTCTAAACCACGTGCACATATCAAACTACATGGATGAACTCGTGCATGGCTGCTTTAGAATTTTTTTCATTTCTTTAGTTTACAACCTTTAGTTTGTAACCTTGGCAATGCTCTTTAATATTTGATTGATAACAATTTGATCTAATGTAAACAACTTCTTATAAGTAGATCCCAAGTCCAAGGAGCTTAATTCTTTCAAAAGTTCTAAATTTATCAAACCATTGCAAGGCAATTAGATCCCTTCATAAACATCCACCAACCCAATTGTACATATCAAATTTCAAGGATCAACATGTGCATGGCTGCTTTGTAATTTTCATCATCTCATTAGTTTGAAACTTTTGCAATGTTAGATAGTTCATGTATATTGGAAAACGTATATAATATATTATGTAAATTTAGGTATAAATGGGGTTGTAAAAACAATAGTAGTAAATGGATTCTCAATAATATTTTTCTCGAGCCTTTATTTCTCACAGCAGCATTCTTTGGCAAGTATTTTTGTAGTTTAAGCACACCTGTTAAGTGGAGTCAAAAAGCACATTCGTTTGATTGAAACACAGTGTGGGCACAATCAAGATTAAGTTTGAGATAGCAAGAAAGACAAGCTGATATGCATCTAGGCAACCTTTCTTCTCCGTCTTCCCTTTTTTGGCCTTTTAAAGCAAGAAAGTAGCCTGGTCTCCAATTTATTTCTTTGTACATGAGTTTTTTCTATCTGAAAACTACCAATTTTTGGCGCTCTAAATCATCAAAGCTTCTAGTGCTAATTGTAGACATAGGTTGTATAATCTTAGAAAACTAAGGTTCAACCACCGTTCAACAAAATAGGAGTGTACATCCTCAAAGGCTTGAAATGAAAGTGAACGGGCAGTAATAAAAGCAAAATTGAAATTTTCAATACCTTCAAGGAAGACAGAGAATCACCACTGACAGAATATGGAGCTTCTTCGTCAAAGAGCTTTGCCTTCATTTGTGAGGGGGTTCTAAGTCCACTATTACCAACAGCAGGAGACGCCCATGGTGGACGAACCTTCATATATGACTTGGCCATTTCTACAGGTGAGCCAAAAGTATCATCCACCTATATTTTCACAAGAAAGATTTCGGAAACAGCATCAATAAACATATTTATAAGCTATATTTTGGTATCACATAGCTGAAAGCAGTAAAATATGTGTCTTTGTGCTGGCAAAATATTACATGAGAAACAACTAGTAGCACCATAAAGCTCCTCATAGAAAAAGAAAGATTGAAAGTTCGAGGTAGAATTAATACTCTAGATAAAATACACAAAAACTAGGCAACTAATTCAGATTAATTAGGAAAACAACTCTCATGGTTCAAGCTTCCAAAATCAAATTGGACAACATTAAAATGACTTTTCTAAGAAACGGCACAATATAAATGAAGGAGCTAGCACAAATTTATGTAATACGGACAAAAAAGTACTCAACAAGTTCATCCCGTATAATAAAGATAGCGGGCCCAAAATTGGTCCATAATTAGATATAGTTAAATAGAAAGGAGGATCTTCTAAACTCGAGGAAATATTTTGGAGGCAAAAATTAAGAAGCAATTGACTTGAGCAGGCTGACAATAATACAAAGTTTTTTCCAGAAAATGGCGAATGAACATCAAAAATATAATCACATAAACAGCCTGATTATTAATGGTGGCGCGTTCTCTAATGAGGAGTCAACTAACAATGAGATTCTATCTTTAAAGCACGTGGAAACTAGAGGAAAATTAAACTTAAGGTATGTGAAAGAGAGGAGACAGATCTGGTCAAGAAACTAAAAGAAGATATCCATGGAAAATATCAAAAATACCATGCAAACAACTTCAAATTGATAAACCTGGGAGATCATTATGTTGTAAATTAACATAAACCATGTGGATAGAGGAATTCTAGTTGCAAGATATCTAATGAACAGTCGCTTAGAGAACTCCAGAGACAGATAAAACAAGTTACTTACACTAACTACAGAGCTTACACCTCCGAGAGTATTATCTGAACGGAGTCCATCTCTCTTTTCCTCTAACCATTTCCTCGCTTCTATAATTGCTTGACTGCTGTGGTCCAACGTATCTGAATGAAACATAGAAGACTATTCAGCTTTATGCAAACATTTTGCAGGAAGAACACAAGCTATAACCACATGATAGATTCATTAAGTTATTATTATCATCTGCAATTGTTTGATTAGGTAGTGACGAGTTGCTAACCCAAACTGCCTTTCCCTTCAAGTGATGAAGAATCCACAACCCTTGAGTTGATGATCGTTACTAACTGATCACGCTCCTCCCTGCAAAGTTAATAGTATAACTAGGTTCAGAAAGAAACATCATATTTCTTTTGTCCTCTTTTTTTTTTGTATTTACAGACAAACATCATATGTTGCTCTTTCAATACACATGCATGTCGTCTGGCTGTCAAAGAGTCGAAGCCCTACTTAATTTTTATTCAAGTTCATCAAGTAACAGCAGTATCCAAGGACAACTACAAGAAAACTGCAATATTGAAGACAAGCATAAAAGAGGGAAATTGACAGTCAGTTTATATGAAAAAGATATTAGATACGCATGCATACATAAAAGACAAGCAAAAGATAGGCATGCATACAAAAAAGGAGCAAAAATAAGCTAACTGCACCACTTTACAATTGTAAATGCAAAGGGATGACTGAATTTGCCAGTGGGAGTGCTCCTCAGCTTGAAATACACTAAAACCCAGGATTCCAGGGGAAGTACAAGGAAATAGCATCGACTATCACCATATCCAAAGTAAAGATGGGAATCACCAGTATTACATGAGCTCAGCATCTGGTATCTGATATGACAGACACAGTTAGCTATTGAATAAGCCTTACCAGCCTTATCAAGTTGGATCGCTTGTCATATGTACTAAATATGAATCCCATTTTTCTCTCACCTACTAGTATTAAGTGTAACCTTTTCTTCAAAGACCTGTTTCTACTCATTGGTCTCTCTCTCTCTCTCTGTGTAAAGATAAGCTTAAGAATTTGGACGCAGACAAAAGAGGGCAGAATTAATTTCCTGAGGTAGTAGTATACTGTTCTTGACCCCAAAAAAAATATTTACTGTTCACACAACCCCATAATGCTTGATACCCTTCTACAACTAGTAATATCATAGACGACTTTAAAGTCTTTGTTGAAGTCCCACATCGATTGTGGGAGGGAAAAAATGGTCTCTTTGTATGGTCTTGGGAATCCTCACTCATGAGCAGGTTGAGTTAGGTCCAGTATCCATTTCTTCTCATGGTATCAGTGTCAAATTCATCCCAATTTTTAGCTTACTCGATGATGGGCCCTCATTTATTTGTCCACGCTCCAAATGTCAAGTCTTGGGAGTGTGAAGGGGTATTGAAGCCTCACGTCAGTTATGAGAGGGAAATTGATCTCTTTATATGGTCTTGGACAATCTTCAACTCATGAGCTAGCTTTTGGGGTTGAGTTAGACCCAATATCAATTTCTTCTCATATTGAAGCGTGTGACTATCTCATCTAAAAACTTCAGTTGTTAGAAAGAGAACAATATTTATTTAGTTATCCCTTCAACACGCCCCCTCACATGCAGGCTTGATTCAATTTTCATGGAGCAAGCACGTGAATATTCTTTTTGATAATGGGTGGTGATAAGAATCTAATTCAGGAGCAGGCAAAGATCCCAGATTCTTCATTAAGTGATCATAAATCAGCCTTTAGTCGAGACATCATTAAGTTATCATAACTATTTCTTCATTTCGAGATTAGCAGTGCATACATTCAACATCCATACAATTTGAAAGACTATTCCTCTTATTTTTTAGATGGTAGGTTGTAACTGAATGTGTGCATGCATTTGTATGTGAGCTTGTGTATTTTTCAATCACTGCTGGATCCCTTGAGTGTCAAGTGCAAGAGTTATGCATCAGACAACTTAAACAACATATATTCAGCTTTAACCATTCTGTATTGTCTTATTCCTATGAATTTAAGGCATTGCAAACCATTTATATACTGAAACATATACCTATTACAGAAGAATATTAAAAATGGCTAATCAATAAACACATTATGTTGTTCCTCAACCCTAAAAACAGACAAACGACACCCAGAATTTCCATCAAATTGCATGAATTTTAAAACTATAAAATGAGCCTGGCGATAAAATCTCAGAGAAAATTACCCTCCCTCTGCTAAAAACACTAAAGAAGACGAAAAATCAATTCACCATTACCATTATCAAAAAAAAGACGAAAAATCAATTCATGAGGATAAATTAGAAATCACAAAACAGTCCAAATCTGAACTTCATATTGTCCTTTTCCTGGAGAATTATACAAACTACATCAGGGTGAAAAGTTTTAAATGTTATCAAAACTTAGAAAGGACTAAAGATGCAAAAAAGGGAACAGACACGCAATGAATTGATAAAATGCAAACAAAATCAAGACAGATTTCACACTATATTAAAATGCTAGATAAAAAGTTAAGATTTAATAATAATCTAGTTGAATATCCATCCACAAAGAAAGGAGACGTGGAAAAGACATAAAAAATCACAGCATCGATAAGACACAAGTCTCCCCTCACATACAAGAAATATCACGTAAACACTATGAAAACAAAAATTTCAGCATATTAAATATAGGGAAAAGGGCCTGATATACCCCTCAACTTTGTCATTTAGAGCTGATATACCCCTCGTTATGAAAGTGGCTCATATTTACCCCTACCGTTATACAAATGGCTTTCATATACCCTTTTCCCCTAACGAAAGTGAAAAAAATTGATTTTAATTTAATTTTTTAATTATTTTAAAATATATATATAATCCATATGAGGTATATTTGATCCTCCTCACACGTATTTTTTTTGACATTTTTGTTTCAACGACTAATTTAAAATTATTATTTTGGTGGTCAAATTTATTTATGTTTTACTAATTTTCTTGTAAAATTTATTATAGATGCCCCATTTTTTTTTTTTACAAATACAAAATCTAAATTACAATATAGCCGAAAAAATAGTTTTAAAATTATAATATAGCCACAAAAAAATTAGTTTTAAATTTTTTTCTTTACACTAAAGAATGAAAGAAAAATATAAAATAAGAATAAGAAACTCAAATAATGATAATCAAAGAAGTCCAAAAACAATTTATGTATGAAAAAAGATTAAAATATGCTTTGAACTTTGCTAGAAGGATCATATATACCCTACATGAATTTTTTTTTTAAATTACGAGTCAAAAATATGAATTTAAAACTAGTTTTTTCACTTCCATTAGATGAAGGGTATATGTGAGCTACTTTTGTAACGCTAGGGTTATATGTGAGCCATTTGTATAGCGGTAAGGGTATATATGAGCCATTTTCATAACAAGGGGTATATCAGCTCTAAATGGCAAAGTTGAGGGATATACCAGACCCTTTTCCCTTAAATAAATGAAAGTTTTGCAACTAACCTTGAAAATGTCTCCTGCATAAGTAGTTGCTCAATTAGGTGCTTGGTTTGACTTCTCTCTCCACGTAATTGAGGATGCTACACACAAAAAAGAAGTTCAAAAGAATACATAATTTTTTTTTGATACTTCAAGAGTAATTTATTCATACTACACCAAGTTGGAGCTCAAAAGTTTAAATCTTTTCATTTTTGAGCTCCAAAGTATCTATGTCACAACTTCACGAAGTGGTATATTCCTTTTCCAAAACAATACCCTGATGACAAAAGGAACCTTGTAGGTGTCCATGATGTGTTCTAAACTCCTTCAAAAGCCTGTCTATTTCTTGCTTTCCAAACACACCAAAAAGGACATGTTGCAACTAGATCCATACTTCCTTCCCTATTCATCCTCTTCAATTTGGGTGGGAGGGGGCCGGGGGGAACAACCTCCTTGTTTTTTGTTTTTGTTTTTTTGCTTAAGAAGGGCCTTACTACAAGAGTTTCCTCTTCATAATGTTAGCATTCGTACACACGACAATATGATAATGGAAGGTGTAGGGGGACAAGGTAGACCTAAAATCATAAGGAAGGAAATTATCTTAAAATACATACGATCTCTAGGAATCACTATGAAATTGGCTAAGATTAGAACATAATGGAGATTGGGGTAAAAGGATTCATTTAGACAATACCAATTAGTTGCAATTAAGGTTAACTTGTTCCGGTTACACTTACAAAAGGTCTAGAATTTACTGAGAATCCATTTTTGTTCCAGTTAAAGACTTCTAAGCCCATGTAAGGATAAGTGAAGGACTAGAGAACCTCTAACTTTCCTACGGAGACAAATTATTCAGCAAAAAATAAAATTGGCCTAAATTGAGTGCAATGCATACAGAGTATTCATATATCTAAGTTGATTTATAGATCGTTAGGATGACTTTCCATTTTTGAAGACCGTGCAATAGATCTTTATCAAGGCGCAAGTTCCCCTTAACAATTAACACATATGCACACTATATCCTTCCATCTGTAACCACACATGAAAAGATTTTACCAAGAAAATTTTATTTTTTAGGTCTCTTCGGGAAACATCCAATAAAATTGGAATGATACCAAGAAAGTCAACATGGAACCAAGAAATGGTCCAAAAAGAAAAAATCATTTTTTGACCCTCTGTAAATCAGCCAATTTTCTCCCGCGATAAATCTATGATAGATCACAAATCTTTATGAAAAAATAGTTCAACTGTCTAGCTCCCAAGCTTGGAAAGTTCTCCTGAATTCTAGGTTCACAAGGTGTCTTTACTCCTAGTGAGGAAACTTGTTACCACAATATATCTGTTTTTGGTGATGCCAGTTACATGTGGATATGCTTCATTGGAGGCCAACTTTCCGCACCAAACATCTTACCAAAACCTAATTTACTTTCCATTTCCTGTTTCAAAATCAATGAGTTTGAGAAATTTCTCCAGTCACAATCTTTTTTCAGCATATTTTCCCTAAATGAGTATGTCATCACATCTGAGAACCATTCACTCATTGCAAGCAATACATCCATTTGCCACTTCCTTAGCTATGCTTTATTGAAAGTAGCTTTTCACGAACACCTAGGCTTCCTTTGAACAAAAGGTTAGTCACACAGTTCCTTATAGAAAATATAAGAAAAGTTGTGGATGTGGGGGGTTGGTCACCTAGTTCCACTCCACAGGAGAATACTATCTTTCTCCGTCGAGACCCTACATATAGCAAATTCATGACTAGTTTTTGATATTCTTTACCACTAATGACGGAATACAAAATAAATAAAGGAAGTATGTCGGAATATTGGATTATGATGATGATCTTTCCATCTTCCAAGAAAGAGGTATTTATCTCCTTAAAACATAGTTCAAAACTGAAAAATTGGAAAAGTGCTTCTCTCTCTCTCTGTCTCTCTCTCTCTCTCTCTCTCTCACACACACACACATATTTGGACATAGGGCAGGTGACAGTGTCAACCATTAATGACTTTTCCGATCTTTTTGACATTCCATATAAGGACCTTCGTGTGGAAGTCTTTTGTTGATTTTACATTCCCCTTGCATCTTAGTGCTACCTCGCGTTGCATCCAAATTGTTGAATTTGGGTGTCCGTCTCATCGAAAAACTTTTGCTGTTAGAGATAACACACTTTTATTTACTTAATTATATCTTCAACACGCCCCCTGGCATACAAGCTTGAATTTTTTAATGGGCCAAACACGTGAATTTTTTTTATAATAAGTAGCAGTGAGGCTCGAGAACCTGGGAACCTTTGTCTACTCTGATAACATGTTGAAGTTTTTGACCATCTCATGAAAAAGCTTACATTGCTAGAGAGATCACACTTTTATTCAATGTCGCACAATACAAGTGCAAATCTAGAGGTCAACTCTTCATAACATAACTTTTAGGATTTGGTGTATGGATCCATGTACGGATACAAATGTTGGGATGCAGGCAATAAATGTATATTGTGAGTTGTGACATATATAAAGTATATATTCTAAAGTTACTGAATTAAAGCTAATAGAATTTAATTCTTTATAAACACTAATATTTTATTCATAAGACATCTCGTGTAATAGCATAGCATTCTCATACTCCTATTATATAACTATATATATCAATAACATAAACCTACAAAAACCAACCAATTACCCAATCAATGTATACTTCTCAGTCATACATGTAGTCAAAGCACCCACGTAGAGTAGACCAAATCCGGTGCGGATCCAAGGCCACACCCATGTTGAGTTGACATGGGTGCAACAAGGATTTTGAAGAGTTCATACAACACAGCTTTTATTTACTTAATTATATCTTTAAAACGGACCAACTATATCCCATAGAAGGAAAGCCTATCTGATATACTACTGATAACTTCCATATTCCAGATGAACAAATTGGTATCACTGGGAGAATCATGGTACAAAATCACAAAATCACTTGATTCCTAATGCTTAAAAATTAATAGCATAATCAGATGAGATATATTACCTTGTTTAACTCATCCGCTTCCGAGCAAATATCATTCTCTTCTCTATCATCATCCTCTACAATAAAAGCCAGATGTAAGCTATTAGAAAAACAAAATAAAAAAATGAGAGCATGCCATGACAAGATAGTTTCATTGGCCACCATAATATTTGAGCTCATACCTAGATGAAATTAATATTAAAATGTCAAAGAGATAGCTAATAGTATCGGTACAAGAGAGCTTTATTTATTTAAAGCTTGAATAAGGTATTCTTTGCTACACGTGTCAAGACTGTATAATGAATCCAAGGATGTTCCCATTCTGTTTCTTTGCTACATGGCTGGTACTTATCCCTCAGGAGATTGCTAAATGACTGGGAGATTGAAAGAGTAGCTAATATGTTAAGTAAGATTGGTGATTTCATTGGCACTAATGTTGAGCAAGATACTTTGAGATAGAGACACAATAGTGATGAAAAATTCTCTGTTAACAAGGCATATAGAATGGAAGGCTTGGTGCAGAATGGAGGGTAGCCAAATCTATGGAGAAACATATGAAAGTGTCGAGCTCCAACCAAGGTTAATTGCTTCACTTGGTTGGTGACTAAGAGAGCATGTCTGGCACAAGAAGTATAGAAGAAAAAGGCGGCCATCATAATTTCCAGATGTTTCCTGTGCAAAGAAACAAATGAAACCAATAATCATCTGTTTAAACATTGCACATTCACAGCAAAACTACGGTCCTTATTCCTCAACATAACAGAGACAAGTTGAACATACTGCAAACCTGCGAAGTTGTCGGATGAAAAGAGGAGGTAGTAAGAGTCAAAGGAATCGGTGGAGGATAATCCCACAATGAATCTGGTCAACAATTTGGAGAGAAAGACATTGGAGATGCTTTGAAGATAGATCCAATTCCATTTAGAAAGTAAAGTGAAATTGTTTAGAATCTTTCTACTTTTGGTATAAAGAAGTAGGACTAGAGGATTTAGACCATTTTGTAGATTTATTAAGAACCTTGTAAGTATTTCCTTTAATCTTTTTATACATATCTAACACTTTTCTGATGATGTCTCGCATGTCCTTAATGCTTTATGCTGAGGAATACATATTGACCAATTTAAAAAAAATCCAAGGGAGTTTCCAAGTTCCAAGAATTGGAGTCTGCAAAGAAGAGCAATGCAACTAGCCATGCACCGGCTATGTACAAGCCTACATAGCAATTCCAATGTTACGCCTAACTTTCACCTTTCACTAGTGCAGTTGGACTGACTAATAACTTTGAATTAATTATCACTAACACTAAGGGCTGCACGCTTGCACCAGGTATGATAGGCGAGATTTGCCTACTACTTCTTTCTTTTTGTGTGCGTGTGGAGGTGGGGGTTGGGGGGAGGGGGGGCGGGAATAACAAGTCTCAACGCATCTTTTTAAGACTGCACACTTTTTTGAGAACACAATACAATTTTAATATTTTATGCAAATGTTTAAACAGACATCAATTACAAGATTCAATTTTTTCTGTTTGTTTTATTTTTATTTTTTTACAAGATAATGCAACTTTATTTTTTAATACAATCCACATCTGCAATTAGGAATTTGTTCCAAGCAAAGCTAATTCAGTTGAACCAGCTTCAGTGAACGCGCATATGCCAAACACAAACGAATTGCAATATGTTTTTTTGTTATATCACTATTAATTATACTTTAGATGCATCTCGCCCCTATTACAGCATGTTCTGAATTGCAATATGTTTGTACCACTAAAGTGGTATTTAGAAAAATCACATTACCAAACCACCCTCCTGCATTGCAATATTTTGCACTTATCTTTACCTTATTTTGGGTTTCCTTCTGAAAACTAAAATAAAGTAATAATATAGAATCAAAGGCTACAAGGCAAAGATGTAATTTTGTATACAAGCAGCCTCACTCGTGTGGTGTAAGCACTACATCAAGAGACATCAACTATCAAGTGGGTATAACCTTTACTACACATACTATATTTAGATTTTCCAAAAACAAATTACACAGGTAGATACTACTTCCTACCCCCCTCCCCCCCCCAAAAAAAAAAAATCGGGTTCAGTTGGCTTCCCCACTTCAATTATCACGCATTTGCCTCTAGGTAACAGGATCTCATAAACAACGTTCAACACATTATGTTAGATTCGGGTCATTCAAATTCATATCAGAACCAAATACAAAATAACAGGCTCAACAAATCTTCATCATAACTAGTCTAACTCCTAATTGCACATGAGGAGTACGGTACTTAATAAGTACTTCAATAGTGTACTTGCATTAAACCATTTATACTCCAAAGCATTTAATTATCAATTCAATAGTACTTACCAAAAATAACCATCAACTAAACAGTATCTGACAGAAACGATATCCATAAAACCAACTTTAATAATCTCAAGCTCTCTCCCTCTCTGAAATTTCAAAAAATATACTTCACATTCTTACTAAACTAAAATATCCTCAACTCCACAGGCACAAGCACAAAAAAAAACTGAAATCACCTAGCCTGTACTATAACATTCCCAATAAAGTTAGTATTTTTAGGAAAAAAAATTAAAACCAACCCTATACACAAACTTAATTTGCAAAAAAAAAAAAGCCATGAAAAGATAATTTTTTTTACTTAATACTCAAACAAACATCAATCAAAGGCACCAAAAAATTTTTTAAAAATCACTACTTTAAGATGAGCAATAAGTGGCAATTTCGTAATTTATCACTTTCTAGATCTCTCCCACACAAAAAAAGAAAAAGTGAGATTTGAAGAAGAGTACCAAACATGGAATCGCTGCCTGACGAAGACGAAGAAGAGTCCGAATTGAAGACAGAAGTCAGAATCTTAGCGGCACCGGAAAGAATCGTACGTGTCGCCGGAAAAACACGTCCGGTGAGCCAATTAGGGCTTTTGAGAAACGGTTCTTCCGCCGCCGCCGACGGTGGTGGTTGTTGTGGACGGTCATACGGACCAACGGCGTATCTCTTTCGCCTATTAGTTACAATTTTTCCTCCAGAACGAGAATCCATGGCGATATTTTTTCACAGAGAAAGTGTCGCTAAAAACTCGAAGAAGAAAAAGAGGGCTTTTTTTGTTGTTGTTGGTTTTCTGTGCTTATTCAAAAAGAAGTTGCATTTTTCAGGTTCTGTTGTTTCATGTTATCTGTTTTGCAGTTTTTTTTTTTTTTCGAAAATAAAATATGCGTACACTATATTTTCTCAGATTTTACTCGTGAGATTACATAAAGTATTTATTATTATTATTTATTTTGATTTCAGAGTTAGAAATAGTTAAGTAGGTGTTTAATTATGAAAATTAAATGTTAATTATTTTATTTAGAATTTTTAAAGTTAATGTTGTGTTTGGTCGTTTTTTATAAAAAAATATTTCAAAATTTGAGTTTACTTTTGTATGGTTTATATATACCTCAAATATTTAGAAACTAGTAAGATCGTGTAATTTGACTAATTTATCTAAAATATATAATTAAATTTGCTTTAGAAGAGAAATATTTTAAAATAGATAGTATCGTAATGTTATGGAATAGATCTCATATACGAGCTATTATATATTATTATAATATTTTTTTCACTTTATTTGATTTTTTCTAAAGTTGATATTGAAGATGGAGTTGTGTTGATTATAGTTTTTGTAAATAATATTTGAGTTTGAATGTACTTCTCTTTTTTTTTAAACACGAAATATGATTTAAATAGAGTTTTTTTTTATAAACATAAATAGAATAAAATTTGAAAAAGAATATATAATGAAAATGTTAAAAGGGAAACAAGTTTTCGGATATTTTCCAAATTTTGAATATAACTTAAAGATGTATTTGAAATTTTCATGGTCAAATGTCAATTTTTAAATAATGTGAAAAAAAAATTCAAATTATTTTTAAAACTTTATATCGATACAAACTAAATCGCATTAATTAATCCAAAGATAATTGTAGTTATTAGCAACTGAATGAATAATTTATTAAAAAATGATTATAAATAGGGACTTGCTTGATTTCTCACACACGAAAAAAAAAATTGAGAAGAAAACGTTATATAATTAACATAATATTAGTGTCCATTTACATTTTTATATGAATACCCACATTATTAAAGTTAATTCTTTCTTACAATTTTTGTTAAATCTAACAACCACAAATTATTAAAATTTGGGCGCCACCAAAAGTATTCATACTTGATAAAATTAAAAAATTAATATTTAAAAGACTATTTAAATACACCTCCAAATACAAGGGTCCATTTTGTTGTTTTCTTGTAGAGACAAATATGCTATCTTTCCATACTGTTTTGGAGATATCTGCATTTACTAATTTGGCTCGTGCTAAATTCGAGCCTAAGGCCTCATTTAGTTTTATTAAAAATAATACATCTGAATCTATATACACATATGAATATTAAAATTTGTATTAATTAAGTTTAGAGGTAAGATTATTAAGATTTTGTCTTCAGATCTGAATACTAAATAATTACGTCTGCTTGTTTACTCAATATATGAATATATAAAATTTATTTTTGTTTAAGAAATAATAAACATAAAATTCAAATAAAATACTAAATTGATCTAATATTAGATCAATAAAGTATTTTTAAAAAATTATATGACAATTGGTGATGAAAATGACTAACGATGGTGATTGTGTGAGTTGATTTGAGATGGTGTTGACTGATGAGGATGGTTATGGATAGTATCTTATAGTATAGTGATTAGTAGTAGTGACTGAGTGGTTGTTGTTGGTGATCGATAATGATATTGGTAGCACCTAATGGTGGTTAGAGGTATATAATGCTACTAATATGCAACTGTAGGTAGTAATTAATGGATGCAATAATGGTTGGTAGTGATAATTGCAAATGATGGTTAATGGTGATGACAATTGATTTTGGTGATTGATGATAATAGTGATCAGTGGCTTACGCAGGATCTTTTGGAAGTGGTGTCACCTTTTGATATTTTATATATATATATAATATCAAAAGAAAGAAAAATAAAAAGCAAAAGAAGAAAAGAAAAAACAAAGGAAGAAATAAAGAAAAACTATATATAAAAAATATAAGCTTGGCTAGTTTTGAGCTCAGGTCCCCTGAGTGGACAAATGTTACACCTACCAACTGCGCTGCACATTTTATATTAATGCTTGTTATAACATTATGTATATCTTAATGTTTCTTCTATCCTTTAATTTATATATATATATATATATATATAGCAAATTTTTCTGACGAAGCCGTGTCCCGTGACACCCCTTGGGTGTTACTGGATCCGCCCCTGATGGTGATTGTGGTTGGACTGAGGATGGTGGGTGATGGCTGTTGTGGCTGAAATGGTGGTTATGGGTGGTGGGTGAAAGTATATGGAGTAGTGATGAACTGTCATTTTTGTACAAATTCTTTAATAGACATCTTAAAGATAATAAAAACTTTGTTATAGATTTTAATTATTCAGATCCATTAAGTAATTGTAAAATAATAAAAATAAACACACTTAATGAGTAAGATCTAAATGATTAAAATTCATACATTGAAAACAAACATATTTAATGACTGAGATCTGAACAATTAAAATTAAAACATTTATATAAACAAATGAGGCCTAAATCAATACTATTAAAATCATATTCTTGATTATTTTATTTTCTTATTACATCAATTCGATATACTTCTTAAAAGACTTTTAAAATATTAGAACATAAAAATGTATTTGAAAATTATAAGAGAACGTTTTCTTAGTTAAAATCATGTTTCATTTTTTTTATTTTTGGACTTAATATGTAAACATATCCTTTAACTTGGCATCAACGGATATTTATGCCTCTAACACACAAATGAACACTTAAGCTTGTATAAAATTAAATAAATAGATACATTATTCCTAAATGACGCCCTACATGTATTTACTTGTTTGATAAGTTTTAACCCAAAATCAGACAATCTTTGTCGAGGAAGGAGGAACTTTTACCATTATAGTCCCTCCGTTCAACAATAGTTGTCCACTGATCTGAGGCCAAAAATATATTTTCTTATCATTAATTGCCTCATATTTATTATTTATATTTGTCCATTTTTTAGCATAGATTTTATGGATTGTGCTAAATAGTGTATTTTATTTGTAGGATTAAATTGGTGTGAAGATGAAGAAGTTTGGAGCTAAAACAAATTAAAGATGAAAGATTGAAGAAGGAAATCAAGCAGACAGCTTAATGGATTAAATTTAATATAATATTGTATAACATATGTGAAGTAAAGAAGATTTCAAATTGCAAATTGGATTGAAGTATTACGTGCTGCCACGTGTCAAGTGATGAAGACACGCACAGAATTGAAGTCGGTTGCACCTATTGTTCGTTCACAAGGAATTCCAATTCTGTTTGGTTTTGGATTCCCAATTTGTTTTGGACTCAATTATTTTATTTAGGGTTTTTTATATCTATAAATAGTCCATAGAAATAATTATTGGTGAGACTGGAAGACTTTTCAAGGAAGACACTTTGTAAGGAAAAGTTGTCAATACTTTTTAGGGTTCTTTTCTTCTTCTTTTTCTTAGGTATTAGTAGCTAAAGACCCTTGTTTTGGGGCTGCGGCCATGAGTAATTGTTGAACATCGATTGTTTTGAATTAATGTTGGTTATCGTTTAAATTACTTTTGTATTCTTGTTTTAGTATTTCATGCTTGATTACCATAGAAATAAATCTATTGTCTATTCTTGGACTCGAGAGATGAAGAGGTAGATAGACCAGAGAATGCAAAGAGCTTGTTCTAACTTTGTTTAAATTCGTGTTCAGGAGTGACGCTCGGACGAACACCTCGCTTGGTTACGAAACAGGACGAAATATAAATGCTCGCCAATTAGGACTGCCTATCCCCGCTCAACGATGTAGTTAGACAGCTAGTTGGAGTAGGCGATTAGAGGTCGAGAGATCATGATCATAAAATCAACCCTGTAAATCAATAATTTGATAACCTTAGTTAATTCATTACATGAGATGCGATACATGAAACCCTATGCATGTTGCAGCCCTGGAATTGTCTCAATCATTGTAAGTTAATCTTAGTATTTAATTCTTGCATTCTTTTATTTCTTTTGACACTCTTAAATAAATAATTTGACTAGTATAATTTAGTAAATAGTTAATTGACAAGTCTTTGTGGGTTCGATATTCCGGTTCTTAAAGAGCCACTTATTACTTCTGCGACCACGTACACTTGCGTGTGCAATTGGAAGCAACAAGTCCACTATACTAAAAATAGTTGTCCAACAATACTTGTCTAATTTAGAAAATCAAGAGATAATTTATTTTTTGTGTCTATTTTACCCTTGCTATTAAATACTATTTTATCATCTAACACATTTCTCAAAGCATTAAGCTTAATAAAGTCAAATGATAATATAGTAATATTACCCTATTATTTATTGTTTCTTAAAGGGTGTGTCAAGTCAATATATAGTGAACAACTATTGTTGGACGGAGGAGTAACAAGCATGCTCGAAAAAATCACTTTCTACTATTTTGCTTTATTGCGATTTGAACTATTTGCTTTGTCCCAATGTGTGCGTCATTTTTTTCTTATTGACGGCAACTCTTTAGCTCCTTATAAAAAATAAAATGTCATGCATTGTTAACCTGTCAAGACACAACATTTTTGGGTGCCATGAAAATCCCTCCAAAAAAGCCTCATTTTTTCAAACCCATTCAACCAGGTTTCAAAAATGGTCTTGTAAGTAATCCTCTCTGGTTTTTTCTTTTTCATCTTTCCTTTGTTTACTTTATGTTATATGCGGAACTAAGAGGGGTTCGTAGGTTTAGATGAACCTAGTAGCTTTTCTGTAGACTCTATATTTGTATTAGAAAAATGAAATAAATATATATGTATAATAACTTGTGAAGTCCCTAACAAAATTGATTGATAGCTCACGGATAAGGAAGGGGTCGTGGAAATGTTTTCCACACTAGTGTTGTGGGTTCAAACTCTATTTTATCAACAAAAGTTTCTCTTCTTTTAAAAAAAGAAGCATGTTTTGCAATATTTTTTTCTTCTGTCATAAAATTTAGAACCCAAACTCCTAATCTTAGCTAGGGCCGGCTCATGCTTAGTAAATTTTAGGCATATGCCTTATTGGGGGCTTCAAATTTTCACCAAGAAAAAATTATGTGTTAACTTTTTTAATAAAAAAATAATTATTTATGCTTAAAAAGTATAATTTTAAAAATATATATATTATTTTATTATTTTTAACTCCATTTAAATAGAAAAAAATAAGAAAACATTGTTTTGTATGGTTATATCCTCTTCGCTAACACTTAAAATTCTTTTGCACTTTCTTTTTTTAAATGTTTGATAAGTTAGAGTAATACACTGTCAAAAATATAAATCAATAGTCGAAAAGTATTGAACAAAGTGACTTACAATTATTTTTTTTGTTTCTTCTTAATTTTTCAAGTATTGCATAAACATATTAAAGTAGGGTATACCAAGTTATTAATTTTTTGTATCAGATTCTATGGTTCTAACTTTTATCTTTATGTAAAGTTTGTCAAGTTATTACTTATAGAATTATGTTAACAATTTATATAATGATTGCCTCTGTAAAGAAATGTTTTTCAACATTGAATTGATAAATGTTACCTAAAATTAATAATTAAAAAAATGATATTCAAAGAAACCATTTTAAAAAAAGGATATTAAGTAATAATTTGCATTTAAAAAGTTAAAAAAATAAACAACTACATAGGAGGTTTATATAGATTTTAGGCCTCCAATTAAAATTTCGCTTTAGGCGTCAATTTACATTGAGCCGCCTCTGATCCTAGCTCTGCTTTACCTGCAGTAGCGGATTCATAATTTTAACTAAGATACTGTAGTAGTATTTATTTGAGCAAATAGTACTATATAGTATATATTTAATTAGGGCAAGTTTATGTTGTATTGTAGAAAATTCCTATAGGTTTCTTGAAGTATTTGAATGGAAATGACCATATTGAAGATGCAATATTGAAAAGGGATGGCAACAAGTGGCCTATGAAGGTGAATGGATATCGATTCGAAGCGGGTTGGACTGAATTTGTACAACAACATGATTTGAAATTGGGAGATATATTGATGTTCAGACATGAAGGAAACATGGAATTTGAAGTTTCCATATTTGATTCAACTCATTGTGATAGAGAATATGTAGAGTATATGCAGGAAGGAGGAAGAAGAGATCATACAGGTGAAGAGATTTCCAAGAAATTTAATTTCAAAGGTAACATTTCTGTTATCATCTGGTGTTTACTATGTTTAGGTGATCGCACGTTGTTGTGTTGTGATGTTACGATTTTCTTGCATATATGCTCCGCATTGCTTTAATTTCCTATTGTCGTTTTTTGCCATTACTACTTTGATTTGCTTCACTTGAGTCGAGAGTCTTTTAGAAACAGTATCTCTACCTCCAAGAGATAGATATAAGGTTTGCGTACACTCTATTCTCATCAAACCCCACATTGGGGGATTTCACTGGGTATATTGTTGTTGGTGTAAAGGTAACATCATTAGAGTCCATTGATTTATACTTGATGATTTTTGCAAGTTAATTCCCTTAGATCTTAGCATAAGTCTCAACTTGTTTATATTAAAAACTACTCCCTTGTTTCAATTTGTTTATCTGATTTTGACTTGACACGAAGTTTTAGAAGGTAAAAAAAACTTTTGAATCTTGTGGTCGCAAATTAAAAATAGGTAGAATGTACCAAAATATCCTTTAATCTTGTCGTCTTAAACATATTACGTGGAAAGTTAGAACTAAAGAGTTGCCAAAAAAGGACATAAACATTCTTTTTGAAACAGACTAAAAAGAAAAATAAGACAAACAAATTAAAACGGAGGCAGTAGTAAAAAGGTGTTAGTTTTAATTTATGGAAATTATTTTTATGCAATCTGTAATGGAAACTACATAAACCAAATGATGTTTATTTTGTAAGAAAAAACTGATTCCAAATTAGCCAAAAAGAATGTTGGTTATTATTTAAATGTTGCTAATTTTCTCAAGTACAATTGTCATGTTTAATTTCCAGAGGATGCAACAGAAAGACCACGGCGCAAGATCAAGTCGTCAAAAAAGGCTTCTTCCCAAGTAAAAGCTGCTACTCATCACAAGTACTCTTTTGGTCATTCTCATTTTGAATGCACTATTAGAGAATATTGCTTTTCGCGAGGTTATTTGGTAAGTTCCAAAACTCATTATTTCTTGCGAACTCTTCAAGTGAATGTGTTTCACAATCACGTCACTTATTAATAAATTACAAGTAAATCTCTATGATAAGCATTAATTAGTTACTTACATGGTAAAAATGATAACTAATTTGTAATCACATGTTAAACTAGACTGGCATTAAATTCCTTTTGTTATTTTTTTTCTTCATGAAATGGTTATACACCATGTTAGCACCTTCCTCGACAATTCGCATATGCAAATGGCCTCTCCAATAAGAAGTGTGATTTGATTATAAGAGATGAAAGACAAAGGTCGTGGAATGTAAAGCTAAGTTCTTCTAAAACTCGAACCTATATTGGATGTGGATGGGCCAAATTCTTTGCTGATAATTGCTTAAAGAAGGGAGATTGCATAATGTTTGAGGTCGTTACTAATGAAGAGACACCAATATGGAAGTTTCAAGTTACTTATCGAGAAGTTCCATTGCAGAAGTTTCAAGGCATGTTTTCTCATTTAACCAATCTCTTATTTCTTTGATGATCTTCTTCATTGTCATATATGTGATTTATTCTGCATTGTTTATATAAGTATTACGTCTTGGATTGAATATTTTTTTTGGGTACGTTTTCTTAAGTGTGTAAACCATTTTCTTTTACCTTTTTCACCTAATACAAAAAAAAGGGTGGAATTCCATTAACCTGTTTTTTTTCATGTGATTAAATAGAAGTGTTATGTATGATTGTTATTTCTTTTCGATTATGGGGTACCTTTTTAGCTACTTCTTCGTGTTAGTAGAGTAGTGCTTCATCTTCATTGGCTTTAAACCAAAGACTAAAGTGCAGTTTGCTGTATGTATTCACTCTAGAATGCAGCTTGAAAACTGTAAAGGCCGGTTATGCTGAAAATTAATATCAAAGTCATTGATCAGGGGGGCTGATAGTTTAAATTTTATAATTGCGTGTTTTAGAATCTAGTCAAGTTCAATTCCAAACCATTTAAACCTTATTTTGATATCATATTCTCTTTTTCTTGATAGAGCGACATCATGGATTCATATATCGGACCATAATTTGGGTTTGGATTAAGGCATAGTAGTAGTAGTTGTTGTTATTCTGGTTTTTCTTAATAGAGCAACATCCTCAGTGAGGATTCATACATCGGACCACAATTTGAGTTTGTATTAAGGTATAGTTGTAGTTGTTGTTATTCTGTTTTCTTAATAGAGCGATATCCTCAGTGAGGATTCACATATCAGACCACAATTTGAGTTTGCATTAAGGCATAGTAGTAGTAGTAGTTGTTATTCTGTTTTTCTTTATAGAGCGACATCCTCAGTGAGGATTCATATATTGGACCACAATTTGAGTTTGGATTAAAGCATAGTAGCGGGGACGGAGCCAGGTAGGGCGAAGGGGGTTCATCAACGGGAAATTACACTATTTATACATGGTTAAAATTATTTTTTATGTATATATATATAGTAGATATTGAACCTCCTTTGACTTCTTTGTGTGTTTACTTTTCATATTTTAAACCCCTAAATAAAAATTCGGGCTACACCACTGCATAGTAGTATTAGTTATCGTTCTGTTTTTCCTAATAGAGCTACATCCTCAGTGAGGATTCATATATCGGACCACAATTTGAGTTTGGATTAAGGCGTAGTTGTAGTAGTAGTTATTCTCTTTTTTTCCTTCCAAAATGATCTGGAATTTGAAAATGAGTTCATGAAAGCGTCCCCTGCTAATTTTTGAAACTTATATATGTTATATCTTCCTTTTTATCGTAATTGTTACACTTCCTTATCATTTTTTCTCTTTCTTTTGCTATGTTTTTTTCTCAATAAGCAGACATTATGAAAAAACCCTCAAACATGAGTCTTCTCAATGCACAAGTAGTTACTTCAACTTCTGGTGACGAGCATCATCCTTCTTTTGTTTCAACCGTTAAACCTTATTGCTTCAGAAAGGCAATTTTGGTAAGTTATTTGAACTGATTTTTGTTAAGGTTTAAGCTAATTACATACAATAATGTAGGCAACTTAACCTGATGGTGTAAGAAATTGTACACTGTTTTAGTATATAGGACTTGAACTCTTTTTGTTGTAGTCCTTTTTTTAAGACAACGGTAACTTAATCGACTTGATTGAATAAATTTTATGGTAGCATCTTCCATTGGATTTTGTGAAGTCAAATGGATTAATGAATAGAAAGTGTGAGATGGTTCTGAAAGATGAAGCACAGAGATGCTGGTCAGTGTGGCTTGGGAATGCTGGACGTCATTTTGGAATCATACGCGGATGGACAAAATTCAGAGAAGAAAATGGACTCCGAGTAGGAGATGCTTACAAGTTTGAACTCATCAAGAATGGGGAAATACCTATAGCACAATTCCATTGTAAGTGTTCTTTTAGTTCTAATGTACTTTTGTCAAGTTTAAGTTCTATGCTCTGACGGTGTAATATAAAATGATGTTTTGCAGGCAAATATTCTGAAAAGGTTGCAAAGAGCGAGAGGAACATCGAAGCAAGTTGACTATTTAAAATGAAAATTGGTTGATCCAATGTTTGGTGTATAACTTCAAAACTACGTATGATGTTTCTGCAAAATCGATCTCCATGTAAGGTAAGTAAACGAGTGAGACTTGGAAGTAATGACTGACTAGCCAGTTTTTGTCCAGGCCTCGATGAATCAGTATGGCTTGGCTGTGGTTGTATAAACTATGTGGATTAGTTGAGCGTTGTCTTGTTTCCTAGCGAGATAGGCTTGGTAGTAGGTTGGTGCATTGTACATGTTTCCCTGTTTATACCAGTAGTAGTAGCACGTCTCGTAGTTGCTTGTCTTATGACTTTTGTTACTCCTCGTTGTTTACTATGCTTCAGTTATCACATTAGTGAGTTATGGTGAGCTCTCCTCTTTTGAATCCTATGTTATGTTTCCCTATTATTTTCTATGTCATCTTTACTTTTGTATTTTTTCACAAAGAGGTTGGGACTGTTTTCCAACCTTGAAGTACCTCGACTATTTGATGAACAAAGTTATCTCAATATTTGTGCTGGTGAGAGGAAGCAAGAACCCAATCAAATAGTCGAGGTACCTCAAGGTTGGAAAAACTTGACTAACTAATAGACGAAAGTATAGGGGTATTGTTGACCCTTTTCACGAAAAATAATTCAGTAGTAAAAGTCCTTTTGAATTAGCATAAAGTACAGTCACGTATTTACATTTTTATACATACACAAATAATGTATCAGTGTTACTGTAGAAATGTATCCATTTTGCATAATTATATATAAATAATTTATTTATAATGTGAAATAATATATATAGGTCATTATAGACTTCTATACCAGAGAATACCATCAATAGAATAACTGGTATAAATAGGTCAAAAGAGATCGACGACTCAGTTGGTTTGGGTTCTCCAGGATGGCATAGTTGGTTTAGAGGGTGGTGATCACCCGTTAATACCTTCTGGGTCGAGCCTATCACATAAGGTTTGTCTCGTACGGTTTACCTCCTTCCTATGGTTTGCAAAGCTAGGAATCTTTACAACTTTATTGTACAACAATTGGGCCATTGGTCTTTGCTGCTTTAATGCTTTTTGCTGTTGGTTTAATTATCATAAAGCGGCGTCAAAATTGGCTTGATTTCAAGATGTAAAATCTATGTTGTATTTTGCTCGACACAGAGTGCTCACCCGAAGGGCAAAAACCACGAATTATCTTATGATTCAATTTTTTTTATATATATAAAATAATTCTAATCATAAACTCTTTCGACTGAAGCTGATTAAAATAAAGCTAAATTGGTTAATAAACTAATACAAATTAGAACTTTGGGTCACAATTGGTTAACTAGACCAAAAATAACACTAATTATCTCTCTAAAAACCCACCACTACTGCTCGTAAGTTTTGGTTGCCATGGCGTTGTCTACCAGAGTTCTACTAATTCTCCTAGTTATTTTTACGGTGTTTCAACAGAAAATCGATACTCAACATACACAAATCCATCGAAAACGAGGATTGATAAACTGCAAATTTGATAAAATTTATCAATTGGGTGATTCAGTTTCCGATACCGGAAACTGTATCAGAGAAAGCTATTGTGGATCTCATTCTTCGTGTGCAAAATCTCCTTATGGAATCAACTTTTTTCATAAACCAACTGGGCGTTGTTCTAATGGTCTGCTCATGATTGATTTCATAGGTATGCAAAGCTCAATCCTCCAATTTCGTCGTTAAATTGCTCATAGCTAATAATTTTTCTGCTAAATAGAACTAACTATTGTATTAACAATGAATTAGTAGTGATATATAATGTAGGTATAGATGGCAAATGAGCGGGTTGAGGTTAATTGAACTGGTTAAAATTGACTGAGTTAATAAGTAGACTATTTCGATTGTTTTATCTCCTTTTACTATTTTTTTTAGTATCTTATAAATTTTTTTTATTAATATATATAACATATTAGATAAAATAAAAGTAAAACATAAAAAATATTTTCCTTTTATTATTTTAAAAGGGATGTGCAACTCTGGAGATAAGAAACAGAAAAGGGGCATCTAATAAAATATTAGATAAATATGAACCGACCAGCTACTATATGTAATTGATAAAAAAATGACAATTTTGAATTTATTGCTATCATGGGCTGCTTAATTGGATTAATTATTTTAAAATCAAATGTCTTTTTTTATTTGTTTGTTTTTGATGAGTGTGGTGTCCAAGCTAGCTTTTGTGCACCACGATTAATTCCACAGGATACCTATTACCTTCCACCAGCAACACATACTAGGTAATTCTGTTCACCAAGGCTAGGAAAAATGAGAAGAATTACCTAGTGTTTTTTGTCTTGAAATTATTTTGATAAGATTTATTAGGGATCGAGCTTTGATGGCCTGAGATACTAAATGAGCGAGTCAATTATCAACCCAAACTTAACAAGTCGGGCGAGTTATGATTTCGTGATCATGAGCAAATTTTATCACCTCTAACTGTATGTTTGATTTTGTGTTTTTCATATAGCGCGGGAATCTGGTCTTCCTCTCCTAAATCCTTACAAGGATCAAAGTGCAAACTTTACCCATGGTGCAAATTTTGCAGTAGTTGGGGCTACTGCTTTATCAGCCCAAGCCATGGCAGAGAGGAAGATTGTTATGTCCTTCACAAATAGTTCATTAGACGTACAACTTGATTGGATGTCTTCTCATTTCGAGACTACCCGCTCCCCCGGTAGGGATAAGACTTGCGTACTCTCTACTTTGGATATGTTGTTGTTGTACTTCCGATTAAGGAAATGGTGTGATTCAGTATCTACTTATAAACTAATTGACAGCGAGTTTGAATTGATATTTTTCTAGTTTTTGCTTGCTAGATTGCCCAGCACAGTTGAAGAAGTCTCTTTTCCTAGTTGGACATATAGGAGGAAATGATATCAATTATGGTTTATCGCAAGGTAAAACCATGGAAGAGTTGCGAAGATTGGTTCCAGATGTTGTTCATACCATCATTCATGGTGTTAAAGTGAGTTTGATCTCTCTGCTTTCATGATTGTTATTTGTTGCTTTCATTTGGCTGAAATTTGTTTCCTAACGATCTATTATCACTACTTTTTAGAGAGTCATTGGTTTTGGTGCTACTCGAATTGTAGTTCCAGGCAATTTCCCAAAAGGTTGTGGTCCAGCTTTCCTAACACAATTCATGACCAACGACTCATCTGCTTACGATGAGTACCATTGCTTGAAAGACTTGAATAAATTGGCGATCTTCTATAATGATCATTTGCAACAAGCCATTGATGAGATGAAGAAAGAGTATTCAAACATTACAATCGTTTATGGTGACTACTACAACGCCTTTATGTGGTTTCTACAAAATGCAGTCACTCTTGGTATGTGCTCAAAGCATAGTTTCTTTTTCCTGTTTTTGAGGTCAGAGTAAATGGAAAAGTGAAGAAAGCCATATGCATTTACGAACTTTCCTATGTATTTTCAGGATTTGACAAAAACTTGCTACAGAAATCATGTTGTGGAATAGGAGGAGACTATAATTACGACAAAAGTAGAAGATGTGGTTCTCCAGGAGTCCCAGTGTGTGATGACCCTAGTACTCACTTTAGTTGGGATGGACTCCATTTGACACAAGCAGCATATAGTTGGATAACAAGATGGTTTATTGATGATATGTTGCCCAAATTGAACTGTCATGTTTAAGTTCTTGACGAAGTGGATGAATATGCTTCAATATTACGAATCAATCCCAACCCAATATGAATATTAACAAGATGTCACACAAACAAATATCGGGCCAAAACTTCACAAACGTTAATTTGGGATTCAGATTGAGTACACATATATTGTATTCTCATTAAATGGTACATGATAAAATTCTTATGAGGCTATCGTGAATTATATGCTAAGACAATTTTGTGTTTCTCATTTCAATTCTTCTAGCACCTTATCTCCTTCTTCGATCTATCTTCTTATCCCTTTTTGCCACCTATTCCTAGTTATTTTATTTTTATGACGTTTCTATTGTAACTATGTTATTTTAATTGTTATAGCACTTTAATTTTATTAATACCACTTGATAAGCTATTGTTTCATTGAATTTGCTTAATGTTACATAATTACATTTAACCTACTTTTGAAATTTATTCAATTTTAAGAACTTGGTATTTGGTAATGACTTTTCAAGAATATTTCTTGGCTCTTATGAGCTGTGACTTGAATAAATGAATACAATCTTTCAATAGATTTTATTTCTTTAGTTTGTTTTTGAAAATAATCAAGCAAGTAGTGTTGACTAATTCTTGATGTGGAAAATTTGAGTGATAAACTAATTAGCTAAGATTTAATTAAAAAACAAATATTATTATATATTAAATCAGTAAAATATTTTCCTTTTCAGCTGATCACTTCAAATTCTAGATATTCCAAAGTTAATTCTTGTTATCATATACTAAAATAATTCAAGGGTAGTATCTTTAGAGAAAAATATAGGAAAAAGGAAAGGAAACAACAAGTATCCCAGGTTATGGTGACTTATGCATAAGGAATTAGATATAGAAGTCTTCGACACAGACTCAATATATGTTACTTTCTTTATTTTAACTAATGCGATAATGATAGAATTTTGATGGTCAATTAATTATTTTTACTGTAATCTTTTTTTAATTTTAAAAATCATTTTAAGCTATTAATTGTTGTGATTTGAAGTAATTTTAAGATAATTAATAAATATATAAATTATTGGAAATGCCTTTACTCCTCATGTCCCAACTAATGTGGCATATATGAAATTTGGAGAGTCAAACAAATTTTTCTTTGACAGTAATTTTTTATATGTTTTAAAAATATTTTAAGTTTTTAATTATTGTGATTTATAGTACTTTTTCCACAATTCTAAAATATAAAATTATTAAAAATTTCTTTTTAATAATTTATTACTTAAATGACATAAATGTTAGATATCATGCTATCACCACATAAATGGCTCATGCACATATTTTGTGATAATATTATTAACATGATTCATTTCGTATATTTGACTAGTAAAAGTAATTATTTTTAGTCGGTTGACCAGATATGCCCATAAATAATAGTATATGAAGATATTTCATTATAAGATTACATTTGTATTTTTTCGTTTTACGTTTTAACACTTAAAATAGTGAACATTTTATTGAGATTAACTACGAGAAGCAGATAAAATTAAAAGTAAAATGAGTTGAGTCGATAATTTATTTTTTATTTTTTACAATTGAGATCGTAAGACCTAGAGACTAGAGATATGGAATTGGTAACCAATAAATATTAAGGATGTGTTTTTTTTATAATTGAGATCGTAAAACCTAGAGACTAGAGATATGGAACTGGTAACCAGTAAAAATTAAGGATGTGTCGGGATGAATGGAATACTTTTATCTATAACCAGAAATCTCGAATTCGAGACCGAGGAATGTAAACAGTTCCCTACAAGAATTATTTTCATTCTTGTGACTCGAACCCAGGACCTTTGGTTAAAGATAGAGGGATCATATCCATCTCGTCACAATCCTTGGTGATGACTTAGACATCATTATAAATTTATAAAAGGATGTATTGACAATTATTTTCTTTTTTAAATTGGGGGCAGGGGCAAGGGGAAATAGGGAAGGGGATTACAAGATGAAAAATCAGATTCTCACTAAAAAATAAAAATTTAAATAATCAATTAACTGAGCTATTAAAGTTTCTTGATGAGAACTCAAACTCTTTTCTTAGCGTTGTTTTTCCCTTAAAAGAGTGACTAGTCAAATGTACAATGGATTAGTGCATCAAATTAGACCCCTTCTTATATACCACATTCTTTATATTTTTTATTTTTGTATAATTTGATATTCAAAATATATTAAAAATACTTTGTTTCTCATTGTCAAAAACCTTATTGATAGATATGAAGATTTAAGTAGTTTAACTCAAAATTTTAAAATATTAGACAAAGTTCTATTGTCGTTTAATTAAAAACTAAAAACTTTGACTTTTAAAAAAAAAAAAACTATATTCTTTATATCATGGCTATATAAGAAAATATTGAACTTCTGTAAATATTAATTGTAACTTTTTTATATATATCGTAATTTTTTAGTGGTTATAAAAAGATTTATGTTGAAAATTAAAATCAATTATAATTTGAGTGATTTATATGAGAACTTGAAAATACGGAAATATGATTTAATACATTCTTATGTCTCTATATAAGAATATTTTTATATATTAAAAATACTTTAAAATGATCATATCAAATTCTATATAATATACAATTTTAAAACTTTAGTAGAGGTTGTTCGAGTGAACAAAATAGATTAGGTTTTTATTTCTCCAAAGTACTTTCGTATATAGTTCCTGATGAACTTATAATCTTGCCATTAGTTCAAAAATATGCTTCAATGTTATGAATCAGTCCTAGCTCAACGTAAGCACTAATAAGGCTGTCACACAAACAAATATTCGGTCAAGCCTTCCCAAAGATTAATTTAAAATCCAGACCGAGGGCACATATATTATTTTTCGTTAAATAAATAGTATAGAGTAATATTCTCATGAGGCTATCGTGAATTATTCGCTAAAGCGATTCTATAATTTCTCATTTCAATTCTTCTTACATCTCATCCCCTTCTTCGGTCTATCTTCTTATCCCCTACTACTATGTATATCCCTATTTATTTTATTTTTACGTCATATTTATCGTAATTATGTTATTTTAATTGTTATAGCACTTTAATTTTATTAATATCACTTGATAAGCTACTGTTTCATTGAATTTGCTTAATGTTACATAATTACATTTAACCTACTTTTGAAATTTATTCAATTTTAAGAACTTGGTATTTGGTAAAGACTTTTCAAGAATACTTCTTGGCTCTTATGAGTTGTGACTTGAATAAATGAAAACAATCTTTCAATAGATTTTATTTCTTTATTTTGTTTTTGAAAATAATCAAGCAAGTAGTGTTGACTAATTCTTGATGTGGAAAATCTGAGTGATATACTAATTAGCTAAGATTTAATTAAAAAACAAATATTATTATATATTAAATCAGTAAAACATTTTCCTTTTCAGTTGATCACTTCAAATTCTAGATATTCCAAAGTTAATTCTTGTTATCATATACTAAAATAATTCAATGGTAGTAATCTTTAGAGAAAAATGTAGGAAAAAGGAAAGGAAACAACAAGTATCCCAGGTTATGGTGACTTATGCATAAGAAATTAGATATTGAAGTCTTTGACACAGACTCAATATATGTTACTTTCTTTATTTTAACTAATGCGATAATGATATAATTTTGATGGTCAATTAATTATTTTTATTGTAATCTTTTTTTAATTTTAAAAATCATTTTAAGTTATTAATTGTTGTGATTTGAAGTAATTTTAAGATAATTAATAAATATATAAATTATTGGAAATGCCTTTACTCCTCATGTCCCAACTAATGTGGCATATATGAAATTTGGAGAGTCAAACAAATTTTTCTTTGACAGTAATTTTTTATATGTTTTAAAAATATTTTAAGTTTTTAATTGTTGTGATTTATAGTACTTTTTCCACAATTCTAAAATATAAAATTATTAAAAATGTCTTTTTAATAATTTATTACTTAAATGACATAAATGTTAGATATCATGCTATCACCACATAAATGGCTCATGTACATATTTTGTGATAATATTATTAACATGATTCATTTCGTATATTTGACTAGTAAAAGTAATTATTTTTAGTCGGTTGACCAGATATGCCCATAAATAATAGTATATGAAGATATTTCATTATAAGATTACATTTGTATTTTTTCGTTTTACGTTTTAACACTTAAATTAGTGAACATTTTATTGAGATTAACTACGAGAAGCAGATAAAATTAAAAGTAAAATGAGTTGAGTCGATAATTTATTTTTTATTTTTTACAATTGAGATCGTAAAACCTAGAGACTAGAGATATGGAATTGGTAACCAATAAATATTAGGGATGTGTTTTTTTTATAATTGAGATCGTAAAACCTAGAGACTAGAGATATGGAACTGGTAACCAGTAAAAATTAAGGATGTGTCGGGATGAATGGAATACTTTTATCTATAACCAGAAATCTTGAATTCGAGACCGAGGAAGGTAAACAATTCCCTACAAGAATTATTTTCATCCTTGTGACTCGAACCCAGGACCTTTGGTTAAAGATAGAGGGATCATATCCATCTCGTCACAATCCTTGGTGATGACTTAGACATCATTATAAATTTATAAAAGGAGGTATTGACAATTATTTTCCTTTTTAAATTGGGGGCAGGGGCAAGGGGAAATAGAGAATGGGATTACAAGATGAAAAATTGGATTCTCACTATAAAATAAAAATTTAAATAATCAATTAACTGAGCTATTAAAATTTCTTGATGAGAACTCAAACTCTTTTCTTAGCGTTGTTTTTTCCTTAAAAGAGTGACTAGTCAAATGTACAATGGATTAGTGCATCAAATTAGACCCCTTCTTATATACCACATTCTTTTTATTTTTTTATTTTTGTATAATTTGATATTCAAAATATATTAAAAATACTTTGTTTCTCATTGTCAAAAACCTTATTGATAGATATGAAGATTTAAGTAGTTTAACTCAAAATTTTAAAATATCAGACAAAGTTCTATTGTCGTTTAGTTAAAAACTAAAACTTTAATTTTTTTAAAAAAAAAACTATATTCTTTATATCATGGCTGTATAAGAAAATATTGAACTTCTGTAAATATTAATTGTAACTTTTTTATATATATCGTAATTTTTAGTGGTTATAAAAAGATTTATGTTGAAGATTAAAATCAATTATAATTTGAGTGATTTATATGAGAACTTGAAAATACGGAAATATGATTTAATACATTCTTATATCTCTATATAAGAATATTTTTATATATTAAAAATACTTTAAAATGATCATATCAAATTCTATATAATATACAATTTTAAAACTTTAGTAGAGGTTGTTCGAGTGAACAAAATAGATTAGGTTTTTATTTCTCCAAAGTGCTTTCGTATATAGTTCCTGACGAACTTATAATCTTGCCATTAGTTCAAAAATATTCTTCAACGTTATGAATCAGTCCTAGCTCAACGTAAGCACTAATAAGGCTGTCACACAAACAAATATTCGGTCAAGCCTTCCCAAAGATTAATTTAAAATCCAGACCGAGGGCACATATATTATTTTTCGTTAAATAAATAGTATAGAGTAATATTCTCATGAGGCTATCGTGAATTATTCGCTAAAGCGATTCTATAGTTTCTCATTTCAATTCTTCTTACATCTCATCCCCTTCTTCGGTCTATCTTCTTATCCCCTACTACTATGTATATCCCTATTTATTTTATTTTTATGTAAGAGAGGGAGCCATAGTTCAGAAATTTTAGAGGAGAATATGTTTGCTAAGAAGACTTTATACTAGAGATGATTTGGTAGTAAGGTAAATAGTCGAAGTAGTTATGATGTTTTGTTAATATTGAGAATGTAAGCTTCAATGGATTAATGTGAAGAGTATGTAGGGTACGATAAGTTGAGTATGAATACGATCGTAATGGGGACCAGACCGGTGAATTACGGATAGCTGAAAATCAAAGAGATGGAATCAACCAAATGGAAATTTTTGATATGGTCATTATGGAAGGAGTATCTTGTGTTATTCGACCTTGGTTTTGTACATTCTTATGTGACCCCCTTCTTCATTTTGGACATTGTTTGGAGTATGATTTACTGCTTATGTCACGCGTGTTGTCACATCTATGGGTGAATTTCTAGTGGTGCATCGAGAGTACCGATCCTGCGATTGTCTTCATGGCAGGGTGGCATTCTCGGTTAGACTTTGTCATTTCTGTTATGATAGATTTAGTGTTGTTTGAGATAGTTGAAGTATATCAGTGATTTTACATGCACAACCTTGCTTATGAGAACTCATAAAAGAGCTACCATAAATAGTTACAGTTGTCGAAAAATTTTAATATTCGTCTCGTCGTCGAGGTCACATTCTGGATAAGTGTGATTGCATGTGGAGGCCATTGGGTCAAGTTGTAACCGTTCTTAAGGGTTGTCTACAATCACGACTACTAATCTAGCATTTTTGATAGTATTGTTAGAGGTTTTTTATGCTTGGATGTATCGTTCGCTAGGTGGTTACTTGATCATTTCCTTCTTTGGGTCAGATAAGTTTGATTCTCCCTTGATGACTGCCCAATATCTAAAGATTGGATTTTTACAGCTTAAGCTCGTGGGAGGATTATGTTGCGAGAATGGAATTTTGCTAAGAGTTGTGATGGTTTGTGCATTATGAGGGTTTAGTGGTTGGTTTAAGCACACTCATGGTTGTAGTCGATATTGATTCAGAATTTTTCGTGGTTATGTGAGAAAAGATTCGTCCCGGTGGTTGTGTACGAGTTCAGAGGGCTTCGATTCAGAATGAGTTCATGTTAGTCTGTGGCTTAGTAATCACTCCTGATTTGTAGATCTGCCAAATTTTGATTCAAAAGTTCAATTATTAGTAGTTGAGCTTGATGGAATAGTCTTAAGGATGAGCTCACTTAGAGAGATGAACATCGACTCTAGAAGATCATAACCCAGGCTTTTGGCAATGTCAGTTATTCTTTCTTCTTCTTCTTCTTCTTTATGTTCGAGGACGAACATGGTTTTTAGTGGTGGATAATGTAATGACCCGCAAGGTCATTTTTGAATTTTTTTTATAAAATTACCATTTTACCCCTTTCGATAGTTGCCCCGAGTCATTTCTGATCAGTCGGTGAAGTTGGTTTGAGAATTTTTAACAATTCGATAACTACGGTGATTTAGTTGATGGGTTTTTAGTAAATAATTAATTTTATTATTTGGTGATTAATGGGTCAAGTCCATAATTTATTTAATACCACTTGATCCATATATATTAAAATAAATTAGTAGGGTTTGACACTTTCAGTACATAATTATTTTATTTAGAAAAGAAAAGAGGGGAAGAGGAGCATAACAGAAAGTGGCGAGAGATCACGGGTGCTTCAGGTGACTCTTTTTCTTTAAATTGTCTTGGTATATTAAGTGTATGTATGTGTTGACTTGAATGGGATTGGTTAATGGCAATGAGAGAATTGAAAACTAATGAATCATGTACGTTACATGCTTAGGAAAGGGTTGCGTGTGTCGTCAGTTTGGGAGGAAAATTATTAACAATTAATTGATATTATGTTATACTTAAAAGGGACAAGTTTGAGTTGGCAACATTAATAGCCCACAATGATGCTAATGATTAGTTTTGAATAGCCAGTCATTGAAAATTATATAAGGAACAAAGTATAATTAGGTTACTGTTTTGTATGTATTGTCGTAGTTAATGTATTGGACTTAACTACCGGACCAATTTGTGGTTTTGGTTATGGGGATGTCTACGGTTATCACATTATAATCTAAGCTTTGATAAATTAGTATAGGTAATTAAATATTAGGTATATTGTATTATATGAATATCATTAGATTTATGATATTGGAGAAATCGGGATTTAACCCTAGGCTTGAAATATAGGAACTTGATTATAGATTTGAGTGAGTTTTTGGGTCTAAGCTAGACATTTAATAATACGGGTGTCTACAAACTCGTTTAATTATGAATAATGCATATGTGATAGATTGTGAACGTTCCGAAGCTTTGCATAAGGGAAAGACAAAATCTTGAGGATTCGTGACACGTGTTCGGCATTCGAGGTATGTTAAGACTTTCTAGACTTCATTGAGGGACGTTTTTCTAATTAAAGATTAAAAGTGGAATAGACAATGGGTAAGGGTGAAAGATAGGGGTCTCGTACCAATGGTGTGATGGACATTGGTACGAGTACCGGTGTTATTAAAGGGAAAGTTTATTACTATAATATGATAGATTGTAATTCGAGAATGCCAAAGCATATGGGCATTAGCCGATGTATTTAGTGACTTGATTTATTTTGTGTGGTTGTGTTTCTTTATTGAATCCGTATAATTGTGGTGATTATATGTCATAGTGACATTTGAATTATTGAGATGATACATCACCCTCCTTTTATTGATATTATATTGTGCACATGCATTGACAATAGATTGAGTATGAGTAAAGGTCTAACACGTGGAGATCGTCCGTGTTGAGATCGAGTTATGATTATAAAATTGGGCACGTGGAGATCGTCCGTGCGAGAGATTGGTTATGATTATAAGTTGGGCACGTAGAGATCGTCCGTGCTGGGGATTGTTTGATTTTATGATAGTGCGTTGAGATCTTCCACACAGACATGGGGAGATCGTCCGTATCGGTATATGGACCTCGCGAGTCCCCCATGGGTCATGAACTCTCGATGTATTTCCGAGGAGTATCATGTATATACGGTTGAGAGAGTACTTGGCATCTGAGGCATATCATTTCATGGTGTCACGTTGCATTGCATCTCATTACATCCCCCATTTTTATTGATTATGTGCTTTATTGGTGGTTGAATATTGCGTGATAATTGATTATCCTTATTTGATGAGACTTGACTGATAGTATAATGTTGACTTGCAAAATTAAAGAATTATTTTCTTATAACTCATGTCACTACTTCTTTGTTGTCGGTCTATGATACATACTGGGTACACGTGGTTTCGTACTCATACTACACTTGCTGCACTCTTTTGTGGTGCAGATTAGATTTCGAGTACGAGTGCATCTCGTGGAGCTTTGAGTTTGAGTTTGGATCATCTTGGAGTTGTGGTGAGCTGCTTGGATATTCTGCGGCTCACACCTTCATCTATCTCTATTTATTAGGTTGTTTTGGTATTCCTATAAGATATTTCTTATTTCTAGACTTGCATCATAGTTTAGATGCTCCTGTACTTATGACACTAAATCTTGGGTGGTATTTTAGGTTTCGCCATTTCATACTTGTAAACGACTTAGTGTTTGGATGTTATGTTGTCGCTTATCTTTCTACTTTAAATATTTAATTAAATTGGTAAAATGATTGGGTTGGCTTACCTATTGGTTGGGAACATAAGTGCCATCACGACTCGTGAATTTGGATCGTGACAGTAATCTTTTTTTAATTTTAAGAATTATTTTAAGTTATTAATTGTTGTGATTTGAAGTAATTTTAACATAATTTGTAAATATATAAATTATTGGAAATGCCTTTACTCCTCATGTCCCAATTTATGTGGCATATATGAAATTTGGGGAGTCAAACAAATTTTTCCTTGACAGTAATTTTTATAAGTTTTAAAAATATTTTAAGTTTTTAATTATTGTGATTATAGTACTTTTTATACAATTCTTAAATATATAAATTACTAGAAATTTCTTCTTAATAATTTATTATTTAAATGACATAAATGTTAGATATCATGCTATCACCGCATAAATGGCTCATGTACATACTTTGTGATAATATTATTAACATGATTCATTTTGTATATTTGACTAGTAAAAGTAATTATTTTTAGTCGGTTGACCAGATATGCCCATAAATAATAGTATATGAAGATATTTCATTATAAGGTTACATTTGTATTTTTTCCGTTTTACGTTTTAACACTTAAATTTTTTTTATTTTATAATTGAGATCGTAAAACCTAGAGACTAGAGATATGGAACTGGTAATCAATAAAAATTAAGGATGTGTCGGGATGAATGGAATACCTTTATCTACAACCAGAAATCTCGAATTCGAGGCTGAGGAAGGTAAACAACTTCCTACAAGAATTATTTTTATTCTTGAGACTCGAACCCGTGACCTTTGGTTAAAGATAGAGAGATCATATCCATCTCATCACAATCCTTGGTGATGACTTAGACATTATTATAAATTTATAAAAGGATGTATTGACAATTATTTTCTTTTTTAAATAGAGGGCAGGGGCAAGGGAAAATTGGGAAGGGGATTACAAGATGAGAAATCAGATTCTCACTAACAAAATAAAATTTTAAATAATCAACTAACTGAGATATTAAAATTTCTTAGCGAGAATTCTAACTCTTTTCATAGCGTTGTTTTCCCCCTTAAAAAAGTGACTAGTCAAAATGTACAATGGATTAGTGCATCAAATTAGATCTCTTCTTATATACCACATTCTTTTTATTTTTTTATTTTTGTATAATTTGATATTCAAAATACTTGATTCTCATTGTCAAAAACCTTATTAGTAGATATGAAGATTGAAGTAGTTTAACTCAAAATTTTAAAATATTAGATAAAGTTTTATTGTCGTTTAATTAAAAACTAAAAACTTTGACTTTTTTTTTAAAAAAAAAAAACTATATTCTCTATATCAAGACCATATAAGAAAATACTGAACTTCTATAAAATATTAATTGTAACTTTTTTATATAATCGTAATTTTTTAGTGGTTATAAAAAAGACTTATGTTGAAGTTTAAAATCAATTATAATTTGAGTGATTTATATAAGAACTTGAAAATATGGAAAGATGATTTAATACATTCATGTCTCTATATAAGAATATTATAAATTTTTATATAACAAAAATACTTTAAAAATGATCCTATCAAATTCTATATAATATACAATTTTAAAACTTTTGTAGAGGTTGTTCGAGTGAGCAAAATAGATTAGGTTTTTATTTCTCCAAAGTACTTTCGTATATAATTCCTGATGAACTTATAATCTTGCCATTATTTCAAAAATATGCTTTAATGTTATGAAACAATCCTAGCTCAACCTAAGTTCTAATAAGGTTTCACACAAACAAATATTCGGTCAAGCCTTCCTAAAGGTTAATTTGAAATTCAGATCGAGGACACATATATTGTATTCTAGATAAATAAATAGTATAGGGTAATATTCTCACTAGGCTATCGTGAATTATTCGCTAAAGCGATTCTATAATTTCTCATTTCAATTCTTCTTACATCTCATCCCCTCTTCGGTCTATCTTCTTATCCCCTATTACCATGTCTTTTCCTAGTTATTTTATTTTTACGTCATTTTTATCGTAATTAAGTTATTTTTATTGTTATAGCACTTTAGTTTCATTAATACCACTTGATAAGCTACTGTTTCATTGAATTTGCTTACTGTTACGTAATTATTCTATTTTAAAAACTTGGTGTTTGGTGATGACTTTTCAACAATACTTCTTGGCTCTTATGAGTTGTGACTTGAATAAATGAATACAATCTTTCAATAGATTTTATTTCTTTATTTTGTTTTTGAAAATCATCAAGCAAGTAGTGTTGACTAATTCTTGATGTGGAAAATCTGAGTGATATACTAATTAGCTAAGATTGAATTAACAAACAAATATTATTATATATTAAATCAGTATAATATTTTCCTTATCAGTTGATTACTTTAAATTCTAGATATTCCAAAGTTAGTTCTTGTTATCATATACTAAAATAATTCAAGGGTAGTATCTTTAGAGAAAAATATAGGAAAAAGGGAAGGAAACAACAAGTATCACAGGTTATGGTGACTTATGCATAAGAAATTAGATATATAAGTCTTCAACACTCACTCAATATATTTACTTTTTTTATTTTACCTAATGCGACAATGAGAATTTCTAAAGTCAATCAATTTTTTTAATTGTAATCTTTTTTTAATTTTAAAAATTATTTTAAGTTGTTAGTTGTTGTCATTTGAAGTAATTATAACGTAATATGTAAATATATAAATTATTGGAAATGCCTTTACTCCTTATGTCCCAATTTATGTAGTATATATGAAATTTGGAGAGTCAAACAAAATTTTCTTTTACAGTAATTTTTTATTTGTTTTAAAAATATTTTAAATTGTTAATTATTGTGATTTATAGTACTTTTTCCACAATTCTTAAATATAAAAATTATTGAATTTATTTTTCAATAATTCATTACTTAAATAACAAAAATGCCCTTTCATCCACTTTTAATTCCAAGAAACACATGTTGAAAAAATATAGCAATTGACAAGGAGTAGCTATATAGGTACCAGTTAGGGTGCCAATCTAGTATAGCACTGCGAACAGGATGGTCAGTCGATAGCGAAAGGAGTGTCGACGAAAAGACGTGTGCTTCTAACCGCTTCTAATATTTTCACTAAGAGAATTTAAAATATGATCAGAAATAAACACACGAAAAAGCCTAAGACTAAGCAACAATTGACGATTAAGGCTGAGACTAACTTCCACAATCCAATATACATATTTTGTGGTATTATTACTAACATGAATTGTTTTGTATATTTAACTTGCAAATGTAATTTATTTTAGTCGATTGTCCAAGTATGACCATAAATAATAATATATGAAGATATTGACTATCGTTATAAGATTACATTTGTATTTTTTTTCCTTTTACTTTTTAACACTTAAAATAGTGATTATTTTATTGAAATTGACAACAAGAAGCTGATAAAATTAAAACTAAAATTAGTTGAATCGATAATTTTTTAATTATTTTTAAATAAATTGAGATTAAGAGTCACTCAATAATAGTTTTGAATTTCTCCAAACACGTAAAGTATGTAGTGTTAAGCACGTAAAACCTAGAGATTAGAGACATTTAAATGGTCAAAAGTAAAAGCCTAAAGGAATAAAATGGATGTGTTGGGATGAATGAGATACTTTTATCTACAACCAGAAATTTCGAATTCGAGCCTTGAGGAAGGTAAACCAATCCCTACAAGAATTATTTCCTCTCTGAGATTCGAACCTGAGACCTCTGGTTAGAGATAGAGGGATCATATCCATCTCATCACAGTCCTTAGTGATGACTTAGACATCATTATAAATTTATAATTGATGTATTGATAATTTTTTTCTTTTTTAAATTGACAGTAGGGGCAAGGGGAAATAGGAAAGGGTATTACAATAATCAAACTCTCATTGATAAAATAAAAATTCAAGTAATCAACTAACTGAGAACTTCCAAATGTGTTTATATATCTTGAGTTAAGATTAAAGAATCTAAATGTTAAATTTCATTGCAGTAATGGAGTCAAAAATTTCATTAAGGAAATTTAATATATGATAAGAAGTAAACACACGAAGAAGCTTGAAACTACGCAACAACCGACGATTAAGCCTGAGACTAACTTCCACGATCCAATATACATATTTTGTGGTATTATTACTAACATGAGTCATTTTGTATATTTGAGTAACAAATATAATTATTTTTAGTCGATTGACCAAATATGACCATAAATAATAATAATAATAATAATAATAATAATAACAATAATAATAATATATGAAGATATTTACTATCATTATACGATTACATTTGTAAATTTTTTCCTTTTACATTTTAACACTTTAAAATAGTGAACATTTTATACAGATTGATTACAAGAACCAGATAAAATTAAAACTAAAATTAATTGAATCGATAATTTTTTTTTATCATTTTTAAATAAATTGAGATTAAGAGTTACTCAACAATAGTTTTGAATTTCTCCAAAAACGTTGAGTATCTAAGTGTTAAGCACGTAAAACCTACAGATTAGAAACATTGAACTGGTCAAAAGTAAAAGCCTAAAGAAACAAAAAGGATATCTTGGGATGAATGAGATACTTTTATCTACAATCAGAAATTTCGAATTCGAGCCTTGAGGAAGGTAAACCAATCCCTACAAGAATTAGTTCCATCCCTGAGATTCGAACCCGAGACCTCTAATTAGAGATAGAGGAATCATATCCATCTCATCACAATCCTTGGTGACGACTTAGATATCATTATAAATTTATAATGGATGTATTGATAATTTTTTTCTTTTTTAAATTGGGGGTATGGGCAAGGGGAGATAGGAAAGGAGATTACAAGAATCAAACTCTCATTGATAAAATAAAAATTCAGGTAATCAACTAACTGAGAACTTTCAATTCTGTTGATATATCTTGAGTTAGTATTAAAGAAGCTAAACGTTAAATTTCATCACACTAATGGAGTCAAAATTTTCATTAAGAGAATTTAAAATATGATAAGAAGTAAACACACGAAGAAGCTTGAAACTACGCAACAACCGACGATTAAACCTGAGACTAACTTCCACGATCCAATATACATATTTTGTGGTATTATTACTAACATGATTTATTTTGTATATTTGACTAGCAAATGTAATTATTTTTAGTCGATTGACCAAATATGACCATAAATAATAATAAAAATAATATATGAAGATATTTACTGTCAATATATGATTACATTTGTATTTTTTTCCTTTTACGTTTTAACACGTAAAATAGTGAACATTTTATTGAGATTGACTACCAGAAGTAAATAAAACTAAAACTAAAATTAGTTGAATCTATAATTTTTTATTATTTTTAAATAAATTGAGATTAATAGTCACTCAATATTAGTTTTGAATTTCTCCAAACACGTTGAGTATCTTAGTGTTAAGTACGTAAAACTTAGAGATTAGAGACATTGAACTGGTCAAAAATAAAAGCCTAAAGGAACAAAAAGGATGTGTTGGGATGAATGGGATAATTTTATCTACAACCTGAAATTTCGAATTCGAGCCGTGAGAAAGGTAAACCACAATCCCTACAAGAATTATTTTCATCCCTGAGATTTGAACCCGAGACCTCTGATTAGAGATAGAGGGATCATATCCTTCTCATCACAATCCTTGGTGATGATTTAGACATCATTATAAATTTATAATGGATGTATTGATAATTTTTTTTCTTTTTAAAATTGAGGGTAGGGGCAAGGGGAAATAGGAAAGGGGATTACAAGAATCAAACTCGCATTGATAAAATAAAAATTCAGGTAATCAACTAACTGCGAACTTCCAAATGTGTTGATATATCTTGAGTTGAGATTAAAGAAGCTAAATGTTAAATTTCATTGCAGTAATGGAGTTAAAATTTTCATGAAGGAAATTTAAAATATGATAAGAAGTAAACACATAAAGAAGATTGAAATTACGCAACAACCGACGATTAAGCCTGAGACTAACTTCCACGATCCAATATACATATTTTGTGGTAGTATTACTAACATGAGTCATTTTGTATATTTGAGTAACAAATATAATTATTTTTAATCTGTTGACCAAATAAGTCCATAAATAATAGTATATGAAGAAATTTACTATCATTGAAAGATTACATTTGTATCTTTTTTTTTGTTTTATGTTTTATCACTTAAAACAGTGAACATTTTATTGAGTTTGACTACAAGAAGCAGATCACGTTGAGTAGCTTAGTGTTAAGCACGTAAAACCTATAGACTAGAGACATAGAATTGGTCAAAAGTAAATGCCTAAAGGAACAAAAAGGATGTGTCGGGATGGATGGGATACTTTTATCTACAATCAGAAATTTTGAATTCGAGCCCTAAAGAAGATAAACCAATCCCTACAGAAATTATTTCCATCCCTATAATTCGAACCCAATATCTTTGGTGAAAGATAGAGGTATCATATCCATCTCGTCACAATCCTTGGTGATGACTTAGACATCATTATAAATTTATAATGGACATATAGACTTTGTTTTCTTTTTTAAATTGGGGGTGGGGTCAATTTTTTTTTAATTGAGAGCAGGGACAAGGAAAAGAAAAAAGGGGATTACAAGAATCAAATTCTCATAAAAAAAAATTCTTCAGATAATCATTAACTGAGAACTTCTAAATGTATTGACATATCATCATAGTGTCGTTTTCCTTAAAATTAAAGAGCGACTAGTCAAATATACAAAGGATTAGTGCATCAAATTAGGTTTCTTATAAACCACATTATGTTCTTTTTAATTTTAATTTTTTGTTTTTAATTTTTGAATGATTTGATATTCAAAATATATTGAAAATAATCACAAAAAAGTATGAACTCTTTAGTGTTGTGTAATTATTATTTTTAGGTAAGTAAACATTTTATTACCAAAGAGAAGTTCACAACTCAAAAAAAGAAACTAATTTGGCTGGGGATCGAACACAATTAATAAACTCCCATCTCGTAAACATCTATCGACATCCTTAGCTTGGATAGTAGTTCAAGTTCGGGACCAATACTTCTCCTCTTTTTTCTTGAAAAACAATGTGTCTCTTCTCTCGCCTCATATAATAGTTTAATGTTGTGTAATTAATATCGTTTTTAACTATACATCAACAACAAAGGACCCATTAATGACACATTAGACAAAGACTCACTATACTTGATAATATTAAGATGTACTTAAGGAAACTTCTGTGATATGATGAGTCATTAAAAAAATAATTAATCTTTGGTTTACAATTGGTTAAACATAAAAGAAAATTTCTACAAAGTTTTATTTCAACCTTTGTTATTTCACTCTTTTCAACAATGTTAACATCAGGAATCTTTTCAAGTATTGCAAGTTCTACAAGTAATTTAGTCACACAACAAAGTAGGTTTTACATTTAATTAGAAATTATCTACCATCAAAAGTTATGGTAGAGTGATAAGTACTAAGTGGTTTCAGGATTTGAGCCCTAAGGGCTGAATATTTAATTGCCTTTGATAAAAAATGTTTTACCACATGCATCCGAATTAGTCAGATTCTAAAGTCGGTACTAGACACCAAATAAATAATCAAAGATGCAGTTTAATCTATCACGATGGTTATGAAAAAAATATAATTTACTACTAATAGTTAATAATCATATCAAAGTAATACATTGTTATTATTGCAAAGTCTTATTCTTATGAGGTTGTCCCCTGACGATCACTAGGAAGATAGTGATTTGTGAGCACCCATTCAATGAATACAACTCAACAATGAAATTTCTATTCCTTTTTTATTGGTGAAGAAAAATAATAAATGCAAATTCAAAATTTAAGTGTTATGAGTTCAATTTTTAAGATTCTTAGCATTGAAGTTATTACTCTCTCCGTTTAAAAAAAATGATCCTTTCCTTTTTTGATAACACTTTAATTTCAGCTTTCCATGCGACATGTTTAAGACCACAAGATTAAATGACATTTTAGAACATTTAACATAATTTTAATTTATTACTTTTTCAATATGTAAGTAAGAATCATGTCATTATTATGGATAAAATGAGAAGTTTAATAATTTTGGTATGAAGAAGGATGCTTTCTTGAAAAAAAACGGGTTGCTTACTTATATTTTATAAGTGTTAGGTGTGAAAGTATTATTCTAAGAGCAATATTATTCTAAGAGCATTTATACATAATTTAAATAAAAATTATGGGGGATGAAGTGTCGGGATAGGTAGGAGACAATCAACATGGAATATCACTTGTTGATTTTGCTTTCCCTTCTCTCTCAAGGAAGTTATTTTTCATATTTTCAAAGAACTTGTTTTCTTAGGGAAAATATTTTGAATTGACCAACTAAAAATGATAAATAAAAAAATATCTTCTGCAATAACAAAAAATGTTTTCCTCCACGCTCTTAAAGTTAGATTATTTTTTACATCCTATCCCAAATGTTTCCCAAATTACAATAATCCCAGATTTTTCAGAATTCGCACATACATTGTTCCTTCACCCGATACATAACAAACGATACATAACTTATGTATCAGATATATAACTATAAATCAGATTCATACTGAATTAGGTTTGAAATGATTAAGGTTCTGGATCACAATAACACTTTTACCATATACCTTCTATACAAACAAAGTTGTAATGTATCTGATAGAGATGGAGTGATGTATCTGAATGTTAAGAGAGAGAAGGAAAAATGAGATTTTTGTAATTAATTCAAATGATAGAAACTCTTAGAGATTTTGTTATTTTAAGTCATGTAATTATATAATTTTCTTATAAGCATAGCGTTTCACGAATTGAACCAAATATGAAAAAAAAGGATTTGGCTTCTTATACAAAAGTCATTAATTTAGTAACTTTCATTAGTTGTTTCCTAAAAATTTGGACTCGATTTTTGGCGTTGACCAATTAAAATCTTTGACTGTTGAAAAGTAAGAGGAATCACTATTAGCTAGCGTGCATGTCGAAAAGTCACACATTTGTGACATAAAATTATTAAATATTCAAATAAATTATTTATACATATTAAGTAATTTTTAAAATAAAAATATATAATCTAAACTAAAGTTATTCAATTATGTCAAATTCTTAATTTATCGTAGCTTCACCTTTGATCAGGAACAAGAACAGATGCAGTCGAGGACGGAGTTTAAAGGGGTTCAACAATAAAATATCTAATGTAATTTTATAAGTGGAGTTGGGAATAGGTCATGATGTGTGAGCACACCTTTTTTTTTTTTTGAAGATAGATAAATTATTTTTAATAGATCTTCAAATTAAGTATTTTTGAATGCGAAATGTGTGTACAAGTTATTAAAATTCCATATTTATCTATGACGAGATGATCTAATTGTATATGTTAGTATATCCCTATATAATTGATTTCTTCTGTGTAATACTGAAATTATTATAACTAATAAATATGATGAAGTCATAACTTTAACATTAATATAATAGGTCTAATGTTAGAAATATTTTAAAAATTCATAAGCAATCGAAGTCATAAAATTTAAATTTTAAACCCGTTTTTATCATTAATTACTCTATATTTGAAAGACACATAAACATGAAAATAGTTGAAAATTCTTCTAAGTACGGACACTGGTTAATGTTAACCCCAAGTTCCTGACCTTTGTAGGTGAACTTACTATTAAAAGAACAATTGAAATAAATGATCGTCAACCAAAATAATATCCCATAAATATATATTTTTCGTACGATAATATATACTATACATAATATATAATTGATATATTATAACATATTTGTTTTTAGTCAAGTTTTCCTGTCTTTCTATAAAATTCAAGTCATGTCCAACTAATCAAAGATTCAATTAAAAGGCTTCTCTATCAAAATAATATCTAACAAATATATATATTTTTTATATATTAACATATAATAATACATATAATATATATTTTTTTTTGATACATAATAATATATTTGCTTTTGGTCAAGTCTCCCTCTCTCTATATAAAAAACTTAAAGTCATGTCCAACTGATCGAAGATTCAAATGTTTCTTTTTGTCAAGATGAGAAAGAAAATTGGAAAAGCCATTATTTTCTCATTTCCCTCTTTCTTCTTGCTATGTTTAGTTATATGTTTCTCCATGGAAATGGCCATGGCACAAAACAAATCATCAATAATTCCCATAAATGCAGGAGTTGTGTTAGACATGGATGAATGGTTTGGAAAAATGGGTTTGAGTTGTATATCTATGGCTTTATCTGACTTTTATAGCTCTGATGGCTCTAATTATAAGACTAGGTTGGTTCTCCAGACTCGTGACTCGAAGAGTGATGTTGTTGGTGCTGCTGCTGCAGGTACGTATATATGTATCGACAATATAAAGAGCTTTTTCGTTGCAGTAAATTGTGACTCTGCGTTTATATAGAAAGTTATCTCTTATTGTCGATCAATTTAACCTAATAGTAATAAAATTCACCTTTGTGAACTAATCATAAAATCAGATATCAATTATGACTCTATCATCCATGACTCTAAATCTCTCCTTTTCTTTTGGAAATACTATAAATGTCAAAAGGAATATGAGTTACATTAATATTTGAATATATATATATATATTTTTATTTATTTATTTATAAATGTCCAACAGTGGAATCACATAAATTTGGTTGTATATATATGTTTGCATACGTGTGTAAAGCCATGATAATATCAAAATTGTTAATGTCGGTGACGAAATTAGAAATTTTGGTAGAGTGTTCTAAAATTTTAGGGGTTGTTTGGTTATTGGATAAGGGAAAAGGTAATACATGAATAACTTGGTTATTCATGTATTAATTTTTATACCATGTTTGGTTTGTAAATAGAATAAAAGTTATCCTTGTGTTAGTTTTATACAATGTTTGGTTATATTTTTGTAATTCTACATAACTAATACTCACATAACTTATGAGGAAATCTATGTATAATTTTATGCGGGGTAGAAGGTGGAATAAGCTATGAGGGTATTAGTTATATATGGATTAAAATAGTAAACTACACATTTACCCCTATCAATTTACTTTCATATCTTTCTAACTCAATATTTTAATAGTGAAAAATTATTTACCAAGACTACCGAAAATAGATACAAGCTTACTGATATCAATATTGAAGATGCATAAATCATATTAGCAAGATTAGGAAGATCTAGAACCAGTTGTTTTAATTTATTTCTTAATTAGTTTAAGTCCTTTTGTTTTGCCCCATCCCGTTATTAACTTATAAGTCCTCCTTTTTTTTTTTGGACCAGAGCATTTGTTGGGGTCTGATGGATTTAGTTACTTTTTTTAATTAAAAATCGGTTCATATTATGCCCATAAGTAATATATATATATATATGAAGATAACAAATTAATAATTCATGGATTATATTCTCTACATACCTAAACCCTACATAACTAATACCTGCATAATTAAACCCTACATAACTAATACCTGCATAACTTATTCATACATATCTAATATCTGCATAACTTATTCCTACATAACTAATACCTGCATAACTCTAACCAGTAACCAAACAGCCCCTTAGTATATATTTTTAAAAAGTTGTTTTTGACTTATATATATACTATTATTTTTGTTATGCATAATATAGTTTTCGACAAATAATATTTGAGTGACCACCCTTGAATCAATTTAGCTACGCCACTGATGTCAATAGATAGGGTCATTACTCAACCCGTTCAAAATTGATTAGGTTAATTAAGATGAGTCAAATTGCGGTTCAAAGAAAAACTAAAATTTAACCTATCTTAAATAATTAAACTCATTTTCTTTGTGTTATTGTGAACATGCATAATTACAAACAATCTATTTCATCTATTGTAAGAAAGAATGCTTTATTTGAATATAGAAAATATTTCAAAACATACAAATCAAACAACAAATTGCAAAAA